>JAYESD010000005.1:122529595-122857951 GCA_036927565.1 Tuctoria greenei
CCCACACACGATTTCTTTAACAGATCGTTTTTCTGCCGAGGGGTTTTCATTGCTTCCGCTGAAAAGGTTTTAATTCTACCATTCACCCCCCTCTGGTAGATTTTCACATGCTCTTCGATCCTACAATCATCATGGAGAAATAATCCGCAAAACCTTGTGTTTTTAGTGGTACTGATTTTTAGATTTGGAAGGCACGTATGGAAGCTTTCATCCAGGCACGAGACTTTGCAATACGGGAAAAGGTGTACAATCCTTACAGCGTGCCATAAAATGATCAAGTCACGGCTACAAACATGAGAGATGTCAACAACAAAAACAAGTCTCGCAACCTTATTATACAAGGATTAACTCAAAGCGACTTCGATCGTGTTGCTCACCTCCGATCTGCATATGATGTGTAGAAAGCACTCTGCGACTACCAAGAAGGATCCAAAACGATCAAGGAGGTAAGGCAAGACATGTTCAAAAAGGAGTACATGCGCTTTGAGATGAACCTAGGTGAGTCCATTGACGACTCTCTTTGCTCGCTTTAATAAAATTCTCAGCAACTTGGATAACGTCAATGTTAATTTTTCAGATGCTAAGAATGCTAGGCAATTACTAAGTGCATTAGAGATGTCAATTTGGGAGACACATCTATTCGTGAATCTACTGTCATGAGTACACTTACTTTAGATGTTCTAATCTAAATTGAAAACTCATGAAATTGACATAATCTCATGTAATAACCCCAACAAGTCTCTTGCATTTGTTTCTCAACGTGACATGCCTAGCACCGACCAATCTTCTTCTTGTAGAACACTTCTTTTTTGTTCTCTCTAACCCTTGAACAGATTGAAGAGTTTCTAGAGGAAGAACTTGCACTCATCTCTACTCAGTTCTCAAGAGGATTGTAAAAAGTGAGAACTAGAAGGAGGGGAAGTGCCAGACCTCAACGATGCTTCAAATGTGGTAAGACAAGACATTTTCGCACAGATTGCCCTAACCTTTTATGTTCTACTTCCCATGATGAAAAGCAAACAAGGACAAAACACTCCTCTGCAAACAACAACACGAAAAAGAAGGGTTTTATAGGACGGCAATTGGTGAATAGTTTTATCTCCGCACTTGAAGAACTTGGCTCGAGCGATGTGGACATCGGAAGTGACAAAGATGAAGATGATTTGGCAAACTTGTGTTTCATGGCGGGCAAGTGAAGATCAAGTATGGAGGAGGCAGACAACAACAGCGATGATGAAGAGGTATGTCCTACTTGTGAAGAAATGTGTGATGCTATTTCTCGTGCCACTATTATAGTTAAGAAAAAGGACAAAAAGATTAGGAACAATGCTGTTAAAATTGAGTCACTAGAATCTGAAATTAATTGTTTGAAATTTTTGATGCCTAATGATGATTCTTATTCCTCATGTTATTTAATATATATATAATTGTCCTCTCTAAGAAGTGCACAAACCTCCACACTTGATAAACTTGAACTTGAAATTGAAAAGAACTGAAAGCTTGTTGCACTTAATGATAAAAACATGAAAGATACTTACTATTCTACAATTGATTTGCATTGTTCTACTTGATAAGAAACTACAAGATGCTATGAATGAAATTTCTATATTGAACAATGCTTTACATTCTCATAAAGTTAAATATTGTTCCAATTGCAAGTTAAAAGGAAAATATTCATGTGAAAATTGTCTTGACCTGACAAATAAACTTGATGACATGCATAGGACATTAGATTGATTTTCTAATGCAAATAAGAACCTAAACTTGCTGCTTAATTCCTCTAAATCTTGTAATTATAAAACTGGTTTAGGTTTTGATTCTCATGCTCATGCTAAGGCACATCCACCTAAAATTGTAAAATCATTTGGAAGTGGTTTGATTCAAAAAGTTCCTAAACAAAAAGACATGGTTTTCAAATCTACAGGAGTGTTGTCTCATTCGGTTTCAAATAAAAATGTTGCTTGCTCATCTAGATATGAACACAAAGTTAAATTTCATTTTACCTACTGTGGTGGAGATGTTCATGTCATAGATTTTTGTTATAGACTAGCTAAACAACAGAAAAAAGGAAAGAATGATTGCTAGATCTCATAACTTTCATGCAAAATTTGTCGCACATGCTAAACCAAATGATAGGAACATACGACCTAATGTAATGAGTCAAAAACATGCAAAGTTTGCTCCCAAACCTACTATTTTTTGTGCTACACAAGTAACACCTCGTAGGTCAGTAGTTGGGTACAAAAAGCATCAAGCTTTGGCTCATAAACCTGTTGTTTTATCTCAGCTTTCATGTGTTATTCCTGCCAGACGTCGTGTGACTCAGTACTGGATTCCTAAAAGCCTTTTTACTAACCCCAACATTGTGTCATCGATGTATTGTGCTTCTATGTAGGTTACACACTAGAGGAAGAAAAACATTTAGATTGTGGATTCAGGTTGCTCACGTCACATGACCGGTAACAAAGAATGGTTCTCCTCCCTCTCTTTTGTGTCACGTGTAGAGAATGTTACCTTTGCCGATAATTATTCAGCTCCTATAATTGCTAAGGGTTCGGTTACAGTAAATAATCACTACACTTTGAAGGATATGTCACTTGTTAAAAATTTGAAATACAACTTGCTTTCCGTTTCACAATTGGTAGATGAAAATCTCGAAATTATTTTTAGTAAAAATTGCTGCAAAGTTGTAGATTCAAATAGTGAGCTTATTTTTAACATGTCTCGATTTGCAAGAGTTTTTAAAGCAGATTTTGTTATGTCTTCCTCTAAGCATAGGTGTCTAGTTGCTAATGATTCAAAGGACTTATATTTTTAGCATCATAGACTTGGTCATGTAGGCTTTGATCATCTAACGTGTGTTAGTGCTTTTGATCGCATACGTGGGTTGCCTAAGCTTAAAGGGGACAAATAAATTGTGTACTATTCTTGTAGACATGCTAAGATGGTTGCAAGTTCACATGCTCCTTTCACAATGACCACGACAAGTGAACCAGGACAACTTTTGCACCTTGACACCATAAGTCCTTCATGTATTCAATCTTTTGGAGGTAAATGGTATGTTCACGTGATTGTTTTGCACAACAATTATACTTGCGAGCCCAAGTCCTCGACTTGACTCTCGTTAGATCAAAAACACAACACCATACATGAGCACCTCAAGCATGTTGCAAACCATATCAAAACATTAACCATCGTAAACAGCTATAACACTTCAAAAACTTAGTAAAAGAATACTAAACAAACCTACTATAAGCCAAAAAAACAAGTTTGAAACACTGCAAGTTAAAAGTAGAACCATTGCGATCTTGCACCGAACCATGCCAAAGCTAACCGGACCTTGCGCCGGACCTAGTCAAAGCTAACCGGACCTTGTGAAAGTCAACCGGACCATGCGCTGGACCTAGCCAAAGTTTATTGGACTCTGCCGGAGCTATCCAAAACATGCCGGACATATTGTCTGACCTTGCCGAAGCTACCCAAAACATGTCGGACCTTACGGAGCTCAGACCTAGATTTGGACATTGTTGAAAGGGTGTTTTGGCAATATTCAAAACTTTTATCGTAATAGCCAATGTATTCAGCACACATAGGTCTCACAAGTTAAATCCATTTATGGATTTAAGTAAGCATTCAGAAAAATATATTAAAAGTGATGAGATTATTAGGAAGTTTGGGTTTTCAAGAAGAATGAGAAAGACATTTGCATGTGTGTTAAGTTACAATATGTAGATGATACGTTGCTTGTGAGTAATAATACCAATCTAATATAAGAAATTAATAGATTTGTCCTTCCACTTCATATGAAGGATCTAGGTGAAGAATACTACATGCTACGAACCATAAATTCACCAAGATCGTAGTAAGGGGGTATTCGTTTTGTCTCAGAAAGCATAAATATCGTACATGAGAATTACGACGTGTTTGCGAGTAAAACTTCGCTTGCTTAGACAGTCAAGGATGATAAGTTTGAATTTTGCATTTTTCAGGAACCAATAATAGGTCGACCATATGAGTTCGGTTCCAAATGCTTCTGTTGTCGGATGTTTAATGTATGCTTAAGTATTTACTATGACTTGATATTCATAACTAGGATACTTGGAAGATATTAGGTCAGACAAGTGATGGATCACTGGAAAGGCATTTAAGAATGTGCGATGCACATAAGGCCTCATGTTAATGTATAGTAAGTAAAACTCACTTGAGGTAGTGAGCTATTCAATTTTGTTTTTGCGAGTTGTGTGGATTTTAAGAATTCCATGTCAGTTTTTAAAACTACGCTCACAAATGGAGTTATCTCGTAGAACAACTTCAAACAAATCGTCTCTGCATCGTCCACAATGCGTGTTAAGTTATTGTTACATGTTATGAGGCCATCGAGCAGGTGATATGTTCTTGCTAGGTTTTTGGAGTGGTCGACAACACGAACTACTTAAGTAATACTACGGCAATAAGGTCATAATATCATACTATAACAACAAGAATTCGATTGGAAGTGCCAAATCCATCGACATTAAGTTTTTTGTTGTGAAAGTTGAAGTCCAGGACCACACCATTAGTATCGAGCATATAAGAATCAAGCAAGTGCTTGCAGTACTATTTAGGAAAGATTTTACGCCCAATGTGTTCAGTGAACATGTAGCATGCATGGGCTTAAGGCAAAGCCTGTGAATTGTCCTGGACACTAAGGGGCCAACTGAAAGTAAGGTTATTTCTAAATATGAGATGTATAGTGGTCATCGAGTCAAGTAGAGCGTAAATAGTTGTTTTGATGCGTCGTGACCTTTATGTCAAAGCATGAAAGAATAGACACTAAGTTTAGTAATTAAGTAAGTCGATATGCTTATAGTTCAGTGATAAAGGGGAAGAATGTTACAGTTGATCCCGTGGCTGATATGGGCGGGCCCATATGAAGTCCATTTTCCTTTCCCGTGCCCTGATTGGGGGCACCAACCAACCGACGGTTGGTGGCCCCTCTCACGCCGTGCACATATAAGGTGGGGTTGGTTACACGGGCATGGTGACCGAAAACCAACCACCAATGACACACTCTCAGGCGATTAGATCCGCATGCATGGAAGGTGAGGGAAAGGCTGCCACTCCATTGCCCACACAATGGCCGTCTCTGGGGTGACATTACAGGAGCCGACACCCCTGCCTGACTCGCCTTCGACCTCACCGGCACCATCGCCTCTGCAACCTTGCCTTCACCGAGCACCAAGGCCATGAACACTTCATCTAATCAAGGTATGCTCCTAATCCCCCTTATCTAATTGATCATGTATTAGAATTCTAGATGATTACTTTGCTCTGTTTGACTCTTGATTAGTGCTAATTTGATTATATTAAGTACCCAATTAGACAATGCCTAGTCAATTAGTGAACACTGAAGCTTAACACAACTGACTTGGGTGCATGAAGCAGTGGAGGACTCGACAAATACCATTTTATATTACTGAATGTCTCTTTCTGTTTGTCCTCTAGAAATTTCGGTTTCATGTTTTAGCCGAAGCAATGGAACATATGATTTATCTAAAATACTTAATTTTTCCTAACAACCGCAGGACATCCTTGTTGCTTGTTGGCTGTTCCAAATTGTGATAGCTCCACCTTTTTAGGATCCATCTTAATACAATGCTCATGTATTCTGGATCCCAAAAATTTACTAGACGACATGCCAACTGCACACTTGAGTGGGTTCATTTTCAGACCGTACCGACACATCCTTTGAAAAGCTAACCGTTGATAGGCCAAATGATGATCAATTTTGTCCGATTTAACAACTATATCATCAATGTATATCTCTAGTATAATGTCCAGTAGATCATGAAAACTAAGATTCATAGCACGTTGACACGTAGCGCTGGCACTTTTTTATCCGAAAGTCAAAACAACCCTCTAAAAAAACCTGCAAAACCAGGGCAACGAAAAGCAGTCTTAGACATGTTTTATTTGGCCAAAAATATTTTATTATAACCGACATTACCATCTGAGAAAGTAATCAGCTTATGTCTAGAAGCATCATTAATTGACATGTCAGCAATAGGCATGGGATACTCATCTTTAGGGGTAGCTTTGTTCAGGTTTCTAAAATCAATGCATATCCTAATCTTGCCGGAATTTTTCTTTTCAACTGGAATTATATTCGATACCCACTCCCCATGTCTACACAGTAGAATAAACCCTGCTTTTAGCAATCGATCATATTCTTCCTTAACTAAACCATAAAAATGTTAGGATTAAAATGCATAGAAGGTTGTTTATACAGCCTGAAACCAGATTTAATGGGAAGCCGATGTTCGACCAAATCTCTACTCAAACCGGGCATCTCAGAATAATCTTAAGCAAAGCAGTCAACAAATTCTTAATGCACATACCTTGATTTTCTCATCAGAACCCAGATTTTTGTTGATGAATGTGGGCTTGGGAATGATCACATCACCAGTGTCAATCTCCTCTATTGGATCAGCAGATGAGAATCTTTGTCCAAATTTCTGTAAAAGCCAAAAAATCCTTAGTTGTTCACCTCAACAATGAAAAATTGCAAGGAGTAAAGAAAACAAAAATAGAAAAGGGAAAATGAGTAGTTCAAACCCTAATTTGGGAGGTTCAAATTCAAATCTTAAGTTTGTATGAAAACAGTCAAACATCAAATTTGAGTTCACCAATGAATTCCTATACCTCCATTAGCCTCCATGCCAAGTTTCATAAATTTTTAACTTCATTTGCTATTTAATTCAATGCAATCATTGAAATGTATTTGAATTCAAATCCAAATTTGATTTGGCCTCAAACTTTGTCAATTCTCGAATAGACTTCTGATTTGAGTTCCACCTATTTAATTTAGTTTGGCTGCCAAGTTTGAAGATTTTCTAAGCTCTTTTGATTGGAGGTTCAAAGTACCAGAGAGGATAACAGATGAGAGTACTGTGGGCCCACTCATCAGCTGTTCAAAACTGGGAACCACCTCTGTACTTTCATTCCCAGAGCGCCACCGCGAAGTCTGCATGTTTCCTGCGATTGATTCTTAGCCGAAGCTGAAACCATCGTTTGCTTCTCCTTATCACTCCCTCACACATCTCCCTTGTATATTTTGCTTCTTTCTCAGGTCACAGCGCACACCCCAGCTCTGTTCTTTTCCTGCCGCCGTGACCACCCTCTGTTCTTCATCATCGGCCGGCGTTCTTCCTTGCTTGCTTGCTCCAGCGAGCTTTAGAAAGAGGCATCAAGTCATCCTTCATCTCCCAGGCGTGAACCTGCTCGGTCTGTGGCTCCAGCCCATCGGACACGATGTTTTTTTTCTCGGTGTCAAGCTACCGCGCCCTCCTCTGGTCTCTGATGCCCAAGCATCTCCTGCCGTCCCGCGAGCAACTAATGCCGCCAAAAGGTCCGCTACACCCTCTAGTTGTTTTCCTTTTACCAGCTTGATGCTTCATGCTTCAGGCTCCTTGGATTTAGGGTTCTTCTTTCGGCCACTTCTTGGAACAACAAATCTTTTTCAGGGAAGTTCATCTTGCTTGGTGTACCTCGAGCCGTTCAAGTCCTTGAGTAGATGCTGCATGCTCTTGCAAGTGCAAACAAATAATAAAATCAGAAAAAAACAGAGTGTTCACTTCGAAACCCGAGTTTTTGTCGCCGCTAGCCTTGCGGACCTAGGTCATCTAGGCAAACCCTTTTCCGGCCATTTTCTCCAAGGCTAGGATCCAGTTTCCATCTACTCACATCCTCCTGGTGATTTAGCGCCAATTCCTGAGCCAGTTGAGCTTTGCCAAGCCGGCGCAACCTCACTGGAATCAACTGAGCTGACACCACCATCGCACAAAGTTCTCTGGCCGTTGCTAAGTCTTTTTTACCGCAACATCATGTTCGGGAACGAAAGTTATATACTGGCAGCCATAATCGATAAAGGTGGAGGACGGAAACTCCACGCCGGCGAGCGCCGTTTGGCGCGAGGAGGAAGAAAGGGGGCGCCGGGATGTTTTGTGGCCCACGGATCCCGTGCACCAATTACCTTGTACTTTATAGCCCGGCGTGGATTTCGGACCATTGGCCCATTTCCTGGGCCTGTTTGTCAGATTTAAAATGTGGGTCCAGCTTCAACGTTTAACTCATGTTTCTATTAGAAATAAATCTAGAATCATGCCAAACTTAGAAAAATCATTCCTCATTGTAGAATTGTCTAAAAATAGTGAAACAAATTTATTGAATTCCTCATGCTATTTACTTTGCAGAGGTGCAATTTAATTGCTATAAAAAGCCCTGGATTTTGTTCAATAGTTCTCTTAAATTAAATCTTTGGGAATTTATTCCAGGTGTTCCCTTTTAGAAAATTCTCAATTTGGGCCAGGACCTTCATTCAAATATCCTTGATCTTCAGTAAAATTTCGAAGTCATTTTGCTTGATTTGTTGGTTCAAATGGTGTTCTAATCTTCAATGTCCATGAATATTCTAAAAACAACAGAAACATTTTTAGAAATTCTTAGTGACTTGTAAAATCAATATCTTCCTCTAGGAGGCTTAGAAAAATGCGAAACCAATTTTGTTGGACTCTTTTGGAGCAACAAGTTCTGGAAAACCAACTTTGAGGCTTGACAAAGCTCCAGTTTTTCCAGGAAAATTTAGTGCAGCATAAATCATTATAGATTTTTGTAGACCACAATCTGCCATTGCCTTAGCTGAAACTTTGCTATCGCCTTTCTTAGGACCTCTGTGGACTACTACGGAAATCGCAGCTCCATTAGGTGTTGCCTTCGTCAATTATATCATTAGTACCTTGTCCTACATGAAGGTCACATAAACTCCATAGAAACATTACCCATGAATCAGTTCTGATAAAACTCAATCCTTCACACCAGAATTGGGACACAACAGAGAACTTCTTGTAGTACTATAAAGCAAGTTGTTTTCCTTCTTGACATTCATATAGTTTTCCTCTTCACGGAACTATTCTCTCATTTGTGCATATCCGTATTGAATAGTGATCACAACAAAGGATTTCGACAAGAAGTTTCAATTAGGAGAACCAGCTGCTGATCATATATGTAGTCTCACTTACTTTGACTAACCGTTGAGTAACGTAAGCCCCGGCTTGCATATTTACATCCTTTATAAAGTTTTATCTTTGTATACACTATATCTATAAGGTATTTATTGTGCATTAGGTCAAGTTTGGTTGATACTCTAGTTGCATGACCAAATAATCTTTGGAGTTGCTAGGTAGAACAATATTGCATCGTATTATATTGTTATGCTAATGATGTAGTGGAATCAGTAGAAGTGGAGTGGTTGGAATCTACTCGCGGGACAAAGTTCAGGGTTGACATGGGTTTGGTTCGAGAAATGGTTTATGAGTCTGAATATGAGATTGGACGGCAGAGTAGGGTGCAGGGAGACATGGTCTCACGTGCGTAGCTCTGTCTTTGTCGATTGAGGACCAATCCTTGTGCGGTCGTACTGAGCAAGTTTGAACTATATAGGGTGCATACTGGATATATGGGGCTTAATAAACTGATGTAACTACGGCACCCTCATGTCGATACTTATACCACTGTCCTTTGGTGGTTGGTAGCAGAGGTGTAAATCTACTAGCGAAGCAACTTCGACGTGTTCCATGTAGTGGACCTTTTGTGAGGATCGTAGAACTGGTTTGACATTAGGATGATGGGTGAAAGGTGACCACTTATGATGTGATGTGAAGAGCACTGACGTGTCTTCCACACGCGCGTATGTGTCATGCAGTCCGAGTGTCTACTGATTGCAATCATCGTCCCTCACGATATTTGAGTACTGCTTGTTCAATGCGCTGCGGCACAGAAAGCAAGAGTAATTAGAATCATTGGAATATCGCTTATATTCATAATTATTGTATTGCAACTTGTATGCTTTATAGATAGTGCTCACTATGTTTATGGTCACTAAATTAAGGATACACTTTAGGTGAGTTCTTTATTGCAAATTCAGCTTCCTATATTATTGATATCCTTGCATATAGAGTTTCATGTCCTTAGGTCAGATGGTTAAGTCTTGCTGAGCTTTGTGCTCACGGTTACTTTCTTACATATTTCGCGGGTATTAGTATATTTTGCTTCTGTTGGTGGTTGTTCGTGAGACCTCAAACTTTTCGAGGTGTATGGCTCATGGGAACTGCTGCTGCTGCTGTCATGTCTCTACGTGTTGCTTGTGGGAAACGTCCGTGGCATGGACAGCTTCTATTTTGCATAGCTAGGTCCGAGAGAGCGATTATGTATATTCCGCTGCGTATTTACATGAGTTGTACACTATATTGTAAATAAAATCATATTGTGAAATAAAAACTTTGATGTATTTTGAGATATCTTTTCTCATGTGCTATTGAGTGCTGCATTGTACGGCACCACCCAATGCGGTTCCTGGATGTCGGGACCACGGTCCTCACAACTTCTTGATGCCATCAAAATCTTTAATTGTCTCATCCATATCATTCTTTCCGGAACGATACTCCTCTATGCACCTTTGCAACCACTTTAGACTTTGTTCTTTATCCATTTTACAAAGATAAATCATTAAGCCGAGCCGCACTAGCTGGTTGTACATGAACAGGAACAAAACCAACCTTACCTATCCTAACATAATCATACTCTGATAAATCGGTACCCATCTAACACCGCATGTCGCATGTTGCCATTCAACCGGCGCTTCTGTCATGGCAATTCTCACCAAATTACCTGCTTCAATCATCTCTACATCATCATCAACCCACTCAATCAAGCACTAATGTAAAGTGGATGGAACACAACAGTTTGCTTGAATCAAGTCATGCCCCAAAAGAATATTGTATCGACCTCTAACAAGAACAACAACAAATGCAGTAGGTAGGGTCTTGCTTCCAACAGTAACTTCCATGGAGATAACACCTTTAGCCTCAGATAAAGCCCTTGGAAATTTACTAAGCCCCAAGTTTGTTTTCATCAACTTGCTTTCTTTTCAGCCCAACTTAGAAAAAAACAGATAATGGCATAATATTAACACCAGCACCACCATCAACAAGCATGTGACCAACTGGATTACCACCAACATGGCCCTTTATGAATAAAGGCTTCAAATGTTGTCCATTCTTCTCTGCTTCCTCAAACACTACATTTTTGGCCCAAGAGCAAGCTCAACAAGACAGCGACTTCAGCCTCAGGTGCACAAAATTCAGCATGCAATGCAAAAACCGTGTTGACTTCTATGTGAGTCTGTGCATCCTTTTTAGCTTATGAATCTTCATCAATCATCATGTCATATTTATTTTTACTCTCTTACTTTGCGATGCGCTTCTCCTTGCAAGTCATCTTTGCAGGTAATATTGGTCTTGCTCGGTTGAACTATTCATCACATCCATTCTCAGCCAGCTCTTCTTTGATCTCAAGTGCTTGCAGCCATTGTATTCTTCTCTTCTGAGTATGTGTGAGTCCTGTTGAGGCCTTGGTTTGGTGTCTGGTGCTACTGACCTGAATCTATTAACCTCTGAATGGCTCGGCTTGTACTCACATGCATATATTGTTGGCTGAGGTGGAACTATTCTCATTTTCAAGTCACGAGCAGCAGCCAGATCTTCAACATCATGCACACCTGAATTTTTTATATGACCTTTAGGACTCACCAATACTCACACGACATATCTTCCATTCAAAAAATATTGCCATCTGCACCACCACTTGGTGAGCTCTTCCGAGAAACATGCTTGTTTCTTCTGGTTAAATAAGCTTCAATTTATCTATATGAATCAATATTTTCAGAAGTTGAATCTTGTGGGCCACCACATACGACAGAATCATGTGATCTAGCTTCTCTATCAAATCAAGCCCGCTTCTCACCGGAAGTCTCTCCCAACATAGGCGCTGAAGGAAACCATCCAGGACTAAATAAATCGCTGGGATTATAGGATATGTTGCCCAGTAATTTTTGACCACCAATATCATGCCTAGGAGGAGATCTTGAATGCTTGCTGCATTCAGACCAATCAAACATGTTGCTGGCCTTGTGATAGGTATATTTGTCTAGTAACTGTTTACGTTCTCGGCTTGTTGATTGGCTTCTTGCCTTCATTGACCTTCCATACTCTCACTTCGGGATTCCTTGACTTTATCATCTTTGGAGCAACAACATTGTCGAAAACAACATTTTTTCCCTTAGCTGTTTTAGCCTGACCAGACCTAAGAAAAACCTTCTTATTATCGGAATCTATCATGTTGACTGGTAACAGATCCTGTTCAAGGTTCATCTTATTGCTTTCTGCAAATACCAATCATCTTTCATTGAGGGCCGATTGTACGTGGCGACAGAACACATTACAATCCTTAGTAGCATGTGAATAAGAATTATTCCATTTGCAATAAGACTTTTTAACCAATTCTTCAAGGGGTGGAATCACATGCTCTTCTCTAACTCTTTTTAATATAACCTATTCTGTAACAACATATCAAAAACCTTATCACACTTGCTAATATCAAGTGTTTTTGATTTATTCTTTTTAGCGGGTGTAGGTTTTAATGCAGGACATGCAAAAGGCTCCAATCAAGGTTTGTGCACCCATTCGGCCACACATATATCAGCATCATCATCACTATTTGAATCAGTATCATATCCCACAACATTAATCATAATAGTTTTGGCGCTGCTATCTTTAAACCAGCTATGATGTTTGACCTCTTTAGCATGATTTTCCTGTGCCATAGCTATGAAAATTCTTGCCCATCTAATCTGCCCTTGATACATGTGAGCAAACCAGAAAAAGCAAGATCATCTTAATGTTTTTCAGCTATGGTCAAACTAAAGCATCAGTTTTTAACGTCCCTTTGTAATATAATCAGAAACAGGTTCATTATATTTTTGCTTAACCGATGTCAAATTCGACATTCTAAGTTTAGAGGTTCACCACTATAAAAATATTCCTGAAATTCCAGCTCTAATTGTGACCACGTGGTCAGAGATTTTGTAGGAGGCGATATAAACCATGTAAATATGCAGTGCCAGATAATTAATGATAAGGGAACTAACTTCACTTTATAAGCATCTAATGTGCCAACATCACTGCATTCTGAAAAAATTGTCCTATGTGCTCAAACATTGACCTACTGTAACACCCATATTTCATGTAACAAAATTTGATCAAACTATAGTGCTTTGTGTGTTGCATTTTTATGTGAATTTTTGAAGTTCAAACGTGTAGCAAACGATTTAAATTTGAATTTGAATTCAAATCAAAAGAAAAGAAATGAAAAAGAAAAAGAAAAACAAATAAAACCCCCTTTGGGCCAAAACCCCACCCCTGGCCCAATTTCCCCTCCCCTCACCCGCGGCCCAGCCAGCTCTCCCCTCTCCTCTCTCTCTGCCGGGCGGGGTCCACCTGTCATCATCTTCATTGGGCAACTGCCGCCTCCCTCTTTCCCGCGCTGCGCCCACGCCGCACCCCCCCTCCAACCGTCGCCCTACGCACGCATCCACCCTGGGGAAACCCCCTGCGCGCGCGCCAGCAACCGCCGCACTCACCCCCTCTATAAAATTTCCCTCTCCCCCTCTCTTTCTCCCTCCCCGCGTGCAAACCCCAGCCTCACCGTCGCCACGGTTGGTCACCTTCGTTCCTGGCTAACCGTCGATTGCCTCACCCTTCTATCCCCTCTAACGTCTTCGCCGTGACACCAGGAGCATGCCAAGCAAGGTTTAGCGGGGAGATCGCCGGGGAATCGCCAAGACCGATGAGTGCCGACGCCAACCGCCGCCACCTCTCGTCGCCGACCCCTCTCCGACCAATTTCGTACCTCGCGACTCCCCTAGGTATGCTCCCCATCCTCTCTTCTTTTATTTAGTGCAAAATACGCTTAGAATTAGTGGCGTTTTCGCTGCCTCCGGCGAGCTCGCTGCCGCGGGACTCGGCCGCCGCCGCGTCGTGTGCCGCCGGTGTCGCCAGAGGCGAAGTGGCCGCCTCCCAGCCGTCAGTTTCGACCGAACGGCTAGGATTAAATCTGCGTAACGTTTCGGTTATTTAAATCTCGCGCGTTCACTTCAGATCCAACGGCCCACATTCAAACTCCCTTTCCCGCCGTCGCTTTTACACCGCGGCCCCTGGAATCTTGCGGGCTACTCCCTGGACTTTGCTGGAATTCAAGTCTAGCCCCTGAATTTAGCAAACTAGCCCCTGGAATTCCTGGAATTGGATTTAATCATTTAAATAAGCAATCTAACCCCTGGAAATTTGTAGAATTATGGATTTAGCCCCTGTACAGTGTAGGAAACTTATTATTCAGTCCCTGGACTTTTATTTAATTGCTGAATATTGTTTTTAGGGGTATTTAATGTGTAGAAAATAGATAAAAATGGTGAATAAATATAAAAACAGTAGGAAAATTGGTATAAAATGCTTTTATGCTGTACTTAAATTGTAGAGTGCAAATAAAATATATTTTGACCATGGAAAATTTATTAAAAATGTTTAAAATACATTTTGGCCATAGAAAATTCAATAAAAATGATTTTGGGCCATAAATAAATCCCAAAAATGTAAGATAAATATAAAATGCATATTTTGGCTATGTAAAATAATAAATACCTCGTAGGGACGCATTAGTATAGAGTTTTATGCCTATGTGTATGTTTGATGCCATGTGTTGTGTGCTCTTTACTTATTTTAGTTTTTATTTCTCTTTGCCATGCTTTGGTAATATATTTAGAGTCGTGCTACCACTCCAACTTCAATCTCCAAGACCAAGACTTCACCAACAACCAAGTCTTCGACGAAGGCAAGTGCCCTTGACTATCTTGTACCAATTTTAGGACTTTAGTTAGATGCATGCTAATTAAATTGATGTCCTATTTCATGTTTTATGCCTTGTTCCATATAATTCCTTGTCACCTGATGTGGGTTGGGAAGTAGATAGGTAATTAATTATGCTTAGCCATGCTTAGACATTGGGAATGGGTTTTCATACAATTGTGACTTGTTAAACTATTTGAATTACATTAATTGTGGTGGATACACAATAGTAGTGGATAGGAATCTGGTGGTTGGATAGATTTGGTATGGTGCAGTTTGCACGAGACCCGCGATTGGGTTTGGTACCACCGGATTCTAAGGACCGGTTTATGGAGGAAGCCACTAAGCTCTATAGTACCACCAGGAGATTGAGATGGGGCAGCTTGGTCAATTAATTAGGTTTCTCCCGATGAAATGCTAGTAGTTGGATGGTGCGAGTAATGATGCAGGGGTACTGCACTGGGAACCGCAAGGCTCAAGAGGGGGCTCTGAGGCGAAGGGTTACTCCGGGAATCCTCAGTGGTGGAAACCTTAGAGGGCTAGCACTAGTCGGGAGTACCTTTGTAAAGACCATGTTGTGATCTCCTGGCCTCACACCAAAGGAAGTGTGTAATGTGGTTAGCTACCACGGGCATTCAAAGAGGTTCACTTAGTCCACCTGGCAACAGGGGATGAAATCATTGCTTGTGGGGTAAGGGTACACTCTCTGCAGAGATTTGGTAAAACTGTCATGACAGCCGTGCTCACGGACAAGAGCGGTTTGGGGCCAGTTCATAATTAGCTTATGGTTGGGAAATGGTGGTTATTTATGATTCAAGTTACATTCATCATCATCAATTATGTGTTGAATTACTTCTTGAATTATGATATTGATAATTGAAAACTAAGGTTAGGTTCTAAGTGTAACACCCTAAATTTTCGCATCATGCATCGCATACATGATTATGCATTAAACATTAGTAGGATAAAAGAAAGATAACAAAAAAAATAAAATATACATATATGGTGTAGCAAAAAGAAGGAAGAGAAAATAATAATTATAGCCTAAAACTTGTATTAGGGAATAAGTATAAAAATAATAGTAATAATGTATATAATAATCATATATAAAAAAATAATAATAATATAAAAAAAATAAAATATAACATAATATAGTAATATATTTATAAAAAAAGAAAAGAAAAAAAACAAAAAAAACCCTAACCGCTGGCCAGGCGGCCGAGCCGGCCCAGCCAGCTGGCCCCCGCCGCCACGCGCCTCAGCGCGCCCCGCCACGCCGCCTGCGCAGGCCCCGCCGCCTGGGCCCCACCCTGCCTGCAGCGCCCTGGCGCGCGCCGCCCACCTGCACCGGCGCCCCGCTCGCCCGCTGCCTCCCCGCGCCCTGGACCCCTGGACCCCACCCCGCTGGCCACGCCCGCCCGACACGCCACCCGCCGCCTGGGTCCCACCGCGCCGCCCACCCGCACGGACGCTGCCTCCCATGCGTCCCGGCCCCAACGCCCATCCCCCGCACGCGCCCTGCGCTACCACCCAGCGCGCGCCGCTTGCACCTCGCCCGGGCCCCACACCTCGCCAGCCGCGCTCCCGCGTGCTTGCCGCGCGAGCTCCCGCCTCCCGCGCCGATTTCCCGCGCTCCCGCACCGCAACGCCCGCCCAACGCACGCGCCGACCTCGTGCGACCCCGCCCGACGCCCCGAATCCCGGTACGAGTCAGTACCGATTTTTACCGATCCCGCCGCCTATATAAACGCCTCCAGACTCCGTAGGTTTTTCCCTCGATCCCAGAACCGCAGCGCCGCCAGAAAAAAAAGGGGACCAGAGGCTGCGCCTCCAGGGGAAGAAAAGGAAGAAAAAAGGAGGGGAAGAAGAGGAAGAAAAAGAGGAGGGTGCCGTCGTCCACCGGAGATCGTCGCCGTCGTCGTTCCGCCGGAGGACCCTGCGCATCTACTTCGTCTAGGCATCGTCCCTATCCCGCGATCATCGAAGCCATCGCATCTACGGTAGGCCATGTTCCCGATGCGAATTGTAGCGACCATATTGAATCTAATAGACGCAAATTGATTGTAGTTGCGTCGTATTTTTATTTTCAGCAGCATTAATTCTCGTTAAAACCCCCATAAACTCGTATGAACACGTATGAACTAGTTGCATCTAATGAATAAACAACCATAGTTAATCAATTATTGTACTTTGCATGCATGCATATCATCGCATGTTGATTAATGTGTATGCATCATGTTGATTTGTATATGTATTCTTGTATGTGTTATCACGAGGAGAGGGAAGTGCTCAAGAGGTCGTGTACGAGGATTTTCAGAATCAAGACTTCGAAGCGCTTGAGCAACCCTATCCGCCGGAGCAAGGCAAGTGTCCTTGAAGCATATTGATCCTATTTTTAAAATAAATGTTTTGTTTACAAAACTGCATGCTTGTGTCAATTTGATGGGAATCCTATGGTAGGAAGTTTACTAGATTTGTCTAACCACCCTTGTCACCTGGAATATATGGTAGAGAGTCGGGAAGGGTTTTTACCTTTTTGCTTCGCTTAATTAATTGGGATGGCAAACAACACTACACATTTAATTATGCATCAATGATATTATGTTTAATGTGAAATGGTCAATACGATGGGTGATCTAAGCAAGTCTGGTATGTGGATGGATTGGATGTCATGGTGGTTTTGCTTGCTTTAGATCTAAGGACCGGTTCATGCGAGAATAAGCCAGGACTACAGTGCCACCACGAGGCCAAGTATGGGTGCGGCGTAGCTGATTAATTAGGGTTTTGCTAGTGCTGTTTGGACCATTGTGGATGCTCAGGGAAGGGGTAGTCGGATTGGGTTTGTTGATGATTGGTGGGACTACCCTGGGATCCGAGTGGCTCAAGAGGGGGCCCTTGGTTGAAGATATGCTCAGTTGGAGGCATCGCCACCGGTGAAACCTCAGTGGGGTCTGAATAGACTAGTAATCGCTTTGTAAAGGCTATTTTATGATCTCTTGGCCATACACCAAAGGAAGTGTAATTGGCATAAGGGAGGTTCTTTAGTCGCCGACGGGTGATGAAATCACAAACACGTGGGTAAAGTGGTACAAACTCTGCAGAGTATTAAAACTATCATGATAGTCGTGCTCCCGGTTATGAGCGCCTGGATGACCTACATGATTAGAGGGAATTTGGTATTTGGGATGGTTATGGTTTGATAATGGTTATGATTATGGTTACGGTTATGGGATGGAATCATGGTTCATGACATTGATTATGGTTATTGGCAATGGTAAATTATGGACTGGTATTATTATTGTACATGGTTTATGATGGGTTTACATACACATAATATATATATTGCTTTCCAAATGTTTTACTGTACTTTTCAGCACTTAGCCATTATTATTGTCGTCATTTGAATCAGCCACATGTCATACTTTCCACACTTGCTGAGTACGACATGTACTCACTCTTGCAATCCCCCCCAACAGTTGCAGGTTAGGATTGTGAGTTTAATGGCGATAATGCAGAGTTCTAGGTCGTGTCTACCGTCAGCTTTGCCTGTGGTGTTGCATGGAGTTGCGCTATCCCTTTTGCTTAGTTTGCTTAGTTGCTTAATTAGTTTATTTCCGCTGCATTAGTTGAACTTTTCATTAATATCTATTAGAGCTTGTATTCGAGGATATAATGAATTATGTAATAAGAGTACTTATTTAATAATTTGAGCTGTGGTAATTATCTGTTTGTCATTTGTGAATCACTCGTGTATGTGTGTTGAACATCCTGGGCACACATATGCGTTAGCTTGGTTCATTTTCGGAACCGGGCGTCACAGATTGGTATCAGAGCCAGGTTGACCGTAGGACGCAGCCTAGATAGAATGGACACTTTAGAGCACATAGGAGCACTCAGGAATCGATTTGATTTTGTTGGCTTGCTGTTTGCTATATATATATTGTTTGCTTGTGTGTTTAATAGAGGATTTTGGGATGTCTTAGCATTGCCATGTCCACCTAGGCTAGTGTAGCTAGCTGTTTAGTTTCATATCCCTTGATGCATATAGTTGGGGACGTTTCTAAATTCTTACCTATTGCTCTCCTTCATATGGTGAGGACTCGCAACCAGAGGGATGTCAATGACGAGGAGGAGAACCATGGATTACCTCAGAACAATACTGGACAAGCTATTGGCCATCAATATCGAGCAGCTATTGGCCATGAAAAACCAGCTCATGCAGACCATGATACAGACCATGGGACAGCTGCTGGCTGGCAACATCAACAATCAGCCCCACATGCCTCCACCGCCACCCCCGCCTCCTCATAACCAATTGGGAGAGTTTATGAGGACTAGGCCACCGACTTTTGCTCAAGCTGCTGACCCTATGGATGCTGATGATTGGCTCAAGTCCGTGGAGAAGAAACTTGCTATTGTCCAATGTAGTGACCGAGAGAAGGTCCTATTTGCTTCATCAACTCGTTGGAGTAGCTGCAGATTGGTGGGATGCTTATTGCAATGCTCATGAGAATCAAGAGAGGATCACCTGGGCGGAATTCAAGGAGAGTTTCCATTCTCATTATGTGCCGGAAGGTGTTATGATCTTGAAGAGGCAAGAATTTGAGAATTTAAGGCAAGGAAGATCAAGCGTGAGTGAATATCTCAATAAGTTCACTCAACTCTCAAGATATGCGCCTGAGGATGTTAGTCGGGACAGCTGGAAGCAATATTTGTTCATGAGAGGCTTGAACAATGAGATCCAAGTGCAACTACTCAACTGCGATTATGCCAATTTCCAGAAGCTTGTGGACAAAGCAATTGTGGTTGAGAACAAGATTCGTGAGATGGAGCAAGAAATCAAGAGGAAGGCGCCATATCAAGGACAGCAACAAGGAAGTAATGTGCGCCCTCGCCTTGCACCACCCAATGCACCCTATTACAGCTCCTCTATTCCTGCTCAGCGCCCTGGTTATGCACCACGCCCAACTCAGTTTGTGTAGCAGCGCCCTGTCATGCAAGCAATGCCTTATGCACCTCGTGCTGATTTTCCCGGAGCCAATGTTCAAAACCAAGCTCGTCCCAATAATTCTGGTGGAGTTAAGAAGTGTTATACTTGTGGAGAAGCTGGACACTTTGCGCATCAATGTCCTAAGTCAGGCCTTGGTCAAGGAAGCAATGCGCCGAGGCAAAACTCAAGACCCAATGGAGGACAACCACAAGAGAACCGTGGACAGCAGAATTTTGCTCGTGGCAACGTGAACCATGTCTCTATGGAGGATGCTCAACAAGCGGATGACGTGGTCATTGGTATGTTTCTCGCCAACTCCAACCCCGCGACTATGTTATTTGATTCTGGAGCATCGCATTCATTCATTGCATCAAAGTATGTTGCCAAGTATAGTTTGCCTATCTCTCATATGAAGTTTACTCTATTGGTTAAGTCTCTTGGAGGAGAGATGAGGACAAATATAGTATGTCCAAAAGTAAGCCTTAGAATAAGGGGGGTAGACTTCTCTGCCAACCTCATTGTTTTAGATTCTCAAGGATTGGATATTATACTTGGTATGGACTGGTTGAGGAAGCACAATGGAGTTATTGAGTGTGCCACAAAGACGGTGAAGTTGACTAATGAGGAAGGGATCACCGTAGAATTTGAAGCATCTCAAACCGCACCGAAGCAAATGGAGCTGAATCATATGGACGGTGCCGCAAAAGAGGAGAAGCAGCATATAAGTTGGAAATGCCAGCTCATCTTTCAGATGTACATGATGTGTTTCATATTTCCCAACTCAAGAAGTGTCTCAGGGTGCCAGAAGAACAAGTGCCGATGGACGAGTTAGAACTTTAGGAGGATTTGTCCTATGTCGAGCAACATATCAAAATTTTGGATGTAAGGGAAAGAGTCACGAGAAATAAGAGGATCCGTTGGTGCAAAGTGCAATGGAAACACCATACGGAAGCCGAAGCTACGTGAGAACGTGAAGAAGACTTGAAGGCAGAATTCCTATATCTTTTCTCCACGCTATCGAATCTCGAGGGCGAGATTCACTTTAAGGGGGGTAGGTTTGTAACACCCTAAATTTTCGCATCATGCATCGCATACATGATTATGCATTAAACATTAGTAGGATAAAAGAAAGATAACAAAAAAATAAAATATACATATATGGTGTAGCAAAAAGAAGGAAGAGAAAATAATAATTATAGCCTAAAACTTGTATTAGGGAATAAGTATAAAAAATAATAGTAATAATATATATAATAATCATATATAAAAAATAATAATAATATAAAAAATAAAATATAAAATAATATAGTAATATATTTATAAAAAAAAAGAAAAGAAAAAAAACCCTAACCGCTGGCCAGGCGGCCGAGCCAGCCCAGCCAGCTGGCCCCCGCCGCCACGCGCCTCAGCGCCCCCCGCCACACCGCCTGCGCTGGCCCCGCCGCCTGGGCCCCACATCGCCTGCAGCGCCCTGGCGCGCGCCGCCCACCCGCACCAGCGCCCCGCTCGCCCGCTGCCTCCCCGCGCCCTGGACCCACCCCGCTGGCCACGCCCGCCCGACACACCACCCGCCGCCTGGGTCCCACCGCGCCGCCCACCCGCACGGACACCGCCTCCCGCGCGTCCCGACCCCAGCGCCCATCCCCCGCACGCGCCCCGCGCTCCCACCCAGCGCGCGCCGCGCGCACCTTGCTCGGGCCCCACACCCCGCCAGCCGCGCTCCCGCGCGCTTGCCAAGCGAGCTCCCGCCTCCCGCGCCGATTTCCCGCGCTCCCGCACCGCAACGCCCACCAGACACACGCGCTGACCTCGTGCGACCCCGCCCGACGCCCCGAATCCCGGTACGAGTCGGTACCGATTTTTACCGACCCCGCCGCCTATATAAACGCCTCCAGACTCCGTAGGTTTTTCCCTCGATCCCAGAACCGCAGCGCCGCCAGAAAAAAAAGGGGACCAGAGGCTGCGCCGCCAGGGGAAGAAAAGGAAGAAAAAAGGAGGGGAAGAAGAGGAAGAAAAGAGGAGGGTGCCGTCGTCCACCGGAGATCATCGCCGTCGTCGTGCCGCCGGAGGACCCTGCGCATCTACTTCGTCTAGGCATCGTCCCTATCCCGTGATCATCGAAGCCATCGCATCTACGGTAGGCCATGTTCTCGATGCGAATTTTAGCGACCATATTGAATCTAATAGACGCAAATTGATCGTAGTTGCGTCGTATTTTTATTTTCAGCAGCATTAATTCTCGTTAAAACCCCCATAAACTCGTATGAACACGTATGAACTAGTTGCATCTAATTAATAAACAACCGTAGTTAATCAATTATTGTACTTTGCATGCATGCATATCATCGCATGTTGATTAATGTGTATGCATCATGTTGATTTGTATATGTATTCTTGTATGTGTTATCACGAGTAGAGGGAAGTGCTCAAGAGATCGTGTACGAGGATTTTCAGAATCAAGACTTCGAAGCGCTTGAGCAACCCTATCCGCCGGAGCAAGGCAAGTGTCCTTGAAGCATATTGATCCTCTTTTTAAAATAAATGTTTTGTTTACAAAACTGCATGCTTGTGTAAATTTGATGTGAATCCTATGGTAGGAAGTTTACTAGATTTGTTTAACCACCCTTGTCACCTGGAATATATGGTAGAGAGTCGGGAAGGGTTTTTACCTTTTTGCTTCGCTTAATTAATTGGGATGGCAAACAACACTACACATTTAATTATGCATCAATGATATTATGTTTAATGTGAACTGGTCAATACGATGGGTGATCTAAGGAAGCCTGGTATGTGGATGGGTTGGATGTCATGGTGGTTTTGCTTGCTTTAGATCTAAGGACCGGTTCATGCGAGAATAAGCCAGGACTACAGTGCCACCACGAGGCCAAGTATGGGTGCGGCGTAGCTGATTAATTAGGGCTTTGCTAGTGCTGTTTGGACCATTGTGGATGCTCGGGGAAGGGGTAGTCGGATTGGGTTTGTTAATGATTGGTGGGACTACCCTGGGATCCGAATGCCTCAAGAGGGGGCCCTTGGTTGAAGATGTGCTCAGTTGGAGGCATCGCCACCGGTGAAACCTCAGTGGGGTTGATAATGGTTATGATTATGGTTATGGTTATGGGATGGAATCATGGTTCATGACATTAATTATGGTTATTGGCAATGGTAAATTATGGACTGGTACTATTATGGTACATGGTTTATGACGGGTTTACATACACATAATATATATATTGCTTTCCAAATGTTTTACTGTACTTTTCAACACTTAGCCATTATTATTGTCGTCATTTGAATCAGCCACATGTCATACTTTCCACACTTGCTGAGTACGACATGTACTCACTCTTGCAATCCCCCCCCCCCCCCCAACAGTTGCAGGTCAGGATTGTGAGTTTAATGGCGATAATGCGGAGTTCTAGGCCGTGTCTACCGTCAGCTTTACCTGTGGTGTTGCATGGAGCTGCGCTATCCCTTTTGCTTAGTTTGCTTAGTTGCTTAATTAGTTTATTTCCGCTGCATTAGTTGAACTTGTCATTAATATCTATTAGAGCTTGTATTCGAGGATATAATGAATTATGTAATACGAGTACTTATTTAATAATTTGAACTGTGGTAATTATCTGTTTATCATTTGTGAATCACTCATGTATGTGTGTTGAACATCCTGGGCACACATATCCGTTAGCTTGGTTCATTTTCGGAACCGGGCGTCACACTAAGCATAGTGCTTAAGCCATATTTGGCATTCCCTTGCTTTAGCCAATCATGTCATTCTCTTCCCGCACTTGATGGGTACTCTATGTACTCAAGCGTTTACTTTTCCATTAGAATATGATGAAGAAGCGGCACTAGAAGACTTCATCGTCAACCCGGAAGACTTGGGCTAGGCTGGCGATCCCTCGCGCGACTGCCTGTGGAGATGGAGCCATTCTTATCTATATAGCCTTCCGCTGTAGTTAAATATTTGTGAACTGTTTAGATGTTGTAAATAGGTTGTGGTGTATTTGTAGACCTTCGGGTCGTATTGTAAGACTATTTATGTATTCGTACATGGCTATGTAATGGTATTTCACTTTCGTCAACGCATGTACGATTCAACTGATCATGGCGTACATGTGATTAGCGTCTGTTCATCTTTACGATGACCGGGCATGACAAAGTGGTATCAGAGTCGTGTTGCCCGTAGGACGCAAGCCTAGTTAGAAATGGTCGAAAATAAGGACTATACTATTTTCTTATAAAATAGTATTTCCAAAACTTTGTGCTTCCCATCTCAACCCTTGTGCTTCTTATCTTGTTGTGCTTATTGTTTAATTTCTAACTTAAATTATTGAATATTGATCTTACTCTCTTCTTTTCAAATGTTTGTAGATGGCGCACACCAAGCAGACGTCGCGTAAGTCGACTGGGGGTCGTGTTCCTCACCATGCCCTAGCCAGCCGCTCCGCACCTCACACACCCAGGAGGGAGACAGTGCTGATCTCTTCTGGACGTGTTGTCCTGAGGATGCGTGCCCGTCTTCACTCTCTTCTTCGGGTAGCGGGGTACTGTGAGTATCGTGTTCGCTTCGTCTACCACACCACCAGGGTCTCTGTACCCTCTACTGGTGGACTGGAGTGGTTTTCCCAGTTGTCCGTCTACTACGACTCAGAGCTGCTGCACTCACACTTCTCTCCATCTTGGAGGAGCTCCCATCGTGCGGCTGAGGAGGATGCTACGTGGGAGGCGACTACCTACTGGAGTCACACCCACAGGTTCCGCCTCGGGTGCACGGAGCACGCCTTCACCCCTCAGCGGCCTAGTGGCACAGCCGACTTCACTGGACGTGACGTCGAGGGGCCTCTGCACCACGCTCAGTGCGAGAGGCTTGTGGACGACGTTGTGGAGTTGTCTTCACGACTCCAGCGTTGTCAGCAGGAGCTGCAGGACAGCAGGGACCTTGTTGACAGCTACGAGCGACTTCGATGACGCTACGCGAGGATCACTGCAGCTGATCCAAACTCTCCTCAGTGCACTTCAGACGTTGAGTCGTGGGACCCGAACTCTCCGAATCGTCGTGAGAACTCACCCGTGAGATCGGGGGAGGACACAGAGGAGGAGGATCCCGAGGAGGAGACCGAGGAGGACTCCGACGAGTAGGGGTAGACTTGTTACCCTGTTGGACGACTCAAGACACCTATCCTTAGTATGTAGGAGCGTGTAGCTGCGCCCTCTCTAGTCTTGAGTTGTATTATCTATGGTATTGTATTAGTTTGCTTTATGTTGTGTGTGTGCGACGTGAGTTGTGGAATGCTTCGGCATCCTGTCCACATCCACGTCATTTGTATATAAGCTTGTTAGTGTGTCGTGCGAGTTGTGGAATGCATTAGCATCTTGTCCACATCCGCACTAGTTGGTTAATGAATTTGCTTGCTTTATATATATGTTTTCCTTGATGCATGTAGTTGGGACCGTTTGCCATAGCGTACCCGTCTATATCTTATCTATTGCCCTAAAATTTCAATTATTCCCTATACAGATGGCTGGAAGAGGTAGAGGTAGAGGTCATGGAAGGGGTGCCGTGCCCCAAGAGGAAGGACTTGGAGGTGTGCCAGGATGGAATGGTAGGGGTGCTCGAGGAGCCCCAGCAGCGCAGCAAATGCAGCAGATGATGGCCATTCAAACCCAACTGCTCAACAACCTCACCCAGATTGTCACCAACCTGCAGCAAGCCCCACCACCACCACCACCACATTACAACCTTCCACCACCACAACCTTTTCCGCCCAGATCCTTTCTAAGGGACTTCCTTAACACACATCCACCCACCTTTGCCACAGTCACTGAACCAATGGATGCCGATGATTGGCTCCGAACGGTTGAAAGCAAGTTGAGGCTCATACACTGTGAAGGAAGAGAGAAGGTACTATTAGCCTCCCATCAACTCAAAGGACCGGCAGCTGACTGGTGGACTGCCTTCACTGAAGCCCACCAGGATCCGGAGAACATTACTTGGGAAGAATTCAGGACCAATTTCTGCAATCACTTTGTGCCTGAGGGAGAAATAAAAGCAAGACGTGAGGAGTTCCTTATGCTAAAACAGGGCCGTATGACTGTGAGAGCCTACTTGAATGCATTCACCCAGTTGTTCTGCTATGCCCCAACCGATGTGGATACTGACTCCAAGAAACAATTTCGTTTCAAGAATGGACTGGACAAGGAGTTGAAGTTTGCCATGCCTTCTAGGGACTACATCGACTTTCAGAAGTTGGTTGACAAAGCTTTTGAGGTGGAGAGGACTAAGAAGGAATTGGATGATGATGAAAGGAAGAGGAAGTTGGCTCTGAGCCATGCCTCTAGTAGCAATGTACGCCCTCGTCTCAACCCTCAGCCTGCAAACCAGATGACTCGTCCTATGAACTACTCGAGACAGAGATTTCCAAACTCCAACTACAGGCCACCCACCCCCTACAATCAGCAAATGCGCCAGCAAAAATAGCCTCCATGCAAGCCAATGCAACCCCCTCGCCAGCAGATGCAACCCCCTCGCCCTTCAGCTCCAGCTAACCGTCCCAACGGTCAACCCCCAAGAAATCAATCAGGAGGTAACAAGGGCCATAACAATGTTGCAGGAGTTCAATGCTACAAGTGTGGAGATTGGGGACACTACTCCAACAGTTATCCAAAGAAGTAGCAAAACCCACCTGGACGTGTCAATCATGTAACTTTGGAGCAAGCGCAGGAAGCACCTGATGTGGTGATCGGTACGTTTTCTGCTAATTCCCACCCTGCCACCATATTGTTTGATTTGGGTGCTACACATTCATTTATATCCAGAGATTTCATAAAGAAGCATGACATGGTAGTTGCATACTTGAACCGGCCATTGTTGATAAACTCTTCTGGAGGAGAGATGGTGGCAAGGCATCTATGCGGTAAAGTGAGTATAAACATAAGGGGGCTAGTCTTTTGGGCCAACCTAATAGTGTTGGACTCACAAGGATTAGACATCATTCTGGGAATAGACTGGCTGACAAAGAATCAAGGAGTAATTCATTGTGCAACTAGGACAGTTTGCTTAACACACCCAGATGGCACTACAGTGGAGTTCAAGCCAGATCAGACACAAGAGGCAGTTGTACAACTTAACCATCTTGAGAGTACAGAAGGCATCAGGGTTGTGAGTGAGTTTCCGGATGTATTCCTAGATGACTTACCAAGTATGCCCCCTGATCGAGAGATTGAGTTTGTCATTGAATTAGTACATGGAACGGCCCCAATATATAAGAGGCCGTATAGAATGGATGCTAAACAACTAGCTGAACTAAAGGATCATATTGAGGAGTTATTGGGGAAAGGATATATTCGTCCTAGCTCATCGCCTTGGGGAGCACCAGTCATATTTGTACCCAAGAAGGATGCTACTCAAAGGTTGTGTGTTGATTACCGTGCCTTAAATGCGGTAACAATCAAGAATAAGTACCCACCGCCAAGAATTGAAGATTTATTTGATCAGTTGAGAGGAGCATGTGTGTTCTCTAAGATTGATCTTCGCTCGGGTTATCACCAACTGAAGATTAGACCCTCAGATATTCCCAAGACTGCATTTGTCTCTCGATATGGACTATATGAGTATACGGTTATGTCGTTTGGATTGACCAATGCTCCAGCATATTTTATGTATCTAATGAACAAGGTATTCATGGAATACTTGGACAAGTTTGTAGTGGTGTTCATCGACGACATACTTATCTACTCCAAGATTGAAGAAGAGCATGAGGAGCACATCAGGATGGCTCTACAGAAGCTTCGCCAACACCAATTATATGCCAAACTTAGTAAGTGTGAGTTTTGGCTAAAAGAAGTTTCATTTTTGGTTCATGTCATATCTGAAGGAGGTATAGCAGTGGATCCAGGCAAAGTGGTCGATGTCCTTAAATGGGAAACACCTCAGAGTGTACATGATATACGGAGATTCTTGGGCATGGCTGGTTATTACCGTCGATTCATCGAGGGATTTTCAAAGATATCTAGACCACTAACCAAGTTGCTTGAGAAAGGAGTTGCTTTCAAGTGGACCCCCGAATGTGAAATGAGATTTGCCAAGTTGAAGAAGAGGTTAACCAGTGCATCGGTATTGGTGATGCCTGATATGCAGAAGGAGTTTGTAGTTTATTGTGATGCATCTGGTCATGGTTTAGGATGTGTTTTAATGCAAGGAGGACATGTTGTAGCCTATGCTTCAAGACAACTTCGAAAACATGAGAGGAATTATCCAACACATGATTTAGAATTGGCAGCTGTTGTCCATGCATTGAAGATATGGATACATTATTTGATGGGAAAAAGAACCGAGATATACACGGATCACAAGAGCTTGAAGTACATATTCACACAACCAGATCTTAATCTCAGACAACGTTGTTGGTTGGAGTTAATAAATGACTTCGATGTGGGAATCAACTACCATCCAGGAAAGGCTAATGTGGTCGCTGATGCTCTCAGCAGGAAAGGATAATGTAATAACTTGTCAGTACAAGCTCTTCAACCCCAGCTATATGAAGAATTTGCAAGGTTAAACTTATGTCTAGTGTCAAGCACTGAAGCAGTTGCTATGGATGTGGACTCAACCCTTGAACGTGATATACGAGAAGGACAAAAGAATGATGAGAAGATCAAGGAGATCAAGCAATTAATGAAGAAGGGAAAAGCTCCGAACTTTAGGGAGGATGAACAAGGAACCCTATGGCTTGGAAGGAGGATTTGTGTTCCAGATATGAAGGAGATTAGAGAGTTGATACTAAGGGAAGCTCATAACTCATCATACTCCATTCATCTCGGAAGCACAAAGATGTATGAAGACCTTAAAGATAGATATTGGTGGCATGGAATGAAACGGGATGTAGCAGAATATGTGGCCATATGTGATACATGTTAATTGATTAAGGCGGAACACCAAAGACCAGCAGGGTTGTTGCAACCAATCAAAGTGCCAGAATAGAAATGGGAAGAAATTAGCATGGATTTCATTGTGGGACTACCAAGAACACAGTCTGTATATGATTCTATATGGGTCATAGTGGATTGCTTGACTAAAGTTGCTCACTTTATTCCCGTGAAAGAAACTTACAATGGTCCCAAGTTGGCGGAACTGTATATCTCTAGGATTGTATGTTTACATGGAGTTCCTAAGAAGATCATCTCAGACAGAGGTACTCAATTCACCTCAAGATTTTGGCAGAAGTTGCATGAATCGATGGATACCCGTCTAAATTTTAGTTCAGCGTATCATCCACAGACCGACGGTCAGACAGAACGCACCAACCAGATATTAGAAGACATGTTAAGAGCGTGTGCTCTAAAGAATAGCCAAAGTTGGGATAAGAATCTACCATATGCCGAATTTTCTTACAACAATAGTTATCAAGCCAGTTTGAAGATGTCTTCTTTTGAAGCATTATATGGGCGGAAATGTAGGACACCGTTGTTTTGGAATCAAACTAGGGAAAGCCAAGTCTTTGGTCCTGATGTATTGAAAGAGGCTGAAAGACAAGTGCAAGAAATTCGGAAGAACCTAAAGGCAACCCAAACAAGACAGAAGAGTTATGCGGATACTCGAAGACGTGATCTAACCTTTGAGATCGGTGATTATGTGTACTTGAAGGTGTCACCTATGAGAGGGTTGAGAAGATTTAAAGTAAGAGGCAAGTTGTCACCCCGCTATATTGGCCCGTTCAAGATACTCGAACGACGAGGTGAAGTGGCTTATCAGCTTGAGCTTCCACCGCACTTGTCATATGTTCATAACATATTCCATGTTTCGCAACTTAAGAAGTGTCTGAGAGTGCCTGAGGAACAGTTACCTATGGAAGTAGTTGATGTACAAGAAGATTTGTCTTATGTGGAACAACCTGTCAAGATATTGGAGACATTAGAAAAGGTCACCAGAAACAAAGTCATCCATATGTGTAAAGTGCAATGGAAACATCACTCAGAGGCTGAAGCAACATGGGAAAGAGAAGAAGATCTCAAGGCGGATTTCCCTCATCTATTCTCTTAGGACGTCCGAATCTCGAGGGCGAGATTCCTTTTAAGGGGGGTAGAGTTGTAACACCCATATTTCATGTAACAAAATTTGATCAAACTATAGTGCTTTGTGTGTTGCATTTTTGTGTGAATTTTTGAAGTTCAAACTTGTAGCAAACGATTCAAATTTGAATTTCAATTCAAATCAAAAGAAAAGAAATGAAAAAGAAAAACAAAAACAAATAAAACCCCCTTTGGGCCAAAACCCCATTCCTGGCCCAATTTCCCCTCCCCTCACCCGCGGCCCAGCCAGCTCTCCCCTCTCCTCTCTCTCTACCGGACGGGGTCCACCTGTCATCATCTTCACTGGGCAACTGCCGCCTCCCTCTTTCCCGCGTCGCGCCCACGCCGCACCCCCCCTCCAACCGTCGCCCTACGCACGCATCCACCCTGGGGAAACCCCCTGCGCACGCGCCAGCAACCGCCGCACTCATCCCCTCTATAAAATTTCCCTCTCCCCCTCTCTTTCTCCCTCCCCGCGTGCAAACCCCAGCCTCACCGTCGCCACGGTTGGTCACCTTCGTTCTCGGCTAACCGTCGATTGCCTCACCCTTCTATCCCCTCTAACGTCTTCGTCGTGACACCAGGAGCACGCCAAGCAAGGTTTAGCGGGGAGATCGCCGGGGAATCGCCAAGACCGACGAGTGCCGACGCCAACCGCCGCCACCTCTCGTCGCCGACCCCTCTCCGTCCAATTTCGGACCTCGCGACCCCCTAGGTATGCTCCTCATCCTCTCTTCTTTCGTTTAGTGCAAAATACGCTTAGAATTAGTGGCGTTTTTGCTGTTTTGGCCGCCTCCGGCGAGCTCGCCGCCGCGGGACTCGGCCGCCGCCGCGCCGTGCGCCGCCGGTGTCGCCAGAGGCGACGTGGCCGCCTCCCAGCCGTCGGTTTCGACCGAACGGCTAGGATTAGATCCGCGTAACGTTTCGATTATTTAAATCTTGTGCGTTCACTTCAGATCTGACGACCCACATTCAAACTCCCTTTCCCGCCGTCGCTTTTACACCGTGGCCCCTGGAATCTTGCGAGCTACCCCCTGGACTTTGCTGGAATTCAAGTCTAGCCCCTGAATTTAGCAAACTAGCCCCTGGAATCCCTGGAATTGGATTTAATCATTTAAATAAGCAATCTAACCCCTGAAAATTTGTAGAATTATGGATTTAGCCCCTGCACAGTGTAGGAAACTTATTATTCAGTCCCTGGACTTTTATTTAATTACTGAATATTGTTTTTAGGAGTATTTAATGTGTAGAAAATAGATAAAAATGGTGAATAAATATAAAAATAGTAGGAAAATTGGTATAAAATGTTTTTATGTTGTACTTAATTTGTAGAGTGCAAATAAAATATATTTTGACCATGGAAAATTTATTAAAAATGTTTAAAATATATTTTGGCCATAGAAGATTCAATAAAAATGATTTTGGGCCATAAATAAATCCCAAAAATGTAAGATAAATATAAAATGCATATTTTGGCTATGTAAAATAATAAATACCTCGTAGGGACGCATTAGTATAGAGTTTTATGCCTATGTGTATGTTTGATGCCATGTGTTGTGTGCTCTTTACTTATTTTAGTTTTTATTTCTCTTTGCCATGCTTGGGTAATATATTTAGAGTCGTGCTACGACCCCAACTTCAATCTCCAAGACCAAGACTTTACCAACAACAAAGTCTTCAATGAAGGCAAGTGCCCTTGACAATCTTGTACCAATTCTAGGACTTTAGTTAGATGCATGCTAATTAAATTGATGTCCTATTTCATGTTTCATGCCTTGTTCCATATAATTCCTTGTCACCTGATGTGGGTTGGGAAGTAGATAGGTAATTAATTATGCTTAGCCATGCTTAGACATTGGGAATGGGTTTTCATACAATTGTGACATGTTAAACTATTTGAATTACTTTAATTGTGGTGGATACACAATAGTAGTGGATAGGAATCTGGTGGTTGGATAGATTTGGTATGGTGCAGTTTGTACGAGACCTGCAATTGAGTTTGGTACCACCGGATTCTAAGGACCTGTTTATGGAGGAAGCCACTAAGCTCTATAGTACCACCACGAGACTGAGATGGGGCAGCTTGGTCAATTAATTAGGTTTCTCCCGATGAAATGCTAGTGGTTGGATGGTGCGGAGAATGATGCAGGGGTACTGCTCTGGGAACCGCAAGGCTCAAGAGGGGGCTCTGAGGTGGAGGGTTACTTCGGGAATCCTCAGTGGTGGAAAGCTTAGAGGGCTAGCACTAGTCGGGAGTACCTTTGTAAAGACCATGTTGTGATCTCCTGGCCTCACACCAAAGGAAGTGTGTAATGTGGTTAGCCACCACGGGCATTCAGGGAGGTTCACTTAGTCCACCTGGCAACAGGGGATGAAACCACTGCTTGTGGAGAAAGGGTACACTCTCTGCAGAGATTTGGTAAAACTGTCATGACAATTGTGCTCACGGACAAGAGCGGCTTGAGGCCAGTTCATAATTAGCTTATGGTTGGGAAATGGTGGTTATTTATGATTCATGTTACATTCATCATCATCAATTATGTGTTGAATTACTTCTTGAATTATGATATTGATAATTGAAAGCTAAGGTTAGGTTCTTAGCATAGTGCTTTAGCCATATTTGGCCTTCCCTTGCTTTAGCCAATCATGTCATTCTCTTCCCACACTTGCTGAGTACTCTATGTACTCAAGCGTTTACTTTTCCATTAGAATATGAAGAAGAAGCGGCACTAGAAGACTTCATCATCAACCCGAAAGACTTGGGCTAGGCTGGCGATCCTTCGCGCGACTGTCTGTGGAGATGGAGCCATTCTTATCTATCTAGCCTTCCGTTGTAGTTAAATATTTGTGAACTGTTTAGATGTTGTAAATAGGTTGTGGTGTATTTGTAGACCTTCGGGTCGTATTGTAAGACTATTTATGTATTCGTACATGGCTATGTAATGGTATTTCACTTTCGTCAACGCATGTACGATTCAACTGATCCTGGCGTACATGTGATTAGCGTCTGTTCATCTTTACGATGATCGGGCGTGACACCTACTATCTTTATTCCTTTGTAAATTTAAAAATTCTGCAACTCTAAACCAACGAGGATATGGTATTAGATCAATGTTTTCCGGGTATGGTTTCTGGTATGCCCATGCTCTCCCTTTAGATTCTAAACCAAATTCTCTAAGCATATTAGCAAGTTGGTCTCTAAAATTTTCAGAAGTTGTTGTTCAGCCGGTCGGTAAGATAGTTGCATCAGCATGTGTATGCGGTGCTACATGCGAAGGTCCAAAAAACTATGTAACTGGTGCTGGCCCATGAGGAACCCGGTACCCTTAGGATGTAATGGAAGAAAATTATATGCTACTATCTCATAAAAAGGTTGTTGCATATCGGATGAAGCTAAATTTTGGTCATTATTATTTGCAATATCTGCAACCAAATTTAACATGCAAGTGTTGTAAAGCTAGGTTCAAAATTGTTGACCAAATTACCACCAAAATTGAGACCAGTTTGATTATTATCAGGAGCTACGTAGGATGACATGGCAATAGTTACATTCGGTGTAAACCTGGTATTCAGCAAGACAACCGAACCGCTATTTCCTGGAAAAACATCCTGCTTTCCATGTTGCTCATCGTTAAGTTGTTGGACTAATGAATGAATTTGGTGAGACAAACTATACTCAAGATTCTGAATTTGATTCTTAACAGAACCAGTTATTGATTGAGTACTAGTATGCGTCAAATCAGCACCATATTTACTTGCTACTGACACATCGATTAAATGAGCAACATCTTCAGGGGATGTCAGTTTACTCACCTTGCTATTTTGGGCAGGAGAAGAGCTTTGTGCAACTACCTTTTTATGATGCCGTCCCGTGTCTTCTGGTAGGAGGCCAATTTCTGCCTTTGTCACTCCATCTTCTCCTCTTCAAGTTCCTGTTCGAGCTCTCGCCACACCTCTTCAGACAGATCTTCCAACGTGATGGCGATGATGTTAACCACGTCTATTTCTGACATCATCTACTATTACGGCGGAGACGGCATTGCCTTGATCTGCTGATGTCTGTACCTGATGCATGATCCGCCGTATAAGTATGTCAAGGTCTGGACGTAGATACACTTGTGCTTGCCCTGGTCGAGTAGACTACAAGAGTTTGCAGCAGCCGGTCAGGAGAAATCTGAGTCTGCGGCAGCCGGCCAAGTGAACTCTGGTTATGTATTACGCAAGCAAGCAGCAGGGCAGGAACTCTCCTATTCGATGTCAATTCGTGGATGAGAAAAAAGAAGGAAATAACATACTATTAATCTGCCACACGCAAGTTGGCTACCGTGTCAACTCTAAGGCAAATATCCAATTTGAGCCACATGTACATGATGTGGGCACAAAACTTGACTAAATATCCTGCTGTGAGGACCAGTGTCTCGACATTCCATGATTTGTATTAGGTGGTATCGTACGATGCGACATCCAACAACAGAACACGGAGAATACACATTTATAATAAATAAGGTTTTTATTCCATAGTACTGTCGTGTTACAAATATGTACATCAGTACAAGCAGCGGAAAGATAAGAATACATCTCACGAACTATAAACTATACTAAGCAGTAGCAAAGGCATTCGGCCCTCGCGGACACTTCGTTGTAGCAGCAACCAAGCCTCACGGCAGCATGTAGGGTTCCCAGTGGGCTTCGCAACCCTCATCAGGTGCCACCTCACTCAGATCACTCTCCTTCATAATGTTACCATATGCAACATTACTTGCAAAAAAAAATGGATCAACAAACCATGAGCTTATGCTTAGCAAGATTTGACCGACTTTCCTAGTCATGAAACTCTACATGCTGGACTCATAAGATTGAATGTCATACGCACATAAAAGTAAATCTCACAATACTAATACATTTTAGCTCAAGTTCTTATTAACATGCTTAAGTCTCATAATCATAGTTTTAGTGGGCAATGACTCTAACCCAAACAAGTTGCTAATTCAAGGATTACATGAAGCATATTAATCAAGTGGAACGTTATTTACTACGTGACAACTCAGTGAACAAGTATGCTCACTACCGCGAATGATGGTGATTCGAATCAAAAACACTCGGTTTGCACGTCATATACAACCGTCTAGAAGAAGTGTACAGCCTCTCTCATTAACAATGTGCACAACAACCTTTCACAAGACACCCAAGCACTGAACCGGTCCTGCTGTGTTAGAAAAGTAAGCTCCTATACACGAGACCACCAGCATCGGAGTTTTCCCCTACTTTCTTGTCGGCTTACGGCCTAAGACGGTGGGGTATGCCTCGATACCCAAGTTAACATGTTACATCGGTTTCTCGGGTTCACTAAAACCAGTATGTGTGAGGATCGGGTCCACACATTCCAGGAATACCAGAGGGTGGTGCCGTGCGATGCGACACCCAACAACACACACGAAAAGAAAACGACAAATTACAAAGTTTTATTTATAGAAACAGCGGAAGTCTTTTACAATACTTAATATACAATAGAAGTAATACTTAGCTAAACTCTCATTCTAGTTATGCAAAAGTGCAGCCGTCCAGCCCGAGGACGCTACACACTAGCAACACACAACAGATCACGGCGGCATGCAGGACCCCCACTCGGTGGTATACCCCGACAGGGGCATTGCCTCATCTTCGGGCCCTTCTGTGAGACCTATGTGTGCTGAATACTTTGGCTTGTACTGAATATGTTGGCTTCGACAATAAAAGTTTTGAATGTTGCCATAACATCTTTTTAGCAAGGTTCGATTCTAGCTCCAAGCTTCTGCAAGGTCTGACAATAGGTCTGACTTTCTTTGTCTAGGTCTCACATGTTTTTTGGGTAGCTCCGATGAGATTTGTTTTTAGCTCCGGCATGTCTTTGATAGCTCTGACATATCTTTGATAGCTCCGGCATGTCCTTGTTAAGCTCAGATATGTTTTGCTAGGTCCGACTTATGTTGGTTAGTTCCGACATGTTTTTATAGCTTCGACTTTTGGGATGACTAGTTCCGACGAGTTTTGGTTAGCTCCAGCGCTAGGACCAACTAGTTTTGGTAAGCTCCGACGCTAGGTTATACTAGCTTTGGTAAGCTCCAGCGCTAGGTTATACTAGCTTTGGTAAGATCCGATGCTAGATTATACTAGCTTTGGTAAGCTCCAGCTCAAACTCCGGTTAGCTTTGGCAAGGTTCGGAGCTTGATCGCAATGTTCCTGCTTTTACTATAAAATGTTTTGAACTTGCTTTATATTCTTAGAAATATTGCTTAGTATTCATTTGCTAAGTTTTTGGTGCATTTTGATTGATATGGCTGATATCGTTTTGAAATGTTTTGTAACATGTTTACATGAGGTGCTCACGTAAGGTGTTGTGTTCGGAACTGACTTGAGTCAAGTCGTGAACTTGAGCTCGTACGGATTGGTTGTTTATTCATGTGCAAGTGTTGCTTGAGTTTAAGACATGGCTGGTGACGGGATCCATTGAACTAGTCTTAGGGAGAAGATGAGGTTCAACAACCAAGTTCAGGAGGAATTGTGGTTGAGTTGATCGGGAGGTTGCGCAACATGTTTGAATTAAGAACAATGCATATGAAGGTATCGTGGACGTCATTGGAAGATGTTTGGACGTGTGCAAGGAGTGCATGGACGTGGCTACATGGTTCCGAGGCGTGATGAAGAGATGTGGACGTAAAGAATTGGTTGGAAAGGTCCAACCGACTAGGTTATGAACTCAGGCTGCGGCTGAGTCGTGTTTGACTCAAATATGGAATGTATCGAGTTGGTTATGATAGGATTTCGTGTGGGTCACGAATTTGAGTTATTTTAGGAATGTGGGATACGTTCCTAAGGTGTTTTGAAGTCTTAAGATTGCTTCTATATGCGTATAGAAGAGTCCTAAGCAGTTATGGAAAGTTTTGATTCATGATTTGAGTAGGATTAGAGTCCTAGTTGAGATTGGGTTGGCCTAAGGGCTGGTTATATAAGCAAGGGACGCCAGAGCTCGTAGTGCACGACTTTGGGGCTGTTCCTCTTATTTTCTATTGAATAAAATTCGTAGTTTGAAGGAACTGTTGTGCCTTGTTCGTCCGACTTGTTCCAGACAAGTTTTACTCATCGAATTTCTGGACAGCACTACCTTTTGTCGGTGGTTTTATCATAACTCGAGTTTTATAGATCCAATTGACCGTAATTTATTTTGGGTTGTCTTTACAACTTGATTATATATCATCTGTCAAAATTTCACGGTCATTGGATTTGTGGTTTCTGATCTACACGAGTTTTTTGCAGCGTTTCAGAACTGTTTTTCTCGGGTAGGACAGATTGACCTTTGTTCGATCTTTTGATCATAACTTGAGTTTCTCTCGACGGATTTGAGTGATTATTCTTGTGTTGTCTTCGTGACTTAATTCTCTCTAATATATATCACTTTTGTCACAGTGAAACATGTTTAGATTAGTCTCACACACGATTTCTTTAACAGATCATTTTTCTACCGAAGGGGTTGGGATTTAATTGTTTCCGCTGCGTAAGATTTTTTAAATCTACCATTCACCCCCCTCTGGTAGCTTTTCACGTGCTCTTCAATCCTACAATTGGTATTAGAGCCACGGTGCTCTAATCATTGTGATTTGCATGTGTTTTTGACTAATCATCATGGAGAAATACTCCGCCAAACCTTGTGTGTTTGCTGGTATTAATATTCAGGTTTGGAAGGCACGCATGGAGGCTTTCATCCAGGCACAAGGCTTTGCAATATGGGAGAAGGTGTACAAGACTTATGAAGTGCCGTCAAATGATCAAGTTACAGCTCAAAATCTGAGAGATGTCGACAACAACAACAAGGCTCGAAACTTGATCATACAAGGATTAACTCAAAGCGACTTCGACCGTGTTGCACACCTCCGATCTGCATACGATGTGTGGAAAGCACTTTGTGACTACCATGAACGATTCAACACGACCAAGGAGGTAAGGCAAGACATGTTCAAGAAAGAATACATGCGCTTTGAGATGCAACCCGGTGAGTCAATTGATGATCTCTTTGCTCGCTTTAATAAAATTCTCAGCAACTTGCATAGTGTCAATGTTAATTTTTCAGATGCCGAAAATGCTAGGCAATTGTTAAGTGCATTAGACATGTCAATTTGGGATATGAAAGTTACATCCATTCGTGAATCTATTGTCATGAGTACACTTACTTTAGGTGTGCTATATTCTAAGTTAAAAACTCATGAAATTGACATAATATCACGTAAAAACCCCAACAAGTCTATTGCTTTTGTTTCACAACGTGACATGCCTAGCTCCAGTCAATCTTCATCTTGGGGTACACATGCTATGTTGTCCTCTCTAATCCTTGAACAGATTGAGGAGCTTCCAGAGGAGGAGCTGGCACTTCTCTCTACTAGGTTCTCAAAAGCATTGCAAAATGTGAGAACTAGAAGGAGAGGAAGCTCCGGACCTCAACGATGCTTCGAATGTGGTAAGACGGGACACTTTCGTACAGAATGCCCTAACCTTTCAGGTTCTACCTCCCGAGAAGAAAAACAATCAAGGACGAAGCACTCCTCAACAAATGATAAGAAGAAGAAGAAGGGCTTTACAGGTCGCCAACTGGTGAATAGTTTTATCTCCACACTCCAGGAACTTGGCTCAAGCGACATGGACATTGTAAGTGACGAAGATGAATATGATTTGGCCAACTTATGCTTCATGGCAGGTAAAACAAGATCAAGATCAAGTCAGGAGGATGCAGAACACAACACTAACGATGATGAGGTATGTTCTACCTGTAATGAAATGTGTGATGCAATTTCTCATGCAACTATTATTGTTAAGAAAAATGACAAAAAGCTTAGGGATAATGCTGCTAAAATTGAAACACTAGAATCTGAAATCAACTATTTGAAAACCTTGATTCCTAGTGATGATTCTTGTCCCTCGTGTGATTTAATTTATGAACAATTGTCCACATTAAGAACTGCACATTCCTCTACTCTAGATAGACTTGAATTTGAAATTGAAAAGAACAAAAAGCTTGCTGCACTTGACATTGGAAACCTAAGATGCTTCTTGTTCTACAATTGATTTGCATTGTTCTAGTTGTGATGATCTTGAAAAGAAACTAAAAGATGCTATGAATGAAATTTCAATATTGAATAATGCTTTATGTTCTCATGAAGTTAAATATTGTTCCAATTGCAAATTAAAAGGAAAAACTTCATTTGAAAATTGCCTTGATCTGTCCAATAAACTTGGTAACATGCATAGGACATTAGATCGGTTTTGTAATGGGAATAAGAACCTAAACTTGCTGCTGAATTCTTCCAAGTCTTGCAATGATAAAACTGGTTTATGTTTTGATTCTCATGCTCATGCTAAGGCACATCCACCTAAAATTTTAAAGTCATTAGGAAGTGGTTTGATTCAAACAGTTCCTAAACAAAAAGAAGTGGTTTTCAAATCTGGAGGAGTGTTGTCCCATTCGGTCTCAAATAAAAATATTGCTTGCCATATAGACATGAACACAAAGTTAAATTTTATTGTACCTCTGTGGTAGAGATTGTCATGTCATAGATTTTTGTTATAGACTAGCTAAACAACAAAAAAGGGAAAGAATGATTGCTAGATCTCATAACTTTCATGCAAAATTTGCTACACATATTGAACTGAATGCCAGGAACATGCAACTTGCTGTTATGAGTCAAAAACATTCAAAGTTTACCTCCAGACCTTCTGTTTTTGCCTCCGGAGCTACTGGTTTTTGTGCTACTCAAGTAACATCTTATAGGTCAGTAGTTAAGAGTAAAAAACCTCAAACTTTGACTCATAAAGCTGCTGTTTTATCTCAGCTTTCGCGTGTTTTTCCTGCTGCACGTCATGTGACTCAGTACTGGATTCCTAAATGCCTTTTGGCTAACCCCAGTATTGAGTCATCGACGTATTGTACTTCTATGTAGGTTACATGCTTGAGGAAGGAGAAACTTTTGGATTGTGGATTCAGGTTGCTCACGCCACATGACCGGTAACAAAGAATGGTTCTCCTCCCTCTCTTTTGTGTCATGTGTAGAGAATGTTACTTTTGCCGATAATTCTTCAACTCCTATAATTGCTAAGGGTTCGGTTAGAGTAAATGATCACTACACTTCGAAGGATGTGTCACTTGTCAAAAATTTGATATACAACTTGCTTTCTGTTTCACAATTGCTAGATGAAAAATCTGGAAATTATTTTCAATAAAAATTGTTGCAAAGTTGTAGGTTCAAATAGTGAGCTTATTTTTAACATTCCTCGGTTTGGAAGAGTTTTTAAAGCTGATTTTGATATGTTTTCCTCTAAGCATAGATGTCTAGTTGCTAATGATTCAAAGGACTTATATTTTTGGCATCGTAGACTTGGTCACGTAGGCTTTGATCACCTAACGCGTGTTAGTGCTCTTGATCGCATACGTGGGCTGCCTAAGCTTAAAGGGGACAAAGAAATTGTGTGCTCTTCTTGTAGACATGCTAAGATGGTTGCAGGTTCACATACTCCTCTCACAATGATCATGACAACTGAACCGGGTCAACTTTTGCACCTTGACACCGTAGGACCTTCACGTGTTCAATCCTTCGGATGTAAATGGTATGTTCTTGTTATTGTTGATGATTATTCTAGATACTCTTCGGTTTACTTTATGGCGTCTAAGAATGAAGCTTTTGGCCACTTTAGAATTTTATTTCTTAGATTATCAATTGATCACTCAGGATTTTTAAAAGCAATTAGAAGTGATAATAGAACTAAATTTAAAAATCAATCTTTTGATCACTTTTGTGCTGAAAATGGAATAGATCATCAATTTTCTTCACCATATGTACCTCAACAAAACGGTGTTTTAGAAAGAAAGAACATAACCTTAGTTGAGATGGCTAGGACTATACTTGATGAATATCAAACTCCTAGGAAATTTTGGGCTGATGCGATTGCAACCGCTTGTTATGTCTCAAATCGTGTTTTTTTGCATGCTAAGCTAGGTAAAACCCCATATGAGCTCCAGTTTGAACATAGGCCTAGTATTACACACTTTCAGGTCTTTGGTTGCAAATGATTTGTTAAGAAACATGGTATCTTGATAAATTTGAACCTAGATCCATTGACGACATGTTTCTTAGTTATCCATCTCATACTAGAGGCTACCGTGTGCTTTTACTTGACACTAACGAAATTGTGGAGTCTTGTACAGTGTCTTTTGATGAAGCTAGCCCAGGTACTAGCTCAAACATTGCAGATCCAGATCCATATCCGCAGGGGGAGAGCATTTTCGTTGAAGATGAGGAAGAGGTGGAGCTACTGCATGAAAATTCAGCAGCTAATGACATTGTTTGAGCTCCTGATTTTGCTTCACAGCCAGCACCGACCACCATTGCTGGTCCAGATCCTCCTCAAGTCACAAGCTCATCAATTTGTGATGAACATGAAAAACAAGAAGCTTGAGAAGTGTCCACTCCCCTCCAGGTTCTCAAAATTCATCCTCCACAACAGATTGTTGGAAGCTTGCACGAACGAGTTACACGGTCCAGGTTTTGCGATCCAAACTCTCATGCTCATTCTGCTTTTGTTGCTTCTTTTGAACCCAAAGATATATCACACGCACTCACTAATGAATCTTCGATTATTGCCATGCAAGAAGAGTTAGAAAATTTTGAAAGAAATAATGTTTGGAAACTTGTACCTCGACCTCAAGGTCACATATTAATTGGAACTAAATGGGTATTTAAAAATAAACAAAGTGAGGATGGGGTTGTGGTTAGGAATAAGGCTAGGTTGGTTGCTCAATGTTTCACTCAAGTTGAAGGTCTAGATTTTGATGAAACTTTTGCTTCTGTTGCTAGATTAGAAGCCACAAGAATTTCGTTAGCTTTTGCTGCATCTAAAGGTTTTAAGCTATAGCAAATGGATGTTAAAAGTGTGTTTCTTAATGGCTACATAGATGAGGAGGTTTATATCAAACAACCACCGGGTTTTGACAATTCAGATTTTCCTAAGCATGTTTACAAACTGTACAAAGCCTTGTACAGTCTCAAACAATCCCCTAGAGCATGGTATGATAGGTTAAAAACATTCTTACTTGAAAAGGAGTTTACCATGGGCAAGGTTGATAAAACTCTTTTTGTGCTTAAGCATGGCAATGACTCATTATTCATTCAAGTGTATGCGGATGATATTATCTTTGGTTGTGCTTCTCATGATCTTGTGTCCAAGTTTTCAGCTATGATGAGTTCAGAATTTGAGATGAGCATGATGGGAGAACTCACGTACTTTTTGGGGCTGCAAATCAAGCAAACCAAGGAGGGTACATTTGTGCATCAAACGAAGTATACAAAAGACCTCCTAAGGCACTTCAACATGGACAAAAGCAAGCCTCTTCGGACACCAATGGGAATGACAACAACACTTGAACTTGATGAAGATGGTGAACCCATGGATCAAAAAGAATATAGAAGTATGATCGGATCACTTTTGTACCTCATGGCATCAAGACCAAACATACAATTCAGCGTATGTCTTTGTGCATGGTTTCAAGCCTCCCCACGTGCTTCACATCGTCAAGCCGTCAAAAGGATTCTCAGGTACTTACATGGAACTCAAGAATTTGGCATTTTTCTTCCTTCTTCCTCAACCGTTACTTTGAAAGCTTTTTCCGATGCTGATTTTGGAAGTTGTAGGATTGATAGGAAAAGTACTTCCGGTGCTTGTCATTTTCTTGGTAATTCACTTGTTGCTTGGTCCTCTAGAAAACAAAATTCAGTTGCACAATCCACAGCCGAATCTGAATATGTAGCTGCTGCTAGTGCTTGCTCACAAATTCTTTGGATTGTTCAAATACTTAATGACTATGGGGTTGATCTAGATAGTGTTCCACTGTTTTGTGATAACACTAGTGCCATTTTCATTACTAAAAACCCTGTGCAACATTCTCGAACTAAGCACATTGATATTAGGTATCACTTTCTCCGTGATAATGTTGAAAAAGGAAACATTATGCTTCATCATGTAGATACCAAACAACAATTGGCTGACATTTTTACAAAACCTTTGGATTTCACTCGTTTTTGTTACATTCGTAGTGAAATAGGGGTTATGCACCCTCATAGCTTAAATTGAGGGGGAGTTTTTGAATCTTGAGAAGTCTATGTGTGAATCTGAAATTAAAATAATATGAGCATAGTATTTCGTCTATATATGACTTTGTGATTCCTTTTACATGCTGAAAGTTCTTACTACATTACTCGTGTTATACGTTTTGTAGTTTTTGTCATGTCTAGTAATTGGAAAAATTACTTACACTAAATCTGGTCATGGTTGAATTTTCTTGCTGTTTTGAACTTGTTGCATGCTCACAAGTGCTTTTAATCATAAAGAATTAAGAATGAGCTTTTAACCATAAAGACTCAAGTAATCAACTCACATGTTGAGCTTTTATGATCAAATAAAAATAAGAAAAGATCAAGAGAATATGCATGCATCGCACTTCTTTTGAGATGGCTTATCATTGCACTTTGATATGAACTTGGAAGAAGTTGTGTATGACTAAAACCATGTCCTTAAGCTTCTGATTGTCAAATGACATAGGCTTGGCTTGGTTGGTTAGAATAAGGAAGATGCGCATATAATATCTTGCAAATATCATATGATCTAAATTGGTGCTTTGAAAAATAATAAAATGCAACAACAAGTGTCATGCTTTCAGGTATTGAAATAGTTAAGTTTGTGAGATCATGACTTGCTTAAATTGAAAATTACATTTGATCTCTAGCATGCTTACACTACTTTATGTATCTCATTGTTGTGATAGTGTAAGTTACTTGATAGTATAACTTGGATGAGCTTTGTTTTATATGTATATGTTATAATATTCTCATAACAATTAAAATTTCTCTTTTGAACCTTGCTGAATACATTGTCAAAGGGAGAGAGATAATATGGTGAATTATGCAAGGGGGAGAAATATGTATAGGGGGAGAAATTTATTTCTATCTCAATTGATTTTAAAAAAGGGGGAAAATTGTTCTCAAAACTTTTCATGCCAATGTTCGGATTTAAATGGTGTTGCCAATGCATTAATCAAGGGGCAGATTGTGAGACCTATGTGTGTTGAATACATTGGCTTGTACTGAATATATTGGCTTTGACAATAAAAGTTTTGAATGCTGCCGTAACATCTTTTTAGCAAGGTCCGACTCTAGCTCCGAGCTTCTGCAAGGTCTGACAATAGGTCCGACTTTCTTTGTCTAGGTCCGACATATTTTTTGGGTAGCTCCGGTGAGCTTTGTCTTTAGCTCTGTCATGTCTTTGATAGCTACGGCATGTCTTTGATAGCTCTGGCATGTCTTTGTTAAGCTCAGATATGTTTTGCTAGGTCCGACTTATGTTGGTCAGTTCCGACATGTTTTTCTAGCTCCGACTTTTGGGATGACTAGTTCCGACTAGTTTTGGTTAGCTCCGGTGCTAGGTCCGACTAGCTTTGGTAAACTTCGGTGCTAGGTTATACTAGCTTCGGTAAGCTCCGGTGCTAGGTTATACTAGCTTTGGTAAGCTCCAGCTCTAGATTGTACTAGCTTTGGTAAGCTGCGGCTCAAGCTTCGGTTAGCTTTGACAAGATTCAGAGCTTGATCGCAATGTTCCTGCTTTTACTGTAAAATGTTTCGAACTTGCTTTATATTCTTAGAAAGATTGCTTAGTATTCATTTTCTAAGTTTTTGGTGCGTTTTGATTGATATGGCTGATATCTTTTTGATATGCTTTGCAACATGCTTAAGTGAGGTGCTCACGTAAGGTGTTGTGTTCGGAACTGACTTGAGTCAAGTCGTGGACTTGGGCTCGTACGGATTGGTTGTTTATTCATGTGCAGGTGTTGCTTGAGTTCAACACATGGCTGGTGACGCGATCCATTGAACTAGTCTTAGGGAGAAGATGAGGTTCAACAACCAAGTTCGGGAGGAATTATGGTTCAGTTGATCGGGAGGTTGCGCAACATGTTTGAATCAAGAACAATGCATATGAAGGTATCGTGGACGTCATTGGAATATGTTTGCACGTGTGTAAGGAGTGAATGGACGTGGCTACATGTTTCCGAGGCGTGATGAAGAGATGTGGACGTAAACAATTGATCGGAAAGGTCCAGCCGACTAGGTTATGAACTCAGGCTGCGGCTGAGTCGTGTTTGACTCAAATATGGAAAGAATCGAGTTGGTTATGATAGGATTTCATGTGGGTCACGAATTTGAGTTGTTTTAGGAATGTGGGATACGTTCCTAAGGTGTTTGGAAGTCTTAAGATTGCTTCTATCTGCGTATAGAAGAGTCCTAAGCAGTTATGGAAAGTTTCAATTCAGGATTTGAGTAGGATTAGAGTCCTAGTTGAGATTGGGTTGGCCTAAGGGCTGGTTATATAAGCAAGAGAGGCCAGAGATCATGGTTCACGACTTTGGGGCTGTTCCTCTTGTGTTCTATTTAATAAAATTTGTAGTTTGAAGGAAATTTTGTGCCTTGTTCGTCCGACTTGTTCTAGACAAGTTTTACTCGTCGAATTTCTGGACAGCACTACCTTTTGTCGGTGGTTTTATCATAACTCAAGTTTTACAGATCCAATTGACGTGATTTATTTTGAGTTGTCTTCACGACTTGATTATCTATCATATTTCAAAATTTCACGGTCATTGGATTTGTGGTTTCTAATCTACACGAGTTTCTTTGCAGCATTCCAGAACTATTTTTCTCGGGCAGGACAGATTGACCTTTGTTCGATCTTTTGATCATAACTTGAGTTTCTCTCGACGGATTTGAGTGATTCTTCTTGTGTTGTATTCGTGACTTGATTCTCTATGATATATATCACTTTTGTCACGGTGAAACACGTTCAGATTAGTCTCACACTCGATTTCTTTAACAGATTGTTTTTCTGCCGAAGGGGTTGGGATTTAATTGTTTCCGCTGCGTAAGATTTTTTAAATCTAGCATTCAACCCCCCCCCCCCCCTATGGTAGCTTTTCACGTACTCTTCGATCCTACACCTTCCTCATACGTCTCACCTGCAAACAACTTAATATAGAAATCGTGGGGACGAAGGCTCAACAAGACTTAACCGTCCCACCTAAGCATGGAACTCTACATGTAGGGATACATATAAACATAGGCAGTGATATTGCATAAACGACTCGCCTGCAGTGGATCCTGACTTTCAAGTTATTAGCAGTAAGTTAATGGTTCAGAAATATAATTTTAGTGAGCATATAATACAGCAAGCATAGTTGCATAACAATTATAATTCAATACATCATATTCTCCTGGCTTTTTTGATATTTACTACGTCACGACACAGTGAACAAGCGGTACTCAAATAACTGCAAGAGACGTTGTCAATCGACAAAGGCAGTCCTATGCACGTGAGACCACATCTCTCTGCTTCCTATGCCGCTGCCCGGTCTCCAATTCATATTCATAAACCATTCTTTGCTCAAATCCATCCCGTGTGATAAAATCCTATCTCGCGATTGGATTCCAACTACTCGACTTCTACCAGATTCCTCAAATCAATTAGCATGGATCTTCTACTCGTCAAGCTGTAGACCTACCCAATACTCCATGGGATTTATGGGTCATGCAAGTGGAGTAACAAGCACCTTAGCCCTAATGTGCCCTAATGCACAAAACTCATCCTAGACATAAGTGATACAAATAGAAACTTTGAAATAGCACATAAATTCAAACCGGGGCATGCCTGGCTGCGAGTCAGTATCAAAGTTAGCTCCTGGGAGGATGTTGTCCAAGGCCTCCGGCTCCTCCTCGATCTCGGTCACTATATGATATGCAATATACAAAGTACATGAGTGATAGTTAAACTATATAAAAGATTTTATAAACACTGATCAGGTAAGAAAATGATTTTAATTGGCATTGAGATTTTTTCAATGAATACTAGGTTCTGAGAGGAAGATCTAGGCAAAGATTTGGAGATGTTCAAGGAAACTTGTTGTCTCTAAAATTCCAAAAAATAAAAGGATTCACATAATTTTGGTACTAAATCTGTAGCTTTAACATAGCTAGAAGTGGATGATATTCTTAGAAGATGTCTTAATGGTTCTAGGAAAAACTGTTTCATAATTTTATGATATTAATACATGGAGGAATTGATTTTACAAGTTTGGGATAAATCTGGAAATGTTTCTGTACATTTCTCAAATTTTAAACTACATAGATATTTGGAACACTGATTAACCAAGTAAATGAAGTCTAATGAACTTGAAATTTTTACTGGAGATCAAGGGTATTTGTAAGAGTGCCCTGACCAAAATTGAGAATTTTCCAGTTTGCAGAACAGGAATAATTAATTTCCCAAGCAGTAAATTCTGGGACTTTAATGTTCAACCAATTGCAATACTGTAAATTCGGGATCAAGATGACTCTACCAGAATTTATTTGGAATTATTTGAGCAATTCTACTAGGAGTAATTAAATTTAGAAGTTTGCTCAAGGTCTGGAATTATTTGGAAAAGAAAAATGTCTGAATTAATCTACCCGGGTCCCACCCATTTAAAATGGGCCAATCATAACCGGGACACATCAAGGACTACGGGGTTATCCCTCACAGCCACACTTAAACCCGCTGCCACACACTGATCAGGTTGCCCATACATTAGGCTAACAGGCCGACCCCACCTGGGCCTGTTATGGTTTGCAACATGCTTATGTGAGGTGCTCACGTAAGGTGTTGTGGTTTCGGAACTAACGTGAGTCAAGTAGAGGATTTGTGCTCAAAGTATTGGTTGTTTATTCATGTGCATGTGTTGCTTGAGTTTAAGACATAGCTGGTGACAGGATCCATTGAACTAGTCTTAGGAAGATGATGAGGTTCAACAACCAAGTTCGGGAGGAATTGTGGTTGAGTTGATTGGGAGGTTGCGCAACATGTTTGAATCAAGAACAATGCATATGAAGGTATCGTTGACATTGTTGGAAGGTGTCTGCACGTGTGCAAGGAGTGCATGGACGTGGCAGCATTGTTCCAAGGTGTGCTGAAGAGAAGCGGACGTAAAGAATTGGTCGGAAAGGTCGAACCAGCTTGGTTATAGACTCAGGCTACGGTTGAGTCGTGTTTGACTCAAATATGGAAAGATTTGAGTTGATTATGATAGGTTTTTGTGTGGGTCACAAATTTGAGTAGTTTTTAGGAATATGTAATATGTTCCTAAGTTGTTTGGAAGTCTTAACTTTGCTTCTATCTACGTATAGAAGAGTCTTGAGCACTTATGGAAAGTTTCGGTGGAAACTGAGTAGGATACGAGTCCTGGTTTGGTTTGGGATTGGCCTCGTAGCTGGTTATATAAATAAGAGAGGCCAGAGTTCGTGGTAGACAGATTTTGGGTTGTTCCTCATGTGTTATATTGAATAAAGATCGTAGTTTAAAGGAACTTTTGTGCCTTGTTTGTCTGACTTGTTTCAGACAAGCTTTTCTCGTCGAGTTTCTGCACAACACTACCTTTCTTTGGTAGTTTTATCATAGCTCGGGTTTTACAGACTCAATTGACATGGTTTTTTTTGTTCTCTTCACAACTTGATTATCTATCATCTGTGAAAATTTCACGGTCATTGGATATTTGGTTTTGGATCTACACGAGTTTCTTTGCAGTGTGACAGATCTGTTTTTCTCAGGTAGAACAGATTGACCTTCGTTCAATCTTTCAAGCATAACTTGAGTTTTTCTTGATGGATTTCCGTCATTCTTGTTATGATGTCTTCGTGACTTGATTCTTCACAATACATACCGATTTTGTCACAATTGATCACGTTTGTGTTAGTTGGACACACTACTTCTTTAACAGACAAATTTTATGCCGAGGAGTTTTAGTTGCTTCTGCTCAAAAAGTTATAATCTACCATTCACCCTCCCTCTGGTAGCTTTGCACATGCTCTTCGATCCTACAATTAGTATCAGAGCCACAGTGCCTTAATCTTTGAGATTTGCACGTGTTTTGAATAATCATCGTGGAGAAATACTCTGTCAAACCTTGTGCATTTAGTGGTATTGATCAGGTTTGGAAGGCACGCATGGAGGCTTTCATCCAAGCGCAAAGCTTTGCAATATGGGAAAAGGTGTTCAAGCCTTACGAAGTGCTGTCAAATGATCAAGTCATGGCTACAAATATGAGAGATGTTGACAATAACAACAAGGCTCAAAACTTGATCATACAAGGACTAACTCAAAGCGACTTCGATCGTGTTGCTCACCTCTGATCTGTGTATGATGTTTGGAAAGCTCTATGTGATTACCATGGAGGATCCAACACGATCAAGGAGGTAAGGCAACACATGTTCAAAATGGAGTACATATGCTTTGAGATGCAACTAGGTGACTCAATCAACGACCTCTTTGCTCGCTTTAATAATATTCTCAGCAACTTGTGTAGCATCAATGTTAATTTTTCAGATGCTGAGAATGCTAGACAATTACTATGTGCATTAGACATGTCAACTTGGGAGATGAAAGTCACATCTATTCGTGAATCTACTGTCATGAGTACACTTTCTTTAGATGTTCAATATTCTAAATTGAAAACTCATGAAATTGACATAATCTCATGTAAGAACCCTAGCAAGTCTCTTGCATTTGTTTCTCAATGTGACATGCCAAGCTCCGGCCAATCTTCATCTTGTGGAACACTTTCTTTGTTATCCTCTCTAACTCTTGAATAGATTGAAGAGTTTCCAGAGGAAGAACTTGCACTCATCTCTACTCTGTTCTCAAAAGCATTGCAAAATGTGAAAACTAGAAGGAGAGGGAGTGCCGGACCTCAACGATGCTTTGAATGTGGTAAGACAGGTTATTTATGCACGAATTTCCCTAACCTTTCAGGTACTACTTCCCGTGATGAAAAGCAAACAAGGATGAAGCACTCCTCTACAAACAACAACAAGAAAAAGAAGGGTTATACAGGATGCGAATTGGTAAATAGTTTCATCTCCGCACTTCAAGAACTTGGCTCGAGCGATGTGGACATCGGACGTGACGAAGATGAAGATGATTTGGCAAACTTGTGCTTCATGGCGGGCAAGTCAAGATCAAGTATGGAGGAGGCAGAACACAACAGCGATAATGAACAAGTATGTCCTACTTGCGAAGAAATGTGTGATGCTATTTCTTGTGCCACTGTTATAGTTAAGAAAAAGGACAAAAACTTAGGGACAATTCTGTTAAAATTGAGTCACTAGAATCTGAAATTAATTGTTTGAAATCTTTGATTCCTAGTGATGATTCTTGTTCCCCATGTAGTTTAATATATGAACAATTGTCCTCTCTAAGAAGTGCACACACCTCCACACTTGATAAACTTGAGTTAGAGATTGAAAAGAACAGAGAGCTTTCTGCACTTAATGATAAAAACTTAAAAGATGCTAGTTGTTCTACAATTGATTTGCATTGTTCTACTTGTAATGATCTTGATAAGAAACTATAATATGCTACGAATGAGATTTCTATATTGAACAATGCTTTATGTTCTCATGTAGTTAAATATTGTTATCATTACAAATTAAAAAGAAAAACTTCATGTGAAAATTTCCATGATCTGTCCAATAAACTTGATAACATGCATAAGATATTAGATCGGTTTTGTAATGCAAATAAGAAGCTAAACTTGCTGCTAAATTCTTCTAAATCTTGCAATGATAAATCTGGTTTAGGTTTTGATTCTCATGCTCATGCTAAGGCTCACCTAAAATTGTAAAGTCATTAGGAGGTGGTTTCATTCAAACAGCTCCTAAACAAAAACAAGTTGTTTTCAAATCTGCAGGGATGCTGTCTCATTCAGCTTGTAATAAACATGTTTCTTGCTCATATAGACATGAACACAAAGTTAAATTTAATTGTACCCACAGTGGTAGAGATCGTAATGTAATAGATTTTTGTTATAGACTAGCTAAACAATAGAAAAAGGAAATAATGCAAGCTAGATCTCATAACACTCATGCAACATTTGCTGCACATGCTAAACCAGATATGAAGAACATGCAACCTTCTGTTATGAGTCAAAAACATGCAAAGTTTTCTCCCAGGCCTAATGTTTTTTTGCTACACATGTACACCTCGTAAGTCAGTAGTTGGGTACAAAAATCCTCAAACTTTGGCTCATAAACCTGCTGTTTTGTCTTAGCATTCGCGTGTTTTTCCAGCTGCACGTCGTGTGACTCAGTACTTGATTCCTAAATGCCTTTTGACTAACCTAGTACTGAGTCATCGAGGTATTGTGCATCTATGTAGGTTACACGCTTGAGGAAGGAAAACATTTGGATTGTGGATTCAAGTTGCTCACGCCACACGACCGGTAACAAAGAATGGTTCTCCTCCCTTTCTTTTGTGAAACGTGTAGAGAATGTTACTTTTGGATAATTCTTCAACTCCTATAATTGCTAAGGGTTTGTTTATGGTAAATGATCACTACACTTTGAAAGATGTGGTACTTGTCAAAAATTTGAAATACAACTTGCTTTATGCTTCACAATTGCTAGATGAAAATTTGGAAATTATTTTCAATAAAAATTGCTGCAAAGTTGTAGATTCAAATAGTGATCTTATTTCTCGTTTTGAAAGAGTTTTTAAAGCTGATTTTGATATGTCATCCTCTAAGCATAGGTGTCTAGTTGCTAATTATTCAAAGGACTTATATTTTTGGCATCATAGACTTGGTCATGTAGGCTTTGATCATCTAACGTGTGTTAGTGCTCTTGATCGTATACGTGGGTTGCCTAAGATTAAAGGGGACAAAGAAATTGTGTGCTCTTCTTGTAGACATGCTAAGATGGTTGCAGGTTCACATGCTCCTCTCCACAATGACCATGACAACTGAATCGGGTCAACTTTTGCACCTTGACACCATAGGACCTTCACGTGTTCAATCCTTCATAGGTAAATGGTCCAGATCCATATCCGTAGGGGGGGGGGGAGTATTTTCATCAAAGAAGACGAAGAAGTGATGCTGTTGCCCGAAAATTCAGAAGCAAGTGACGTTGATCACACTGTTTGTTTTGCACCACAACTAGCACAAACAACTACTGCATCTGGTACAGATTGTCCTCAAGCCACAAGTTCTTTGATCTGTAATGAACATGAATAACAAGGAGCTTGTGAAGTGTATACTCCCCTCTGAATCCTCTAAAGTCAACCTCCACAACAAATCATTAGGATTTTGCACGAACGAGTCACACAGTCTAGCTATGATGAGTTCAGAATTTGAGATGAGTATGATGGGAGAACTCACGTAAATTTTGGGGTTGCAAATCAAGCAAACCAAGGAAGATACCTTTGTGCATCAAACAAAGTGTATAAGAGACCTTATTAAGCGCTTTAACATGGATAAGAGCAAGCCTCTTCGAACACCAATGGGTACAACAACAACACTTGAACTTGATGAAGATGGTGAACCCGTGGATCAAAAAAATATAGAAGCATGATCGGATCACTTTTGTACCTCACGACATCAAGACCGGACATACAATTATGTGTATGTATTTGTGCATGATTTCAAGCTTCCCCACGTGATTTACATCGTCAAGCCATCAAAAGAATTCTCAGGTACTTACATGGAACTCAAGAATTTGGCATTTTTCTTCCATCTTTCTCAACTGTTACTTTGAAAGCTTTTTTGGATGCTGATTTTGGTGGTTGTAAGATTGAAAGTGTGACGACCAGTTCCGAAAAATGAACCAAGCTAACGCATATGTGTGCCCAGGATGTTCATCACACATACACGAGTGCAATCACAAAAGAGTATACAGAAAATTACCACAGAACAAGATTAATTAACCAAGTTTTATTACACAAACCAGATTATCCTCGAATACAAGCTCTAATGAATATTAATGACAAGTTCAACTAATGGAGTGGAAATAAACTAATTAAGCAAACTAAACAGCTAGGCAGCATAAGCAATAGGGTATAGCGCAGCTCCAATAACACCACAGGCAAAGCTGATGGTAGACACGGCCTAGAACTCCACATTATCGCCATTAAACTCCCAATCCTGACCTGCAACTGTTGGGGGGATTGCAAGAGTGAGTACATGTCGTACTCAGCAAGTGTGGAAAGTATGACATGTGGCTGATTCAAATGACGACAATAATAATGGCAAAGTCCTGAAAAGTACATTAAAAACATTTGAAAAGCAATATATTATATGTATGTGAAATAGACCCATCATAAGCATAAGCAATATCATAATACCAATCTGAATTCACTACCATCATTAATAATTCCAGGTTTCACCATTGCCAATAACCATATTCAATACCAGAAATTAATCCATAACCATAATACCAACCATAACCATCCCAAATACCATCCCAATACCAAATTCCCTCTAATCATGGAAGTTGTCCAGGTGCTCATAACCGGGAGCACGGCTATCATAATAGTTTTATTTAACTCTGCAGAGTTTGTACCACTTTAACACGTGTTTGTGATTTCATCACCCGTCGGCGACTAGAGAACCTCCCTTTCGCCAATTACACTTCCTTTGGTGTATGGCCAAGAGATCACAAAATAGCCTTTACAAAGGGATTACTAGTCTATTTAGACCCCACTGAGGTTTCACCGGTGGCGATGCCTCCAACTGAGCACATCTTCAACCAAGGGCCCCCTCTTGATCCATTCGGATCCCAGAGTAGTCCCACCAATCATCAACAAACCCAATCCGACTACCCCTTCCCAGAGTATCCACAATGGTCAACAGTACTAGCAAAGCCCTAATTAATCAGCTACGCCGCACCCATACTTGGCCTCGTGGTGGCACTGTAGTCCTGGATTATTCTCGCATGAACCGGTCCTTAGATCTGAAGCAAGCAAACCACCATACGTCCAACCCATCCACATACCAGGCTTGCTTAGATCACCCATCATTTAAACCAGTTCATGTTAGTCATAATCTCATCCATGCATAATTAAATTGAGCGGTATAGTTGTTTTCCCATCCCAGTTGATTAAGCGAAGCAAAAAGGTAAAAACCCTTCCCGACTCTCTACCATGTATTCCATCAAATTGACACAAAGCTAGTAAACTTCCTATAATATGGTTCCCATCAAATTGACACAAGCATGCAATTCTGCAAAAAAAACATTTATTTTTAAAACAGGATCAATATGCTTCAAGGACACTTGCCTTGCTCTTGCTGTTGATTAGGATCAAAGCCTTCAAACTCTTGATGTTGTAGATCCTCCGCGGCACTTTCTAGCGCAAATCCGGCTAATCCGCACAATAAACATACAAGACAAGAAACACAATCAAAGAGTGCACAAATATTACTCAATATGACATGACATGCATGATTGATGCAAGTGCAAGGTAGAGCTTGTTAATAGATTGCTTTTAATGATCAATAACTAGTTCTAATAGATTTTAACAAGTTTATACAGGTTTGGATTCGATTAGATCAAATTTTAGAATTAATTCAACACAATTTAACCAGAAAGATCGGACTAGTCCGCTAGGGACCGGACAAGTCCGCACTCCGCGAGATCAGCAGATTAGGGTTTTCTAGATCGACGTGAATTCGGAGATTAGGGGTTGAATTCTCGTAAGGAAAAGATAATAGAAGGTATACCAGGTGTTTAGAACTCCAATGAATCAAGAAACTTGGTGGTAACACTTGGATCTTGGTGATCTAGGGTTGGTGATGAACTTGGAGATGAATTGGTGATGATGAACGAAACTTGGTGCAGTTCTTGATCCTCTTTCGTTTCCTCCTCTTCTTCTTCTTGCTTGGGATCTTCTCCTCCCTCCTTGATGGTGGCTCACCACGAACAAGGGTTTGGGTCGGTGGAAAAGTGGCAAATAGATGTCAAACCAAGGGGTGGGGCTGTTTATATAGAGGTGGAGGCTAGGGTTATATGGATTTCAAGTTTGGGATGAGTAGAGGCCGGTTTAGAGTCCCACATGGGCTCTAAAAGAGTTAGGCACGACGTCCCTAGGCCCACTTAACGTGAAACCCAAGAAACAAGTCGTAAAACAAAAGATCAACTCGGAGTCATGAAATATCGGACAAGTCCGAAAAGGACCGGACTAGTCCGAAGTCGTCCAGAGAGAAAATCGGACAAGTCTGGCCAAACATCGGACAAGTCCGACTTTGAACAGAGAGGAAAACGGGCAAGTCCGCTGGAACACTGGACTAGTCTGGAAAAGTCCAAGGACTTAGCAAATTTTTCAAGGATTCATGGAATAACGAACTAGTCCGCACAAAATCGGACAAGTTCGAAAGTTTCCAGTGCCAAAAATCGGATTAGTCCGCAGCAAAAACGGACAAGTCTGTTTTTAGTCAGAGAGAAATCGGACTAGTCCTCAGCAAAATCAAACTAGTCCACACTTTCCTGTGTTTTAAGTGCGGTTTTGTTCCAAATCAATTTTAAATGCTCCGAGTCAATTTTAAACTTGTTCCTCTTTATGTGGATCAATGTTAAACATGTATATGAATGTATGCAAGGCATGATGCATGAAAATGAGGGTGTTACAGAAAGGAAAAGCACTTAGGGTGGTTGTCATTTTCTTGATAATTTTCTTATTGTTGGTCCTCTAGGAAAAAAACTCAATTGCACAATCCACAGCCGAATCTGAATATGTAGCTGTTGCTAGCGCTTGATCACAAATTCCTTGGATTTTTCAAACAGTTAAGGACTATGGGGTTGATCTAGATAGTGTTTCACTATTTTGTGATAACACTAGTACCATTTGCATTGCTAAAAATCCCGTGTAACATTAGAGAACAAAGCACATTGACATTGGTATCACTTTCTTTGTGATCATGTTGAAAAAGTAAACATTGTGCTTCACCATGTAGATATCAAACAACAATTGGCTGGTATTTTCACAAAACCTTTGGATTTCACTTTTTTTTTGTTTTATTCGTGGTGAAATAGGGGTTATGCATCCGCATGGCTTAAATTGAGGGGGAGTTTTGAAACTTGGAAAGTCTATGTGTGAATCTGAATTTAAAATAATATACTATTTCATACATATAAGACTTTGTGGTTCCTTTTACATGCTGAAAGATCTTACTACATTACTCATGTTATACATTTTGTAGTTTTTGCCATGGCTAGTAATCGGAATAATTACTTACACTAAATCCGGTCATGATAGAACGTTCTTGATGTTTTGAACTTGTTGCATGCTCACAAGTGCTTGTACAACAACAACAACCAAGCCTTTGTCCCAAACAAGTTGGGGTCGGCTAGAAATGAAACCCAACAATTTTTGAAAAAGAAAGTAATAGAAAATAAGATGAATAAAAAATGAAAACACAAAAATACAAATAAAAAGATTCTACATTTTATTTATTTTATAAATGGATTAATAAGAAACAAGATAAGGGAAACAAAATTTGAATAAACTAAGATTCTGGCACATGAATTGCTAATTTCCATGCAGTCCTATCATGAGCCAAATCTCTAGGTATGTCCCACTCCTTTAAGTCTTGTTTCACCGCCTCCGGCCATGTCAACCTTGGTCGACCTCTACTCCTCCTAAAATTTTATCTACTCTTTATAATCCCACTGTTAACTGGGGCTTCTGGAGGTCTCCGCTGCATATGCCCAAACCACCGTAGGCGATGTTGGACTAGCTTCTCCTCAATCGGTGCCACCCTTACCCTATCACATATCATATCATTCCTAATTTTGTCTCTTCTTGTGTGACCGCACATCCACCGTAGCATGTGCATCTCCGCGACACTCATTTGTTTGACATGTTGCATTTTAGTTGGCCAGCATTCTGCTCCATACAACATCGCAGGTCTGATCACCGTCCTATAGAATTTTCCTTTCAATCAACTATCCACATGTTGAGCTTTTATGATCAAATAAAAATGAGAAAATATCAATAGAATATGCATGCATCGCACTTCCTCTTTTGAGATGGCTTATCATTGCACTTATATATGAACTTAGAAGAAGTTATGTATGACTAAAACCATGACCTTAAGCTTCTGATTGTCAAATGACATAGGCTTGACTTGGTTGGTTAGAATAAGGCAGATGCGGCATATAATCTCTTGTAAATGTTATGTGATCAGAATTTGTGCTTTAAATAATATTGAAAAATAAAAATTGCAGCAACAAGTGTCATGCTTTCAGGTTTTGAAATAGTTAAGTTTGTGAGATCATGACTTGCTTAAATTGAAAATTACATTTGATCTCTAGCATGGCTTACACTACTTTATGTGTTTCATTGATGTGATAGTGTAAGTTACTTGATAGTATGACTTGGACGAGCTTTGTTTTATATGTATATGTTATAATATGCTCATAACAAATTAAAATTTATCTTTTGTACCTTGTTGAATACATTGTCAAAAGGGGAGAATTGATCACACATTGCACACATTCACAATGGTTTTGGCATGATTCTTCTCAGGGGGAGAATTCTTCTCATTTCATTTCTGATTTACAAAGGGGGAGAAATATTTCAGGGATAAAATTGTTTTCAAAACTTTTCATGTGAATAAGTCAATGCTCGTATTTTAAGTGGTGTTGCCAATGCATTCATCAAGGGGGAGATTGTGAGACCTATGTGTGATGAATACATTGGCTTTGACTATAAAAGTTTTGAATACAACCAAAACACCCTTTTAACAAGGTCTGACTCTAGGACCGAGCTCTTGCAAGGTCCAACGATAGGTCCGGCTTGTTTTGGGTAGATCTGACAAGGTCCTACGTAAGGTCCGACTTGCTTCTGCTAGGTCCGACTTCTTCGTCTAGGTCCAACTTATTTTGGTTAGGACCTACTTGCTGTGGCTAGGTCTGACAAGCTTTGGTAAGCTCTGGTGCTAGGTCCGACTAGCTTTGGTAAGCTCCGGCGCTAGGTCCGACTAGCTTTGGTAAGCTTGGCGCTAGGTCCTTCTAGCTTTGGTAAGCTTCATCTCAAGGTCTGGTTAGCTTTGGCAAGTTCCGGTGCTAGATTGCAATGGTTCTACTTTTAACTTGTAATGTTTCAAACTAGCTTTTTGGATTATGGAAAGCTTGCTTAGTATTCTTTTACTATGTTTTCGGTGTGTGTTTGTGGTTATGGCTGATATCATTTTTCTATGGTTTGCAACATGCTTATGTGAGGTGCTCACAAAAGGTCTTGTGGTTTCAAAACTAACGTGAGTCAGGTCGAGGACTTGTGCTCGGAAGTATTGGTTGTTTATTCATGTGCAGGTGTTGCTTGAGTTCAAGACATAGCAGGTGACGGGATCCATTGAATTAGTCTTAGTTAGAAGATGAGGTTCAACACCCAAGTTCGGGAGGAATTGTGGTTGAGTTGATCAGGAGGTTGTGCAACATGTTTGAACCAAGAATAATGCACATGTGCAAGGAGTGCATAGACGTGGCAACATATTTCCAAATGCATGATGAAGAGAATCGGACGTAAGGAATTGGTCGGAAAGGTCGAACCGACTTGGTTATGGACTCAGGCTGCGGTTGAGTCGTGTTTGACTCAAATATGGAAAGATTTAAGTTGGTTATTGTCGGTGTGTGGAACCGGCAGATCTCCCAACACTACCTTTGGTAGGTCAAGGAGTTGTAGTTCGGTAATGGGCGTGCAGAGATTCAAGCAGGTGAAAGACATGTGTACACAGGGATTTACGTGGTTCGGGCCGCCTGAGCGTAATACCCTACTCCACGGGGTGTGTTGGTGATGTGTTAATCTTGTGAGTCTAGAAGAAGCTCCAGAAGAAGAAGCTCGTCTAGCTTAGAGTGTTCCGTAGTGGTCTGGAACCCTCCCTTGTGTATCGTCGACCAGTCCTTTTATAGTACAAGGACTGGTCGTTACAACGTTAGCCTGGCCCGACACATGGCCCCGGTGGTTACACATGCTTGATAAACAATAAATGGAGTTAATTATCCTTAATAGCGTGGTAACGAGCCTTAACAGTGCCGTTACCAGTATTAAGGACCATCCGATCGTGTGTCATTAATATGGCATTAATGACACTTAATCGGTTCTTGAAGTTTTTTATTGATCCTTGAAGGTCTGGAGCCGTTGGGGGGTCCACCGGACTGATAGTTGAAGTTGAAGGTCCGGCAGTTGCCACGTGGCAGCTCTGGAGCTCACCGTCGTGGATGGGTAGGTCCGGTGCTGTTGGACACGTGTAAGTACCGAAGCTTCCCTCTGTCTGGGGTTAGGTCCGGGGGTGCCATACTGGTATTCCGACCGGAGCTTCCCATGTGTGGGTGATAGCTCCGGTCTTGTGATACACCTGGCGGCCCTGGGACTAACCATGTCGGGGAAGCAGGTCTGGCTACGCCTGACATGTGGGGCCTTCGGAGGTCTTCAAATCTGGTAGATGGAGTTTTCTTGTGATCTTTGCGGTCCCAAGGGGTATCCGGTACAGAGGGTACCGACAGTGCCCCCCTGGACTCACCTCCGGGAGATACCTTTTGTATGAAGTCATTTCGCCGGAGGTGGGTCCATTCTTTGGTTTCTGAGCCGTGTCTTCAAGGGTCTTTGGTTGTGCCGTTGGCGATAGTTCACAGTTAAACTTCCGCCGCGCGGCGTATCTTGAAGGCGGCAGGTTAGATCTCAACGTGCGGATCTCACGCAATTGAAGGTCGCCGGTTCCCGATACGAAAATCGTATCGGTTCCGCGCGCCCTGTCAGGCCGCCGACTTCGGGTTTCCCACCTTTCATGATGACAATCGTTCGCCTGGGGTAAGAACCTCGACTTGATCGTCGGGGTGGCCTCGGGCCCCCTTGTCATTGGCGGGGTGAAATCTTTGACTGGTACCGTCGGATCCTCTACGGTTCCCATCCACACGTTGAGGGGGCTTACATAAGAAGGAAAGCATGCACCGTTTGGGGTTCTTTACGCCTTTCAATCGATCTTGCGCTCAAACCTTCCAAACTTTTTGTTTCCTTTCCTCTCTTGCCTCGCTGTGCCGCGATGGAGTTGGGTCTCCGCCAAAGCCGACTGAAGACCGATGACGATTTGAAGAAGGTCCGGGCCCTCATGGGATGGTCCCTTGACTTCTTCAACCACCTGGTCCACGCCGGCAAGCTTTCGTTCGAGAAGGAGCATGTCGGCGACATGGTGTACTTCTCCACTTACGCCATGGTGGGACTGATCCCACCTTTCTCCTCCTTCTTCTTGATGCTGCTAGACTTCTATGGTCTGCAGCTTTACCACATTGGCCCCCACTCCATTCTACTAGTGTCCATATTTGTCCACTTCTGCGAGATGTGGGTGGGCATTCCCCCCTGCATTGAGCTCTTTCGCACCTTCTTCACTGTCCAAACCATAGGTCGGAGCGATGAGTACCTTGGCTTCTACTATTTTATGAAGCGCATGAAGTGCCCGTACAAACACTTGCCGTCGTTCCCTTCTGGGAAATGGGACGATTGGAAGAAGGATTGGATTATAATTAGGGTGGAGGAGCACGAGAAGATGGAGCTGCCGGAAGGCCTCCCCAACATCGACACTGCAATTTGGAGTGAAGCTCCGGTGCTTTCGGATGCCTTCGATCCCGCTCTTACCAGGATCCGCCTGTGTGTGGAAGGAGCGGTGACTCACCAGGCGGTGTTTTGCAACTTCTTGACCAACAGTTGGGCTCTGTTGAAGAGGAGAGAGAAGTTGGCTTGGGCTCTCAACAGTGTGCTGGACGATGACAGGATCGAGACTGGTTTGAAGTCCAGCATGGAGGGTGCAACTTTGGAGTTCCACCTGAAGAAATTTCAGCACGGCATCGACGTCGAGGGCGACGACTTGGCTCCGCCACCGGCTTTCCTCCCACTGAACATGGAGGCAACATTCAGTAGGGAGCTCAAGTGGACGATGCTGGTGCTTGACGACCTTGGTGTCGTTGAGAGGCGCTCGACCACCGGGTTGGCGATCTCCGAAGCTCCAGAAGGTGGCTCCGTCCCCGCCCCTAATCCAAGAACCGAAGTCATCGGTAAGGGCAAGGAATTGGCCGAGCCCTCGAGCCGTAAGAGGAACCATGCCGACAGGATGACTAGGCATACTTCTTCCACGGTGTCTCCTTCTCCCCAGAGGGGAAGGTCTACAACAGCGGCGTCTACTCCAGTTGTGACATCTTCCCGGGGTGCTAGCTATGGCCAAGTGACTCCGGTCCTAGGGCCAGCTGAGGGCTCCGGGTCCGGAGGTCCTTCCCAGTCGAGGGGGGCCTTGACCAGAGCAACGCCGACAGCAGCAGCAAGCTCCGGGGGGCCCTCCGGGACTACCACGTCAGTGTCGGCTGGGGCCAGTCTGGAGCGTCCGGAGAAGAGGTTCCGCTGGAACTGGTGCGGAAGCCTTCTGAGGTAATTTCTGATTTTTTACCTCAGTCAGTTGTTTTATTGTTAACTGTATTTTGATTCTTGTCGTCCTTCATCCACAGCGTGCCCAAGAAAAGGGCTGAAGCTCCGGTCCCTGCAGCAGCAGTTGAGGCTGTGTAGGCTGAAGCTCCGTCTCTGACGCCGCCCCAAGAGGTGGCTAAGGCTGCAGCAGCCCCGACGCCGGCTATCGTGGTTTTGGACGACTCATCCCCAGAAGCTCTCGTGGTAGCGTCGGACCATGGGACTGAAGATGAACCAGCAGCGCCAGCCTCGGAGGTTGAAGCTCCAGGCTTGGATGCTGTGATATTGGACGCTCCGGTCGCAGAGCCGGAGGAAGCTGCAATTCCGGCCCTAGAGTCGGATGTTGTTGAAGCCCCGGCAGTCGAGCCGATGGATGAGGAGGTCCCGACAGTAGAGCTGGGTGTTGATGAAGCTTCGCCACTTGAGCCAGTCGTCGAGGAAGCTCCGGCGGCAGAGTCGGTTGCTGCAGAAGTTCCGGTTGTGGAGCTAGTTGCTGCGGAGGCATCGGCACATGAGCTTATGGCGGTCGAAGCGCCAGTGCCGGAGCCCATGATGGCTGAAGCGCTAACACCTGAGCCAGAGGCGGAGGAAGTGCCTGCGCCGGAGCCAGAAGTGGTTTCTGCTCCGACCGAACCTTCAACACCCGCTCTGGAAGCGGTGATCCCGGAGGTGCCCTCTGTTGAGCCAGGGTGCCGTGACGAAGCTGCTGGCCCCTGCCAGAGGGGCCTGTTGTTGATGACCTGGCGGCTCGGCCTTCGAAACCAATTTCGGAGGTCGGAACTTCTGCTGCAAGCACCTCCTCGGCGGCGGCCGAGGCTATCCCGGAGGACGGCCATAGTGCTGTGGAAGCTCAGGGTACCGCTCTCGTAGAGTGGGACCCAATTTTTGTTGCTGAAGATCCGCTAGAGCCAGCGGAGAGGACCCCAACAGGTGCGGACCCGATCCCCCTATCGTTGTCTATTGACAACACCTGCTCCAGCCTTCGCTAGGTGCAGTTGGCCTCCTACCACGAAAGAAAGGCCCTCGAGGAGGAGCGCCAAACCCTTAGGAGGTGGCGCAACCGACTCCATTTCGAGACCAAGCTGGCACAGTCGAGGCTGACTTATGACAAGGAGTGGGTGCAAAGGGAGAAGGTCCGCCTGGAGGATTGGGGAAAGTTGTTGGATGAGAGGGAAAGCATGACGCGGACCCTCGACAACCAGTCCCTGGCCATCTATGAGCAGGCCAAGTCTACAAATAGCACGGTGGATGATCGCCAGGAAAGGCTCACCGCCATCCACGATAGTCTCATCAAGTGCCGAGAGGCTCTTGAAGCGCGGGAAAAACGGCTCGAAGATGAAGAGTAGAAATTCCTAGAGCTGCGAGACGACCTCGTGAAGAGGGAGGAGGAGCTTGTCCAAAAGACAGCTCTGGCTGACAAGAGCCTTGAGAACGCACCAAGAAATTGGATGAGTGTTGCAAGGAGGAGGAGAAGAAGGCCTGGGAGCGAGGGCAGGAACTCTACAAGCAGGAGAATGCCATCGCTGCCCGGGAGAAGAAAGTGCGGGGCCAGGAGAGAGATCTGGTCAACCGCCGGAATGAGGTCCACCTCCGAGAGGAAGAGCTCAGCAAGCTCGAAAGGCAAGTTGCTGAAATGATTCAGCAGAATGCCAAAGAGGTGGAGCGTCTTGCTCGGGAGAGCTCGGAGCTGGCGACGACCAAAAGATCCTTGGCGGAGATGCGTGGTGCAAGGTCTGCGGAGTCCCAACGAGTTTGGGACTTCCTGGGCAAGCCCAACGACGCGCTGACACCAATGGGCTTCAGTCCCGTACGTCCGGATGATCCGAAGCCAGAGCTGGACCAAGCGTTGGAGGCGCTGGGTTCAGCAGGTAACAAACTCTCCAAGGTGGACGATATCATCGTGGACCAATTGGAAACGGAGGGTCAGTCCCTGGCGAAGAACATCGCAGAGTATGTGCTGATGTGCTACACCAGCTAGGACCCTCAATTCCCTTTGGACCTGGTGCTTGAAGGTCCTATCGAAGGAGAGGGTGAAGCCGCCTGAGCCAATGTGTCGGAGGTGGCCCAGAAGGTCGCCCAGTTCTTCCATAGGGTCTAGGATCGTCTCCCTATGGCTCCCGCTTGTACTCTCTCTCTTCTTCTTCTACAATTTTGTAATCTCTTGTCTCCAAATGAATGAAATCCAAATTTTTGTGAATTATAATTTCATTTTTTGTCTGCAACACCTTTGTCTTGCTTGGCCCCTGGTAGATGTACACACTTTGATTGTGAACATGTACCAAGAGGATGTAACAGTTGTTGAAGACTTGCGTGCTTTGAACTTGTAGAATGTAGGTCCGAAGTCTTCGATAGTGTAGGCCCCCTGAGGCTGTCAGAGCTTAGTGGCTCCGGTATTGACCATCGCCGGATCTTAGTAGCTCCGGAGCATCGATGGTTAGTCCTTTGGGGTGTCGGAGCTTTGACAGCTCCGGCAGTGACCTTCGTCGACAAGTGTTGTGTCAACTTCAGACTCCACTTTAGAGTCTTTCCACCATCTTCATGTTGACGACTTGCCTCCTAGCTTTACCAGAACTGAGTAGCTCCAGAGATGCTCGATGTTAATGTTTGAACATAGAGCGCAAGCCGCCTGGAGGATGTTAGGGATTTTTATTTTTCCTGCACACTGAAGTCAAGAAAAACTGTAAAATTCATTTCTTATCTATAACTTCATTGCGGCTTACTGTTCCTGAGAAAGTTTTAGGTCGAACACAATCCTAAGTACAATCAAGAGCACCGTCTTGCTTCCTCCAGGCCCGATCGTTCTTGGACTCGCCTTACTTCGACCTGCCGGGGTGTAGGTAGAGTGGCGTACTAAGGGTGCATAACTAGGCTAAGTCGATAGCACACTCCGGCCCTAGATTGGCTTGGCGACATTCAGACAAGTAGGCCATCAACAATGCTTGAACCCGGGAGGATAGACAATGCAACTCAAATTGTACATGAACTGGTCGAGCTAAAGTTTCTTAAGAACTGCACAACTTTGTTATAGACAAGAAAGATAAAAATAAAAAATATTGAGCCTGTACAAAGAAATGCACGTGGAGTCTGTTTTCACATAATAATGTCTTTCATTATAGGTCCAGGGTACAGGGGAAACAAGTACACTCTTAGGGTACGGAACCAGGCTAAGTGTGTTTCGTTTCTCGTTTGACCCAAGGTAGCTAGCTACACTTTTAGTTCTGAGACTGTGACAAGTGTTGCATGGGCGTTGCGGACCTAACAGGGTAGGTCCGGCTGCCCTTCCGAAGGAGCTACCCGACTCTGTACAATGACTCTATAACATACACCACATGTAATTACAGACTCACCTGCGTGATACTAAGCGTAGAACTTACGGAGGTGCTCAATGTTCCAAGGATTTGGGAGAGGTGTCCCATCCTCGGTTGCCAAGCGAACGCATCCGGGACGGGATACTTTGATCACCCGGAAGGGTCCCTCCCAGTTGGGGGAGAGTTTGTTTAACCCTTCTCTAGATTGCATTCTCTGTAGCACCAGATTGCCTTCCTCGAGCTATCGGCTGTAAACATGTCGTTGGTGATAGCGCCGAAGAGCTTGGCGGTATCGGGCATTCCGAATAGCTGCTTGACACCTTCCCTCTTCAAGGAGATCAAGGTCTTCACGCCGGAGCTGGTCTTGCGTGGCTTCGTCGGAGGTCCGGACCCGGAGCGACCCCAAGGTGATTTCCGGAGGAAGGACTACTTTAGCTCCGTACACCAGGAAGAAGGGTGTCTCTCCAGTTGACCGGTTTGGAGTTGTCCTATTGGCCCATAGAGTGGGCGGAGTTCTTCAATCCAGTTGGCTCCATGTTTATTCAGGCGCTCATATGTGCCCGTCTTGAGTCCTTTCAGGATTTCTGCATTTGCTCTCTCGGCTTGGCCATTACTTGCCGGGTGAGCTACGGAAGCATAGCTGACTTGGATGCCGAGGTCTTTGCAATATCCTTGGAAAGCAGAGCTTGTGAATTGGGTCCCATTATCTGTTATGATTTTGTTCGGGACTCCAAATCTGCATACTATGGACTGCAAGAAATTGATAGCTGATTGCTTATTTATTGTCACAACTGAAGTTGCTTCCGGCCAGTTGGTGAACTTGTCAATGGTGACATACAGGAACTTGTAACCTCCTACGGCTCTTGGGAAAGGTCCCAAGATGTCCATCCCCCACAGGGCGAAAGGCCATGTAGGAGGTATCATTTGTAGAGGCTGAGCTGGTGTATGAATTTGCTTTGCATGGAACTGACATGCTTTGCATTTCTTTACCAGCTCAGTTGCATCCTGGAGCGTTGTAGGCCAGTAGAAGCCATGCCGGAAGGCTTTACCTACCAGCGTGCGGGAAGACGCGTGGTTCCCACACTCGCCTCCATGGATTTCTGCGAGGAGCTTGCAGCCTTCTTCCCTTGTGATGCATCGCATTAGGACGCCGTTGGCACCACGCCGGTAGAGATCCCCTTCTACTAGCATGTATCTTTTAGCCAATCTGACTATCCAGTCAGCGGATACATCATCGTCAGGAAGGATGTTGTCTTTCAAGTAGCTCCGGATCTCCGAGATCCGTGCATCGGAGCTTGCTTGAGCATTTGAGTCTTGCGTGCTGGGTTGCTCGGAGCTTCCGGCAGCACCTACGACCCTTGATGGCTGCCATGGTAACAGGGCCATTGGGACCGCCAGCTTCGGGATGCTGGTCTCGCCCCCTTCGCTCAGTTCGGCAGGCTGAGCTGTGGGTTTTGACAACCTCCGGACGAAGGTTCCGTCAGGAGCTGGACCTCCGGTTGACGCTTTCGTTGAGAGTTTGTCAGCTTCAGCGTTATGGATACGCTAGACATGGTGGAGATCTAGGACTTCGAAGTCCTTCAGAAGCCTCTAGACTTCAAGGAGATAAGCAGCTAGTTGAGGGTTGTTACAGGAGCATTCACCCTTCACCTGTTTAATGACAAGCTGTGAATCTCCCTTGACCAACAGCTGCTTGACACCGTATTATAGTGCCACCTTTAGTCCATAAATGAGTGCTTCATACTCCGCCATGTTGTTGGTCACCTTGAAGTCGAGGTGGACCATGTATTTTACCTTCACCCCGGTTGGAGTGAGGAGAAGGACTCCAGCTCCGGCCCCCTGCTCTTGCATGGAGTCGTCAAAGTAGAGGATCCAGTGAGGTTGGTGAAGACCGGAGCCTTGAGTTCCGACTTCTGCTCACTAGGGCCCCGAGGGTTTGATGGAGAGGGGGTCCATTGCGCCACAAAATCTGCCAATGCTTGACTCTTGATCGCTTGCCTTGGGACGAATTCAAGATCAAATTCGGCCAATTCCACTGCACACTTTGCAATGTTCCCAGTAGAGTTGGGATTATGCAAGATTGCACGCAGTGAGTAAGAGGTCACCACTGAGATCTTGTGAGCTTGGAAGTAATGGCGAAGCTTCCTAGAGGCGATGAGAACTGCATAGAGCAGCTTGTGCACCTCTAGGTATCGAGTCTTGGCATCATGTAGTACTTCGCTGATGAAGTACACTGAGCATTGGACTGTCCGGACCCTCCCGGAGGGGCCCGGAGCTTCCTCCACGTCGACCCGGACCCTCCCGGAGGGGTCCGGGCCTGCTTCGGAGACCTTTGGGTCCCTGCTAGAGGAACCCGGAGCTTCTACTAGAGTGACCCGGACCCTCCCGGAGGGGTCCAAGTCTTCTGGGATAACTCCCTGTTGATCCAAGTCTAGGGGCTGGGACCCAGACTCACCTTCAGGAACCTCTGGAACCTCCCGTAGGGGTCTGGATTCCTGAGCTTGTGATGGTTCTGGTCTCTCCGCGACCAGGACCATGCTGACAACCTCATCGGTTGCTGAAATGTAAAGCAGTAAGGGCTCACCACAGTTTGGAGCTACCAAGGTTCATAGAGTGGTAAGGAGCTGCTTTAGCTCTTGGAACGCCTTTTCTGCTTCTTCAGACCATTGAAATGGTCCGGACTTCCTCAATATCGTGAAGAAGGTTAGCGCCCGTTCCGCCAGTCTTGAGATGAACCGGCTGAGGGCGGCTAGACATCCATTCAGTTTCTGGACGTCCTTGATGCGGGATGGTGGTCGCATCTCTTCAATGGCTTTAATCTTCGCCGGATTTGCCTCTATGCCCCGGTGGTTTACCAGGAAACCGAGAAGCTTTCCAGAGCTAACGCCGAAGATGCACTTGCCTGGGTTCAGCTTCGTGCGGGTGACCCGCAGCTTGTCGAAGACAGCTTGCAAGGTGTCAAGGAGTGACTCCTTGTCCTTGATTTTGACGATGATGTCATCAATATACACTTCCACTATGTCTTTGATGAGCTCTCCAAAGGTTTTGTACATAGCTCGTACAAATGTTGAAGTTGCATTCTTGAGACCGAATGGCATGGCAGTATAACAGTACAATCCATCTACTATGATAAAAGAAGTATGTTCTTCATCTTCCCTAGACATTCTGATTTGATGGTACCCAGAATATGCTTCTAGGAAACACAGTATTTGACACCCGGAGGTGAATCAACTATCTGATCTATTCTTGGTAGTGGGAATGGATCTTTTGGGCATGTCTTATTTAGTGTTGTGTAGTCGATACACATCCGAAGCTTCCCGCCGGCCTTGGGTACAACGACTGGGTTTGCCAGCCATTTTGGATGGAAGACTTCTCGGATGAATCCAGCTTCGAGCAACTTCTTCACTTCTTGTCGTATGAAGTTTTGTCGCTCTACAGATTGCTTCCGAGGCTTCTGATGTACGGGACGAGCGTCGGGATAGATCTCTGGATTATGCTCGATCACTTCCCTAGAGATCCCAGACATTTGTGATGGTTGTCAGGAAAACACGTTGACATTAGCCCGGAGGAAAGTGATGAGTGCGAGTTCCTATTTGTCATCCAGACCTCCTGATATACGGGTGGTCTGAGCGGCATCGGAACCGATTTGGACGACCTTGACGAAGATGTCGGTGTCGCCGCTTGGTTGCACGTGAGGTGCGGAAGTTGAGCCTCGTTGACAAATGCTCAGGGGTTTTGGAGCTTGCTCCTGCCTGGATTCTTCCTCCTGCACTGTAGCAAGCACATGAAGTTCCTCCAGAGAAGTTACTCCGGCAATACAGTCTCCGTGGATCCGAAGAACGCCAGCTGGTGTTGGCATCTTCAACACCAGGTAGCCATAATGAGCAGCAGCCATGAATTTGTACAAGGCTGGCCTGCCCAGAATGGCGTTGAAAGGCAAGTTGATTTGAGCGACATCAAAGATCAACTTCTCAGTGCGATAATTTTCCCGAGTCCTGAAGGTCATGGGGAGAGTAATGGCACCGAGTGGTGTTATGGCCCCCAGACCTACTCCGGAGAAAGGTCGGGAGGGGCGAAGGTCCGAAGGTCGGAGCTGAAGCTTAACAAAAGCTTTGAAGCTTATGAGGTTCAGCCCTGTACCTCCGTCCACCATTACATGGTGGAGTTGAATGTTGTTGATGGTAGGTGATACCATCAAAGGTAGCTGGCCAACCCCAATCATGTTCCGAGGGCAGTCTGAAGCATCAAAAGTGATGGTAGTGTCCATCCACTTTTGATGAGGCTCCGCCCTGGCTGTAGGAGCTACTGAGGCCATGTCCTGCCACATAGTCTTGAGGACACGGCGGGAGGTGATGTCCCACAAACCACCAAAGATGGTGTTCATGGTCTTCCGACGCTCATTGTCGGAGATGTCACAGTCGTCATCGACAGAGGTGTAAACAGCCTTTAGGACCTTTTTGGGGTCCTGGAAGCCTAACTCCTCTTCAGCCGGAGCTTCATCGACCATATGTTTTCCTTCTATTTTGGACCTCCCAGCAGTCCTCCAAGTTGTGGTTGTTCGACTTGTGGATAGGACACCACATTTTGGAGTTGCCAACGTCTTCAGAGGACGACCGAGGTCGTTTTTTGGGGCATGGCCCCCGGCCACCTGGAGCTGCAGCAGCTGCAGCGGTGGATGTGCCGGCCGATGGCTTCTTTTTGCCGTTGGACTTTTTTTTCTTTTTACCACTCCCGGAGGTAGTGGCTTCGCCTTTGGAGGATTTTTTGCCATCCTCCGGAGGTGGTTTGGAGTGCATTTCACGGCCCTCCGCAGCTTTGGCACATTTGTATACCAAGCTGAAGAGCTCCCGTGACGCTGGTGATCTCCTTGACCACCAGCTTCTCCAGCATCTTCTTATCCCGTACGCCCTGTCTAACTGCCACGATGATAGAAGCGCTAGAGATAGAAGGAATGGTGTTTCGTACCTGGGAGAACCTCTGGATGATTGAGTGCAGGGATTCTCCCCCCTTTTGCACAACTACAAAAAGGTTCAGTTTGGTGCCTGGTTGGGTGTATGAACTCCCAAAATTGGCGGTGAACTGTTGGCACAATTCCTCCCAACTATTGATAAAGTTGTGAGGAAGGCTCATGAACCAGGATCTGGCGGTCCCAGTCAAAGCCACTGGAAAGTAGTTGGCCATTACGGCCTCGTTACCTCCGGCCGCAAGGATTGCGGTGGTGTAAATTTGGAGAAACTCGGCGGGGTTAATTGTCCCGTCAAATTTCTCCGGCAGGTGAGGCCAGAATTTTTGTGGCCATCTAAGCATGCGTAGATGCATGGCCAGTGCTGAACAGCCTCCTCCTACTCCCTTGGGAGCAGGGCTGTCTCGAGCCTCTCGCCTTTCGCAAGCGCGCTCGATATGGACACGGCCGTCCTGTTGATGGTAACGGCGATCAAGCTCCGCCCGGAGGTCATGAGTTGGCATCCTAGTTACCGTATGAGTACGTCGTGCACTGGAGGGTAGCGACGTAACTTGCTGTGACGCAGCACGCCTCCTATTTTGGGAAGCATGCGGACCAAGTCTGCCAGACACAGTCCGGCGCTGCGATGGGGCCCGCCCCGAAGGAGGACCTTGGTTGCTGATGCGGTAGGTTGTTGCTGCAACCAGATGCTCCACATCAGCCCTCCACTGCTCCATTGCACCCTGGGATGCACCTGGAGGTGGTGGACATTAGAGGAGAGCACGCGCTGCATGAAGCGTGTGTTCAGGATTGTTGTTGTTTGCCGATGCAGTGACCAACGCCGATGCACCGTCACGCTGCTCAACTTGACGTGCTGGTGCAGGAGGTGGTGGTGGAGGCATGACTCCTGCTGGATCCATGGCACTTGCTGGTTGCTGCATGTTGGAGGGATTGCCTCCAGCGGGTTGAACGGCAGGGTTGCCGTTGGATGATCCAGCAGCTGAGTTCACCATACTCGAAATCTCGGGCGCCCCTACCTGGCGCGCCAACTGTCAGTGTGTGGAACCGGCAGATCTCCTGACACTTCCTTTGGTAGGTCGAGGAGTTGTAGTTTGGTAATGGGCGCGCATAGATTCAAGCAGGTGAAAGACACGTGTACATAGGGATTTGCGTGGTTCGGGCCGCCTGAGCGTAATACCCTACTCCACGGGGTGTGTTGGTGATGTATTAAGCTTGTGAGTCTAGAAGAAGCTCCAGAAGAAGAAGCTCGTCTAGCTCAGAGTGTTCTGTAGTGGTCTGGAACCGTCCCTTGTGTATCGTCGACCAGTCCTTTTCTAGTACAAGGACTGGTCATTACAATGTTAGCCTGGCCCGACAGGTGGCCCCGGAGGTTACACATGCTTGATACACAATAAATGGAGTTAATTATCCTTAATAGCCTGGTAACGGGCCTTAACAATGCCGTTACCAGTATTAAGGACCATCCGATCATGTGTCATTAATATGGAATTAATGACAATTAATCGGGTCTTGAAGTTTTTGGTTGATCCTTGAAGGTCCGGAGCTGTTGGGGGGTCCACCGGCCTGATAGTTGAAGTTAAAGGTCCGGCTGTTGCCACGTGGCAGCTCCGAAGCTCACCGTCGTGGACGGGTAGGTCCGGTGCTGTTGGACACGTGTCAGTACCGAAGCTTTCCTCTGTCTGGGGTTAGGTCCTGGGATGCCATACTGGTATTCCGACCGGAGCTTCCCATGTGTGGGTGATAGCTCCGGTCTTGTGATACACGTGGCAGCCCTGGGACTAACCATGTCGGGGAAGCAGGTCCAGCTACGCCTGACATGTGGGGCCTTTGGAGGTCTTCAAATCTGGTAGATGGAGTTTTCTTGTGATCTTTGCGATCCCAAGGAGTATCCGGTACGGAGGGTACCGACAGTTATGATAGGTTTTGTGTGGGTCAAGAAGTTGAGTAGTTTTTAGGAATGTGGTATACGTACCTAAGGTGTTTTTAAGCCTTAAGATTGCTTTTATCTGCGTATAGAAGAGTCTTGAGTAGTTATGGAAAATTTTGGTGGAAACTGAGTAGGATACGAGTCCTAGTTTGGTTTGAGATTGGCTTCATAGCTGGTTATATAAGCAATGGAGGTGGATGTTACTCTTGTGTTCTATTGAATAAAGATTGTACTTTAAAGGAACTTTTGTGCCTTCTTCGTCCGACATGTTGTAGACAAGCTTTTCGAATCGAGTTTCTGCACAACACTACCTTGCTTCATTAGTTTTATCATAACTCAAGTTTTACAGATCCAATTGATGTGATTATTTTTAGGTTATCTTCACAACTTTATTATATATCATTTGTGAAAATTTCACGGTCATCGGATTTGTGGTTTTGGATATTCACGAGTTCCTTTGCAGTGTGGCAGATCTGTTTTTGTCGGGTAGAACAGATTGACCTTCAGTCAATTTTTCAATCATAACTTGAGTTTTTCTCAACGGATTTCCGTGATTCTTGTTGTGACGTCTTCGTGACTTGATTCTTCACAATCTATACTGATTTTATCACAATTAATCACGTTTAGATTAGTTGCACACACTACTTCATTAACAAAACAATTTTCCGTCGAATGGTTTTCATTGCTTCTGCTCAAAATGTTGTAATCTACCATTCACCTCCCCTTTGGTAGCTTTTCACGTGCTCTTCAATCCTATAGTATGGTCCTTAATCGACATAGGCAGGCCTATGCAAACATATCTCCTATCTGTTGCTTCCTACCCACCTGCCCAGTCTCATTTTTCTCTTTTAGTGAAGGATCCCCGATCCCTTTCCATGAATTCTTCTTTCCCACAGTTGACAAGTACAGACCGTCTACTCAAGCGACCAACTTTCCAATTTGTATCCTAGCATCGCATTCCAAATATCATGGGCCACTAATCTTCCCATCCCAGATAGGGTCATTTGGCAATGCAAGTGCATTATCAAACATTCATAGACCTAATGCAATAATCATTCATATCAAGATAACAACTATAAAAGAAAACTCATAATCATTTTTAGATGCATCTGGAGCCTTCCTTGTTGCTGATTTAGGTCAAACTCTGCCTCAGGGGGAACAAAGTCAATGTGCTCCGACGTCTCCTCGAGAAGAGTTGCTATCGATATGAAACGATGCAATAAATCAGTATATGTTTTTATAGCTTTAGAGCTAACATAATTAATTTCTGATGAAGTTGAAGTCCACTCAGTTGCTAATTTAACAGCAGGCTACTAAGGACTGAAGAGCTTTAAGGTAATTATCTCAGTTTTTTATACCACAATTTCTGTTCATGAACATTCTTAACCCCTTTTTTAATAACTGAATTCCCAGGAAATTAGAGAAGTATTGACATGCTAATGAACTTGATAACCAGTTAGGCTGTGTCACTATAAGTCTAATAAAATTTGTTTCATAATTTTTCAAGCTTTCTATGTGCCAGAATCGAATTTCCAAGTTTCTGTCAAATTATGAATTACTTGCAGTTGATTTTTGGGATTTTTCATTAACATTTAGCCAGATCATAACATTAGCCTTAATTAATAATACCTAATGGCCATGAAAATTTTACTAGAAGCAATAGAATACTAAATGAGGGTTCTGGCCAAGATCCAAATTTTCTAAGGAGAAGAACTCCCCTAATCATTTTTCTAAGATTTATCACTCTTGGAATTTTACAGAACAACCCAAGGCCTTTCATGATCCCTAACCTGTACCATTGCAAAGTAGATATCAAGAGGAACCTGGTAATATTTATCTCACAAGTTTTGAGGCAGTATACTAGGAGTTATGATTTTTCCAAATCTGGGCATTTTCTGTAATTTATTTTTCTATTGCAATTCCCTAATTAGACTGACAAGAGGGGTCCACTCATTTAAACTCCACCACTTAGATCAATTCCACATAGGAGTTACACATTTAAGTGTTGTAGCCACATTGTATCCATTCGGCCCAAAAGATCCTGAGAGGAAAATGGGAGAGGCTGACTGCTGGGCCCCATCCACAGTATGTCTTCTACCTTGGGACGATGGCGTCCCGCAGTGCTATCGTCGCCCATCACTCCCCTTCCCTTCCCACTTGCCGCCTGTGCCCTAAACTTGATGCCCAACTTGATGGCGCAGTCGAGGGGCCTTGGAAAAGATTGGACAGCCTTCCTCGATGGTGGCAGCAGCCGGCGGCGACATGCCGGCGCCTTTCTCGCACGAGAGTCCACCATTTACTGTGCCACAAAGCCCTGCAGCACCAGTGGAGTGTGTAGAACGTGAAAATGGAATGCGCACATGGTGAAACAGCCCGGAGCTATCATCTCACTAGTGACCTTGGTCGGAAATTCCGGCAGCGACGAAAGCATGCCCTAAACCCTAACCTGACAATGGTTTCCTTTCCTTCTTTCTTTGGTGGATGTGCATACACACTACAAAGATGACTCTAGACAGGAATGGAGTGCCATGCTCTATGTAACATGAATCTCTAAGAACAGGGTTTCAGTTTTATGGAGTTCACCGGAGCAAAATCGCACAATACCAAAGACCTAGCCATGGAAACTTGAAACGAATGGAAGCACTAGCCACAGGGGCTCCTTGCGCACGTTGGTGATGCTTTGTTAGCTGTAGAAAGGGCATCAATGGATGGGAACACGTCGTATCCTCCCGGCGGCTCCGAACAAAGGTCGATGATGACCTAACAAATTATAGCGAGATAAACCATGGTTGTTACTAAACCACGTGATAGAAAGAATGAGGATCATCTGGTGACTCTTTTCGCTGTTGCACACTTGAGCAAAGGAGGAAGTAATCGATGGCAATGATGCGAGCAGAGAGGCGGCATCTACGGCGGTGGCGGTGATAGAACAGAGAACTGATGGTTTATATAGCGGCAACCAGGTGCTACTCGACTTCAATACGAATTCGGCAGTGACCAATGGGAGAAGGCGGTAAGATTTTGTGAGAGGAGAGGTGCGCATGCGGCCGTCGGCATGGAGCGCTCAGCGTCGGTAAAAAGACGGCACACTTGAGTGCCCCAACAGGTGGGTCCCATCAGTCATACACCCCCTCACATAGAACTTTGTCAGCCCTAGGTGCTGAATATATTGGCAAATAGGCTAAAAGTGAGGGTTTACATGTGAAGTTTTGGACATACACGAGAAGCCCACTTCGGATTATCCGAACTTGCAGGAACCGTTTCGAACTATCCGAGCTTAGTCGCACGTGAGCTGCACATGTTTTCACTTCAGAATGTCCAAACTTTCTCATTGCATATTGGGATTAAGCGTTAATATTGTGTGCACTTTAGACATTCTGATTTTAATGATTATGTTCGGCTGTTCTGTTTAACTTGCGATGTTTCAAACTTGCTTTTTCTCTTATGGGAAGTTTGCTTCGTATTCATTTCGTAATTTTTTGATGTGTTTAAACTAATCAATATGGATGTTATTTTGCTATGTTTGCAACATGCTTATGTGAGGTGCTCACATAAGGTGTGGTTTTTGAACTAATGTGAGTCAAGTCGAGGACTTGTGCTCGTTAAAGTTGCTTGTTTGTTCAAGTGCAGGTGTTGATTGAGGTCAGGACATAGCTGGTGACGGTGATCCATTGAGCTAATCTTAGGGAGAAGATGTGGTTCAACAACTAAGTTCGGGAGGAATTGTGGTTGTGTTGGTCGGAAGGTCACACATCATGTTTGAGTTAAGAACAATTGATATGAAGGTATCGTGAACGTGTTAGAAAGTGTTTGCACATGTGCAAGAGGTGCATGGATGTGGAAACATTGTTCCAAGGCATGGTGAAGAGTTGTGGAAGTGAAGATATGGTTAGAAAGGTCCAACCGGCACGATTACGTACTCAGGCTGTGGCTGAGACAGTTATGGTTCGTTTATGGAAAGTATTGCGTTTGTTTTGATTAGATTTTGTGCTGTCACGAAGTTGAGTTGTGTTAGGAATTTCTGGGATGTCCCTAATGATGAGAGGATTAGGCCCAATCTTACGAAAGGTAAGTCGGTTGAGGTGGAGATCTCGAGGTTGATGATCCGCGGCACTCGAGCAGCTCGAATTTCCCTGCAATCACAACATCGCTGCTCTGCTGGTTATCAACTGTTCTGCAAACACTTGACCTCGCCAAGAAGGCTAATTCCTGCAAGTGCAACCGAGAAGGCAAGCAAGAACATAGAAGACACGATCTGAAATCACGAAGTTGGGGTCTCAAGAACCGTAGAACGGCAAAATTGTTTATCTAAGCAAAACCCATCGAATATGGCCGCGGATGTTGTATTTGAAGGCTAGGGTTCAGCCAAAACACTCTTAGACGCATCTCTAATGCACTCATACGGGATACAAGGCACTTAGGCCCCATATAGTTGCACAACATCAGACAGAAATCTGAACTCGACTTGTTTTGATGATTCCCAATGCCTCTGTTGGAATTTTGAGGTGGGACCAGAGCTATTGGCACTTTTATATTCTCCTCATTCCCTGCATATGTAGAATGTCGAAAATGGAGTCCGTATGCATCTTGCGCCTCCGATTTAAGGTGGACTGCTACTGGACTCCGAGTTGAACTCGAGTCTGAGTTGTAACCTGATTCCATCAACTTGTGGATGTCCCAGCTGGTTCTCCTTGGTCCCAAAGCCTCCTCCCCTCAATTGTTTATCTTCTCCATGATTCCTAATAACATATAAATCATTACATAGCAATCCATTCTCAAATTCACATGGGTAGGCAATTAGGAATGAGTTCACCTGCTGGTTTAGTAACCGCGCTCGTGCTCTGGTGATTTGTACTTGTAGTTCAATGTGCGTGTCTGATGTTGTGATGTCCTCATCATCCCCCCCTATTTAATTGCAGCCATTCTAGACTCAATTTCATATTCTTCTCCCAGGTATGGTCGCAAATCTGAAATGTTAAATGTGGGACTAACCCTAAAATCGGGAGGCAACTCAAGCTTATATGCATTATCATTAATCTTTTCAACAATCTTAAAAGGACCAGCAGCTCGTAGCATAAGTTTAGTTTTTCTCAAGTTAGGGAATCCCTCTTTTCTCAAATGCAACCACACCAAATCTCTCGGTTTAAGTTTTACTTCTTTTCTACCTTTACTTCCTGCAATCCTATACTTCTCATTCATCCTTTCAATATTTTTCTTTGTAGTTTCATGCATCTTAAGAATGAATTCAGTTCATTGTGTAGCATCCAAATTTATAGTTTCAGAAGGAGGTAAAGATAGTAAATAAATAGGAGCACGGGGTTGAAACCATACACTACCTGGAATGGGCTTACCTTCGTCGTGGAGTGAACAGACCTATTGTAAGCAAATTCTATATGTGGTAAAAACTCTCCGACAACTTTAAATTTGTTCTCAAAATAGCCTGCAACATAGTGGATAAAGTATGATTAACTACCTCAGTTGTCCATCTATTTGTGGGTGACATGTAGTTGAAAATAGAAACCTGGTTCCCAATTAATACCAAAAGTTCTCCAAAAATGACAAAATTTTTTTGCATCATGATCAGAAACAATGGTATTTGGCACACCATGTAAACGAACAATTTCCGTCATAAACAAATCAGCAATATGTGAGGCATTATCATTCTTATGACAAGGTATAAAGTGTGCCATTTTGGAGAAACGATGAACAACTGCAAAAATAGTATCCCTCTCCCTCTTAGTCCTAGGAAATCCCAAAACAAAGTCCATAGAAATATCCTCCCAAGGTACACTAGGAACAGGAAGAGGTATTTAAAGACCATGTGGGTTAAGACGAGACTTAGCTTTATTGCAAGTAGTGCATCGTGACACATAGAGATCATTATCGCACCTCATCTTTGGCCAAAAGAAGTGTGTAGACAGCACGTTCTCAGTTTTTTTCACTCCAAAATGTCCCATCAAACCTCCTCCATGTGCTTCCTGCAAAAGTAATAGGCAAACGGAGCAAGTTGGAACGCATAGCTTGTTCGCACGATAGAGGAGACCCTCTCGCAGCAACATATTTATTCCAAGTTGTTACTTCTCTACAATTTTCAAAAGCATATTTGAAGTCCTAATGAGTAGGATATAATGCTATTATCGTTTCCAAACCAAAGATTTTATGATCAAGTTGGGGCTTCATGGTATAACGTCTAGATAATGCAACGGCATTGAAATTTTCCTTCCCTTTCTTATGCTTAATGATGTATGGAAACGACTCTATGAACTCAATCCATTTAGCATGTAATTTATTCTGATTGGTTTGACACTTCATATACTTCCATGATTCATGATCGAAATGTATGAAAAACTCCTTAGACCAAATATAATGTTGCCAAAGTTTGTAGTACTTGCACTAAGGCATACAATTCCTTATCATAAGTAGAATAATTCAGAGAAGGAACATGCAGTTTTTTACTATAGAAATCAATGGGTTTACCTCCTTGTATTAAAACACCTCCAATTCCAATGCCGCTTGCATCGCATTCTAGCTCAAAAGTCTTGTCAAAATCAGGAAGTTGCAGCAATGATTCTTAGGTAACCTTCGATTTGAGAGCATCAAAAGCTTGTTACTGCTGTTTGCTCCATCGAAATGGCATTCTCTTCTTCGTTAGCTCATGTAGAGGTGCTGCAATGGTGCTGAAATCCTACACAAAGCAGCGATAAAAACCTGCAATACCAAGAAAACTACGCACCTGCATGACAGTTGTTGGATTTTGCCAGCTAGTGATTTTAACATTTTCTGCCTCTTCCATCTCAATTCCTGCGAGGAGACAACATAGCCACGAAGCGAGACTCGATTGGTGCAAAATACATACTTTTTGAGGTTAGCAAACAAGCGTGCATCTCTCAAAATAGCAAAAACAGCACGTAATGATCAAAATGTTCATCATATGACTTATGGTAAATGAGAATATCATCAAAGTAAACCACCACTATTTTCCAATCAACACTCGTAAAACCTCGTCCATTAATCGCATAAAGGTGCTAGGTGCATTAGCTAAACCAAAAGGCATGACTAACCACTCATAAAGTCCAAAGTAAGTTTTAAATGCCATTTTCTATTCATCTCCTAGTACATTCTAATTTGGTGGTAACCACTACGTAAATCAATTTTTGTGAAAATGATATCGCCACTCTATTCAACAAGCATGTCATCTAAGTGAGGAATAGGATAACAATATCGAATGGTGATATTAATCGCTCAACAATCAACACACATATGCTGACTACCATCTTTCTTAGTAATCAAAAGAACAGGAACAGAACAAGCACTACAACCTTTTAGGCCTTCTGTAATGAATATACAATTACAATAGAGGTATTCATCATAAACTCATTCCATTTATGATGTTTTTTAATAGGTGACCCAATCTAGTGACGAAAAAATTTCCTTTGTCATTAAAATCATCATAATTTAGAAGAGATGCATATTTGTGATGATATTTTATGATAATATGTTATTGTCATATGAATAAACTGTCATAACTCTCTTTTGTGACGATATTGCGTGGCATTTCATGTTTTGTCATAACTGCACAATTTATTTCAAAAGAAAAATAATTCTAAATAAATGCTGTTGACATCTAAGCCACACCATTATTTACATGGACCAAGTGTTGGTTGGTGCGCAATGGTCTGAAAATTAAGAAAAAAAATACTTGTGGTCCGGAATCAAACATGAGACACCAGTGTGCATGAAAGTAAGAAAAAAAATTACTCATAGTCAAGATTCGAACTTGGGACCACAGAGTTGGGCAGAATCATCTACACTGTTGAAACATTGAAACACTTGTGGTAAACACTGATTCGAATATACTTGACATCTTCTTGCATTCTGGGATATGCGGGCTTAACCTACTATGTCGGACTCATTCCTCTCCAGCGCCGCCAGGCCAAGTGCTGGACCTCCCGTGCGCTAAAATATAGCGCAACGCCACCTCCTGTGCGAGCTCCGCAACAGCGTCACATCGCCTGGTGCAGCGTTGATGCCTGAGCCGTGCTCCAGAACAATGCCCCCCCCCCCCCCCCCCCGCGTTGCCGCGCACGCACGATTCCTCTTTAGTGCCACTCGGCCCGATGCCCGCGCCTTCTGCTCCAACCCCGCTCGTGCCGCCATCCAGATAAGCTAATTGGATCTGTGTGCGTCTAGTTGAATTTGGATGACTAAGTTTCTATAAGCAACAATTAGAGGCAAAGACAACCATTATTCGCTACCTAGTTTAATTTTGTTCATTCAGTTTTTTTATTTTGTTTCTGCAAATGGACAAATTTTGGATCAATAGTAGGCTTTTCAGCAAGCAACATATCGCAAGAGTGAGGAATTTCATGAAGTTAATTTTAGAGCGATTTCCTGAGAGTGGGGAGGTACTATGTCCTTGCCGAAAGTGTTTGAATCAGCTTGTGAAACCTAAGTCACAGATTGAGGATCATTTATATATTCATGGGATGGCGAGCACATACACTGAGTGGATACATCATGGGGAGGCACAATTGGATGTTGTAATAAATGAACAAGCTGACAACATAGATGAACAATATAGTATAAATGAGAATGTTAGTATGAATGAGTTTGAACACCCAGAAGATAGATTGCCCGATATGGCACAAGAGTTGTTCACAACTGGAGAAGAAGGTGCACAAAATTCTATGTTTGTGGTTGTATTGGAAGAGATGAAGCAAGAACTTCACCCAGGTGCATCATGCACAAAATTTTCTTTTGTGGTTAACTTACTTCATATCAAACCCTTTAACCGAATCTGCAATGTTTCCTTCTCTGCAATTCTAAATTTGTTATCATTGGCTTTCCCACTGTGTTGTGTACCGGCATCTTACAAGGAAGCTAAGAAACTTATTAATGCATTGGGACTTGGATATGAGTCAATCCATGTGTGCCCTAATAATTGTGTTTTGTTTCGGAAGGATTATGAAAAAAATAATGCGTGCCCAGTGTGTGGTGCATCGAGATGGAAAGATGGTGAAGCAAGAAATAAGAGTCCATAGAAGGTGTTGTGGCATTTTTCTTTGATTCCTAGATTGAAGAGGATGTTTGCTTCGGCAAAAATCTCTGAGGAGGCACAATGGCACAAGTTGGAGAGGAAAGTGGTGGAAAATGAGCTTAGCCATCCAGCTGATGGCGAGGTATGGAAAGACTGACAGAAAACATAGTTGGTTTGAAGAAGAGCCTAGAAATAAGATGCTTGGACTCACCACAGATGGTTTTAATCCCTTCGGGAAAATGAACTCCTCTTACAATATGTGGCCAGTTTTTGCTATCCCTTATAACTTTCCTCCGTGGGTATGTATGGAGGCGTCTAACTTCATGATGTGTCTACTCATCCCTAGTCAGGAAGAATGTTCGGGAATAGATTTTGATGTATTTCTAGAGCCACTAGTTGATGAGTTACAAGAACTTTGGTTGTGCGTTTCTACATCCGATGCATTGAGCAGAAAATAGTAATCTGGTGTTTTCATTACTATCCAGCTTTGAGCACGTTGTCTGGTAGAGTTACTAGAGGATACTACGCTTGTGTGCATTGTGACTGCGAGACCTATTTGTGTTGAATACATTGGCTTTAATGATAAAAGTTTTAAATACTACCAAAAACACCTTTTTAACAAGGTTCGACTCTAGGTCCGAGCTCCTGCAAGGTCCGACGATAGGTCCGACTTGTTTTGGGTAGCTCCGGCAAGGTCCGACGTAAGGTCCAACTTCTTTGTCTAGGTCTGACATATTTTGGTTAGCTCCGACTTGCTGTGGCTAGGTCCAACTAGCTTTGGTAAGCTCCGACGCTAGGCCTGACTAGTTTAGGTAAGCTCCGGCACTAGGTCCTGCTAGCTTTGGTAAGCTCTGGTTCAAGGTCAGGTTAGCTTTGGCAAGGTTTGAAGCTAGATTGCAATGATTCTGCTTTGAACTTGCATTGTTTCGAACTTGCTTTACACTTATGGAAAGCTTGCTTAGTATTCTTTTACTAAGTTTTTGGTATGTGTTGGTGGTTATGGCTTATATCGTTTTGCTATGGTTTGCAACATGCTTATGTGAGGTGCTCACGTAAGGTTTTGTGGTTATTGTAACTAATGAGAGTCAAGTCGAGGACTTGTGCTTGGAAGTATCAGTTGTTTGTTCTTGTCCAGGTGTTGCTTGATTTCAAGTCATGGCTGGTGACGGGACCAATTGGACTAGTCTCAGGGAGGAGATGAGGTTTTAACAACCAAGTTCGGGAGGAATTGTGGTTGAGCTGATCAGGAGGCCATGCAGGGTGATTGAATCAAGGCCAGTGCATACGAAGGAAACTGGATGTCGAAGGAAGGTGTTCGCACGTATGCATGCGGTGCATGACATGGAAACATGGTTCCGAAGAAGGGTTATGGAAGGAAAGATCTGGTTGGAAGGATCGGATCGTATTAGATAATAACTTTGGCAGCGGAGAGTCAGTTATGGCTCGATATGGAATATATCGTGTTGGTTATGGTAGTTTTCGTAAGTTACACGAAAATAGATTGTGTTTAGGAATATGGGATGTGTTCCTGAGTTTGTTAGGAAGTCTCAAGATTGTTTCTATCTGCGAATAGGAAGATCTTGAGTAGTTATGGAAAGTTTCGATTCGTGAATTGAGTAGGATTAGAGTCGTAGTTTAAGTTGAGTTGGCCTTCAGGCTGGTTATATAAGCAAGGGAGGCCAGAGCTCACGGTGGAGTACTTTTGGGCTGTTCCTCTTGTGTTCTATTGAATAAAAATTTTATTTTAAAGGATTTTTTGTGCCTTGTTCATACGACTTGTTGTCTACAAGTTTTTCTTGTCGAGTTTCTGCATAGCACTACCTTTCTTCGGTGGTTTTTTCATAACTAGAGTTTTACAGATCCAATTGACATCATTCTTTTTGAGTTATCTTCAAAACTTGATTTTCTATCATCTATGAAAATTTCACCGTCATTGGATTTGTGGTTTTCGACCTACACGAGTTTCTTTGCAGTACTGCAAATCTGGTAGAACAGATGGACCTTCGTTCAATCTTTCGATTGTAACTTGAGTTTTTCTCGACGGTTTTCTGTGATTCTTGTTATTTTGTCTTCGTGACTTGATTCTCCACAATATATACTTGTTTTTTCACGATTTATCACATTTATATTAGTCGCACACACGATTTTTTTAACAGGTCATTTTTCTGCGAGGGGTTTTTGTTGCTTGCGCTGAAAAAGTTTTAATATACCATTCACCCCCCTCTGGTAGCTTTACACGTGCTCTTCGATCCTAAAATTGGTATTAGAGCCACAATGCTCTAATATCTTCAATTTGCACGTGTTTTGACTAATCATCATGGAGAAATACTCCGCCAAACCTTGTGTGTTTAGTGGTATTAATTTTCAGGTTTGGAAGGCACACATGGAGGCTTTCATCCAGGCGCAATGCTTCGTGATATGGGAAAAGTTATACAAACCTTACGCAACGAATCTACGGGACATTGACATCAACAACAAAACCCGCAACTTGATCATTCAAGGACTCACACAAAGGGACTTTGATCGTGTCGCGCACCTCCGATCAGCATATGATGTTTGGAGAGCTCTTTGTGATTATAACGAAGGCTCCAACACAATCAAAGAGGTAAAACAAGATATGTTCAAAAGGAATACATGCGCTTCGAGATGCAACGTGGTGAGTCCATCGATCAAATTTTTGCCCGATTTAAAAATATTCTCAGTAATCTACATAGTGTCAACGTAAACTTTTCTGATGCTGAGAATGCTAGGCAACTCCTTAGTGCATTAGACATGACAATATTGGAGATGGAAGTAACATCCATTTGCGAATCAACTGTCATGAGTACTCTTACTTTAGATGTTCTTCACTCTAAACTAAAAACTCATAAAATTGACATTTTATCACGAAAGAATCCAAATAAGTCTATTGCATTCGTTTCACAACGTGATATGCCTAGCTTCGACCAATCATCATCTTGCAATACTCTTGCTTTGCTGTCTTCACTAGCCCTGGAACAGATTGAAGAATTTCCATAAGAGGATATAGCACTCATCTCTACTTGGTTGTCAAAAGCATTGCAAAATGTGAGATCTAATAGGAGATAAAGCTTCGGACCTCAACGATGCTTTGAATTTGGTAAGTTAGGACACTTTCGTATAGAATGCCCTAACCTTTTAGGTCCTACTACCCGTGAAGAGAAGCAGAACAAGGTCAAGACCACCTGGAAACTCCCAAAGAAAAAGAAGGGTTCCATAGGACGTAAGATTATAAATAGCTTCATACCGCACTTCAAGAGCTCATTTCAAGTAATGTAGACATTGGAAGTGATGAAGATGATGACGATCTGGCCAACTTATGCTTCATGGCGCACAAAACAAGATCAAGATCAAGTCAGGAGGATGCAGAACACAACATTGACGACGATGAGGTATGTTCTACCTTTAATGAAATATTTGATGCAATTTATTGTGCAACGTTGTTTAGAAAAAGGACAGAAAGCTTAGGGATAATGCTGCTAAAATTGAATCACTAGAATCTGAAATCAACCTTAAAAACTTTGATTCCTAGTGATGGTGCATGTCCCTCATGTGATTTAGTCAATGAACAATTGTCCACATTAAGAAGTGCACACTCCTCCACTCTAGATAGACTTGATGAAGAAATTGAAAAGAACAAAAAGCTGTCTGATTTTAATGTTAAAAATTTAAAAGATGCTTCTTGTTCTACAGATGATCTGCATTGTTCTGCATGTGACAATATTGACAAGAAACTAAAAGATGTAATGAAAGAAATTTCCAATCCGAACAATGCTTTACGTTCTCATGAAGTTAAATATTGTTCCAATTGCAAACCAAAAGGGAAAACTTCATGTCAAAACTGCCTTGTTTTATCTAATGAACTTGACAATAAAAATAAGATACTAGAGCGGTTTTACATGGAAACAAGAATCTAAACTTGCTTTTAAATTCTTCTAAACCTTACAATGATAAATCTGGTTTAGGTTTTGATTCATCAAGGGGGAGATTGTGATACCTATGTGTGTTGAATACATTGGCTTTAACGGTGAAAATTTTGAATACTACCAAAAACACCTTTTTAACAAGGTCTGAATCTAGGTTCGAGCTCCTGCAAGGTCCGACAATAGATCCGGCTTGTTTTGGGTAGCTCCAGCGAGGTCCGACGTAAGGTTCGACTTCTTTGTCTAGATCCGACTTATTTTGGTTAGCTCCAACTTGCTGTGGCTAGGTCCGACTAGCTTTGGTAAGCTCCGGTGCTAGGTCCGACTAGTTTTGCTAAGCTCCAGCGCTAGGTCCTGCTAGCTTTAGTCAACTCCGACTCAATGTCCGGTTAGCTTTGGCAAGGTCCGAAGCTAGATTGCAATGGTTCTGCTTTGAACTTGCATTGTTTCGAACTTGCTTTACACTTATGGAAAGATTGCTTACTATTCTTTTACTAAGTTTTTGGTGTGCGTTGGTGGTTCTGGCGGATATCGTTTTGCTATGATTTGCAACATCCTTATATGAGATGCTCACATAAGGTGTTGTGGTTATCAGAACTAATGAGAGTCAAGTCGAGGACTTGTGCTCGGAAGTATTGGTTGTTTGTTCATGTGCAGGTGTTGCTTGAGTTCAAGTCATGGCTGGTGACGGGATCAATTGGACTAGTCTCAGGGAGGAGATGAGGTTTCAACAACCATGTTTGTGAGGAATTTTGTGATCATGACATCACAACAGCGGAGACACACATTGAACTGCAAGGACCAATCACAAGAGCACGAGCACGGTTAATAAATCAGTAGGTGAACTCGTTCCTAACTTCCTTTGCATGTGAGTTTGAGAATAGATTGCTATGTGATGATTTAATTGTTATTAGGAACAAGGGAGAATATCAAAAAGTGAAGGGAGGAGGAATTAGAAACATGGAGAACCTGCTGGAACGTCCACAAGTCGGAACCTTAGTTTACAAAAAGTTGTTGGAATCAGTTTACAACTCGAACTTTAGTTCAAGTCGGAGTCTAGGAGCAGTCCACCTTAAAACGGACGCCCAGGATGCATACGTACTCCGTTTTCAATGTTCCACATATGCACGGAAAGAGGATAAGATAAAATTTTTAATGGCTCTAGTCCCACCTCAAAATTCTCCTAGAGTCATTAGGAATCGTCGAAACAAGTCGAGTCTAGATTTCTGTAAGGTGGTGCACCACCGAATCGGGCCTTTGGGCCTTGTATCCCGTATGAGTCCACTAGGGACGCGTCTAAGCGTGTTTTGGCCGAACCCTATCCTTTAAATACTGCAGCTGCCAGTCATATTCGGTGGGTTTTGATTAGATAAATGATATTGCCGTTCTACGGTTTGTGAGACCCCAACTTCTCGATTTCAGATCGTGTCTTCTATGCTCTTGCTTGTGTTCTCGGTTGTACTTGCAGGGATTAGCCTTCTTGGCGAGGTCAAGCATGTGCAGTATGGTTGATAACCAACGGAGCAGTGCTGTAGTGATTGCAAGGATACTCAAACTGCTCGAGTATCGTGGATCATCAACGTCGAGTTCTCCACCACAATCAACTTACCTTTCAGAAGATCGGGCCTAAACTACTCATCAATTGGTATCAGATTTCCAGGTTGTCCATGAGGTATCTTTGTGTTCCTTCCATTAGATCGGTTCTGCTTCGTACCTAGAGTCCACAGAAAAGCCACAAAAAAGATTAAATTGTTTTTACCGCTTCCTAGACTATAGTGGCTGCAATTTCGTTTTTCAGTTTGCATTGTTGAGTTTGCATTCGTTGGTCGAGTCTTGTTGCTGGTTTAGCTTTGTGTTTTGGATCCTAGTTATCGTGTTTCGTCCTTGTTTTCTTGCTGTTCGATACCTATTCCACAATCTCTAAACAACAAACCGATCCACCACATTCATCGGTTTGCCCTAGCTAGCCGCCTTGCGTGAACTCCCGCACCACCATCCCTAGATTAGGTGACAAACCTTTGTGCCACTCATCCTTGAATCATCACACACCACCCCATTACTTGCTGTGCAAATTCCTGATTGTTTTCATATCCGATTGCGAGTTCTGTTCTCAAACCGAGTTGGAATCAATATCCAAAAACCGTAACTCGGACAGCCTACCTTAAAACGGCCATAATTTTCGCATACGAACTCAAAATTGGGCGATTTTTTTTCAAATTGATCTACGCAAAATGTCGCATCTGGTCTTCTGCCGCATTGCTGCGTTCGTCGAAAATTAGATTGCCCAAATTCCCCTCGGAAGATAGGTTATCCAGCCTCCGAAGTTTCAGCACAAATTTTAAAGAATCTTATTGATTTTCTATAGGCTGCATATTACATTCAATCGAGCTACAAATTTGTGTGCTTCATATTTTTGTGTTCATGAGTAAGGAAAAAATATCAAAACAATATTTAAAAAAAGAAAAAAATAGTGAAGAGCACGCATATTAAAGCAACTGGCCTATACTACTTGTGTTGTGATTGTTGGTTATATCATTGTGTCTTCCTTGTGTTGTGCTAGGCCCTAGAGCACTTGGTTGACCAGCAACAATTTCCTACATTGAATACTTATTCAACTTTGTTTACCTGTTAATGATTTTCTGCTTATTAGACACCATATTGTGCCATCCAAGCTCCACCTTTCTCTTGAGCATAACAGCTACCTTTGTAATCACCCCACGCTTCATTGGTTCATCTCACCGTCCACACCACCTGCTGTGTAGGTAAAAACACTTGTAAGAACGTGGTAAGACATTTGAGCGAGAGAGATTATTTTTCTTCCACCTTTCACATTGTCACAGTAGTTGATAGGGATAACATATTTTTGTTGTCTTTTGTTTCCTACTAACAATGGCAGGAGAAGACAATGATGACGAATGTGTTCAAAATGTTGAGTTACGTGATATGATGAAGACCATGACAGATATGTTCGCCAAATACAACGCATCAACAGAGGAGTCATTATCGAACTTGACTCGCCAACTTGTTGACCTTGCTCTTCGGATGAATACTTTTGAGGCTCTGTTGCCTCTCGCTGGAAGACATGAAGACAATGCTTATGATGATATCGAATATCACAACAATCAGCCAAGACTACCACTTTATTGTTGAGGTATGGGAGGTAATAATCATCATAATAATTATAATTGTCCTCCTAATGATCCTTTTGCTAAAGTGAAATTTACTATACCTTCTTTTTCTGGTGCTTATGATGCTGGGGCTTATCTTGATTGGGAGATGATAGTGGAGCAAAAAATTAATGCCCATCTTGTTCCTGAACGACATAGAGTTCGTCAAGCCACTAGTGAGTTTATGGACTTTGCTATCATATGGTGGAATGAACTTGTTAAAACTAGAACTAATCCTCCAACATGGGATAGATTAAAGGAAGCTATGCGTGTTCGATTTGTTCCTCCATCTTTTCAGCGGGAACTTTGCAAAAAATTGCAGCGTTTAGACCAAGGTAACATGTTCGTAGAGGAGTATTATCAAGAGTTACAAAAGGGTATACTGCGTTGTGGGTTAGTAGAGGATATGGATGATAAAATAGCTCGTTTTTATGGGGGGTTGAGGCATGAAATTCAGGACATTGTTGATTACAAGGAATATGATACTTTAATAGATTTTTTCAGCTTGCTATGTTGGCAGAAAAAGAATTGCAGTGCTGACAACAATAGCAACAACGCACGAGGAACAACTTCATGCCGCGTTCGACGTCTACTCCATCCAAAACAGCACCATCTTTGACCCCCCGTGCAGCTACTACACCATCCAATGGCGGCCAACGAACTACACCCGTTGCTCCACCTTCTCGCACGCCAGAGGGCAGCAAGGCGACATCATTCAAGCCTTCGTCGTCCACCCCTTCCATGAGTCGTACTTCCGACATTAAGTGTCAATGCTGCCAGGGACTTGGTCATATGATGAGAGATTGCCCGAGCAAATGAGTATATATAGCACGCGACGATGGCGGGTATGATAGTACTTCGGATGTTGAAGATGAATATTCTCTTGCTACTGACTTTATAGATCCAAATGACGTACACACGAAGAAGAGTTACTTGGTACAGCGGCGACGGAGAACTATAGGAGCATCATTGTGCAGTGTGCCTCGAGCTCCAAAGTGGAGGCCGACGACAAGCTACAATGACACAACCTCTTCCACATGTTTCCGTCGTCAAGGACTGCCGTGTACACACTATAATTGATGGAGGTAGCTGCAATAACTTGGTGAACATGGAAGTTGTCAAGAAACTTGGTTTGACAACAAGAGCACACCCTCATCCATACCACATTCAATGGTTCAACAACAGCGGTAAGATTCGGGTAACACGAACAGCGAGAATACATTTTTCAATTGGTTTTTACCATGATTTTGATGTCGTTCCTATGGATGCTTGTTCTCTTTTATTGGGTCGTCCTTGGGAATTTGATACAGATGCTATTCATGGTGGTAGAACTAATAAATATACTCTCATGCATAAATGAAAGAAAATCACCTTGCTCCCCATGACTCCTACTCAAATTGTGCATTTTGAGAAAAGTAAAATTTGTGATGGCAAAGCAATAAAACTAGAATCTGAAAAACAGCAAGTCATTAAGTTAAATCACCATCGTTGCTCACAACTAAATCTGACCTTGCTGCTATATTCGATGCTAAGGGGATGTGCTATGTTTTAGTATGCAAAGAAGCCATGTTTTCACTTCATGAATTGTCTATTGCATTGCCCCCTGCTGTTGCTAACATTTTGCAGCAGTTTGGGGATGTGTTTCCCTCCGAGATACCCCCTGGTTTACCACCCATGAGAGGCATTGAACACAAGATCGATTTGATTCCAGGAGCAAGCTTGCCAAATCGTGCAGCATATAGGGCGAATTCAGAGGAAACTAAGGAAATTCAGCGACAAGTCCATGATCTTTTGGACCGCGGGTACATTCGTGAAAGCCTTAGCCCTTGTTCCATTCCTGTTCTTTTGGTTCCTAAGAAAGATGGAAGTTGGCGCATGTGTGTTGATTGTCGAGCGATTAATAACATCACCATTGGATATCGTTATCCTATTCCCCGCTTAGATGGCATGCTTGATGAATTGAGTGGTGCTATCATCTTCACAAAAATTGACTTGCGTAGTGGTTACCAACAAATTAGAATGGAATTAGGAGATAAATGGAAAACTACATTTAAAACCATGTTTGGACTTTATGAGTGGTTAGTCATGCCTTTTGGTTTAACTAATGCACCCAACACCTTTATGCGATTAATGAACGATGTTTTACATTCTTTCATTGGACAATTTATGATGGTTTACTTCGATGATATTCTCATTTACAGCAAGTCATATGATGAACATCTTGATCATTTACATGTTATTTTACTGTTTTGAGATATGCACATTTGTTTGGTAACCTCGAAAAGTGCGTCTTTTGCACCAATCATGTCTTGTTTCTTGGCTATGTTGTTTTCTCGCGGGGAATTGAGATGGATGAGGCAAAAATTAAAGTGATCACTAGCTGGCCAGCCCCAACAACCGTCATGCAGGTTCATAGTTTTCTTGGTCTTGCAGGTTTTTATTGCCGTTTTGGGCGGGATTTCAGCATCATTGCAGCACCTCTACATGAACTAACAAAGAAGGGAGTGCAGTTTCGATGGGGCCAACAGCAGCAACAAGCTTTTGATGCTCTCAAATCAAAGCTTACACAAGCACCATTGCTACAACTTCCTGATTTTGACAAGACCTTTGAGCTAGAACACGATGCAAGTGGCATTGGTATTGGAGGCGTTCTCATACAAGAAGGTAAACCCGTTGCTTTCTTTAGTGAAAAACTTCATGGTCCTTCTCTGAATTATTCTACCTATGATAAGGAATTGTATGCCTTAGTGCGAGTATTACAAACTTGGCAACATTATCTTTGGTCTCAGAAGTTTTTCATACATTCTAATCATGAATCATTGAAGTATCTTAAGTGTCAAACCAATCTGAATAAACAACATGCTAAATGGATTGAGTTCACAGAGTCATTTCCATACATCATTAAGCATAAGAAAGGGAAGGAAAATGGCATTGCCGATGCATTATCTAGAGTTATACCATGATGTCCCAACTTGATCATAAAATCTTTGGTTTGGAAACAATAAAAGCATTATATCCTACTGATTTGGACTTCAAAGATGCTTTTGAAAATTGTATAGAAGGAAGAACTTGGAATAAATATGTGATGTGAGAGGGTCTCCTCTATCGTGATAACAAGCTATGTGTTCCAGCTAGCTCCGTTCGTCTACTACTTTTGCAGGAAGCACATGGAGGAGGTTTGATGGGACATTTTGGAGTGAAGAAAACTGAAAACGTGTTGTCCACACACTTCTTTTGGCCAAAGACGAGGCGTGATGTCAAGCGCTAGTGTCACGATCCACTACTTGCAATAAAGCTAAGTCACGCCTTAACCCACATAGTCTTTATATGCCTCTTCCTGTTCCTAGAGTACCTTGGGAGGATATTTCTATGGACTTTATTTTGGGATTGCCTAGGACTAAGAGGGGGAGGGATAGTATTTTTGTAGTTTTTGATCGTTTCTCCAAAATAGCACACTTTATACCTTGTCATAAGAATTATAATGCCTCACACATTGCTGATTTATTTATGACGGAAATTGTTCGTTTGCATGGTGTGCCAAATACCATTGTTTCTGATCGTGATGCAAAATTTTTAAGTTATTTTTGGAGAACTTTGTGGTATAAATTGGGAACCAAGTTGCTGTTTTTAACTACATGTCACCCACAAACGGATGGACAAACCGAGGTAGTTAATCGTACTTTATCCACTATGTCGCAGGCTGTCTTGAAAACAAATTTGAAGTTGTGGGAGGAGTGTTTACCACATATAGAATTTGCTTACAACAGATCCGTTTGCTCCACGACGAAGGTAAGTCCATTCCAGACAGTGTATGGTTTTAATCCCCATGGTCTTATTGATTTACTACCTTTGCCTCCTTCTAAAACTATAAATTTAGATGCTACACAACGATTTGAATTGATTCTTAAGATGCATGAAACTACAAAGAAAAATATTGAAAAGATGAATGAGAAGTATAGGATTGCAGGTAGTAAAGGTAGAAAAGAAGTAAAACTTGAACCGAGTGATTTGGTGTGGTTACATTTGAGAATAGAGCGATTCCCTGACTTGAGAAAATCTAAACTTATGCCATGAGTTGTTGGTCCTTTTAAGATTGTAGAAAATATTAATGATAATGCATATAAGCTTGAGTTGCCTCCCGATTTTGGGGTTAGTCCCACATTTAGCATTTCAAATTTTTGATCGTACTTGGGAGAAAAAGATGAAGTTGAGTCGAGGACGATTCCAATTCAAGAGGGGGAGGATGATGAGGACATCACAACAGCAGAGACACACATTGAACTGCAAGGACCAATCACAAGAGCACGAGCACGGTTAATAAATCAGCAGGTGAACTCTTCCTAACTTCCTTTGCATGTGAGTTTGAGAATAGATTGCTATGTGATGATTTAATTATTATTAGGAACAATGGAGAATATCAAAAAGTGCAGGGAAGAGGCCTTGGGAACGTGGAGATCCTGCTGGAACATCCACAAGTTGATGGAATTAGTTTACAACTCGGACTTCAGTTCAACTCAGAGTCCAGGAGCAGTCCACCTTAAATCGGAGGCGCAAGATGCATACAGACTCCATTTTCGACATTCTACATATGCAGGGAATGAGGAGAATATAAAATTGCCAATATCTCTAGTCACACCTCAAAATTCCTTTGGAGTCATTGGGAATCATCAAAACAATTTGAGTCAAAATTTCTGTCTGGTGCTGCACCACCGAATCGGGCCTTTGGGCCTTGTATCCCATATGAGTCCATTAGGGACGCGTCTAAGCATGTTTTGGACGAACCCTAGACTTTAAATACTGCAGCCACCAGTCATATTCGGTGGGTTTTGCTCATATCAATAATATCACCATTCTACGGTTTGTGAGACCCCAACTTCTCGATTTCAGATCATGTCTTCTACATTCTTGCTTGTGTTCTCGGTTGCACTTGCAAGGATTATCCTTCTTGGTGAGGTCAAGCGTGTGCAGCATGGTTGATAACCAATAGAGCAGTGGTGTAGTGATTGCAGGGGTACTCGAACTGCTCGAGTGCCGCAGATCATCAACGTCGAGTTCTCCACCCCAATCGACTTACCTTTTGGAAGATCGGGCCTAAACTACTCATCATTTTGGTTGAGCTGATCAGGAGGCCACGCAGGGTGATTAAATCAAGGGTAGTTCATATGAAGGAAACTGGATGTCGAAGGAAGGTGTTCGCACGTATGCATGCAGTGCACGACGTGGCAACATGGTTCCGAAGACGGGTTCTGAAAGGAAAGCTCTGGTTGGAAGGATCGGATCGTATTGGATAATAACTTCAGCAGCGCAGAAGTCGGTTATGGTTCGGTATGGAATATATCGAGTTGGTTATGGTAGTTTCCGTAAGTTACAAAAAAATAGATTGTGTTTAGGAATACGAGATGTGTTCCTAAGTTTGTTAGGAAGTCTCAATATTGTTTTTATCTGCGGATAGGAATATCTTGAGCAGTTATGGAATGTTTCGATTCGTGAATTGAGTAGGATTAGAGTCCTAGGTTGGGTGCAGTTGGCCTTCAGGCTGGTTATATAAGCAAAGTAGGCCAGAGCTCATGGTGGTGTACTTTTGGGATGTTCCTCTTGTGTTCTATTGAATAAATATTGTAGTTTAAAGGAACTTTTGTGCCTTGTTCGTCCGACTTGTTGTCTACAAGTTTTTCTCGTCGAGTTTCTGCACAGCACTACCTTTCTTCAGTGGTTTTATCATAACTCAAGTTTTACAGATCCAATTGATGTGATTATTTTTGGGTTGTATTTACAACTTGATTATCTATCATCTGTGAAAATTTCACGGTCATTGGATTTGTGGTTCTGGATCTACACGAGATTCTTTGAAGTATTGCAGATCTGGTAGAATAGATTGACCTTCGTTCAATCTTTTGATCGTAACTTGAGTTTTTCTCGACATTTTTTGTGATTCTTGTTGTCGTGTATTCGTGACTTGATTCTCCACAATCTATACTTGTTTTGTCAAGATTAATCATGTTTAGATTAGTCACACACATGATTTCTTTAATAGATCATTTTCTGCCGAGTGGTTTTGGTTACTTCCGCTAAAAAAGTTTTAATCTACCATTCAACCCTCCTCTGGTAGCTTTACATGTGCTCTTCGATCCTACAGTCACAAAGATCCTTGCTTAGAAGAATTAGGTATAAAATATGCTATGGGTGTCATCGACGTTGGCTTCCACATGACCATACATGCAGGAAAAAGAAGGATTATGATGGCCAAATTGAGAACCTTGAGAAGCCACAGAAATTTAGTACAAATGAGTTGGTGCAGCAGCTGGAAAGGGTGAAGCATGTCAAACCAGGGACATCCCAACAATATAAGAGGAAGCGAGATGCAATTGATGGTCAATGTTGGAAGAAAAGGTCGTGCTTGTGGGATTTGCCGTATTTGACAGATTTGAAGTTGCACCATAATCTTGATGTAATGCACATCGAAAAAAATATGTGAGTACTTCCTTGGTACTTTTCTTGGTATTCCAAGAAAGTCAAAGGACGTCATTCATTCTAGGCTTGATTTCAAGATATGGGCATAAGAAAAGATTTACACTTCAAGCGTGATGGAGATTCATATACGGTTCAGATTTGTAAGAACTATATGTGCTGAATACATTGGCTTGTAGTGAATACACTTGGCTTTGAAGATAAAAGTTTTAAATATCACTAAAATACCTTTTTATCAAGGTCCGACCCTAGCTCTGAGCTACAGCAAGGTTCGACGGTAGGTCCGGCTTGGTTTGGGTAGCTCCGGTTACGTTCGATGCTAGGTTCGACTAGCTTTAGTCAGCTCCGATGAGTTTTTTCTTTAGCTCCGACTTGTCTTTGATAGCTCCGGCATGTTTTTGCTAAACTCCGAGTTTATTTTTCTAGCTCCGACTTTTGGGATTACTAGTTTTGACTAGTTCTGGTTAGCTCCGGCGCTAGGTCCTGCTAGTTTTGTATGCTCCGGCGGGAGCTTGGTTGTACTAGTTTTGGTAAGCTCCGGCGCTAGGTTCTACTAGCTTTTGTTAGCTCCGGCTCAAGGTCTGGGTTGCTCTGGCAAGATCCAGAACTTGACCGCAGTGCTTCTGCTTTTCATTTGCAATGTTTCGTACTTGCTTTAAATGGTTGGAAAGTTTGCTTAGTATTCTTTTACTAAGTTTTTGGTGTGTTTTAGATGATATGGCTGATATCGTTTTGCTATGCTTTGCAACATGCTTATGTGAGGTTCTCACGTAAGGTGTTGTGTTAGGAACTAACTTGAGTCAAGTCGAGGACTTGGGCTCGTATGGATTGGTTGTTTATTCATGTGCAGGCGTTGCTTGAGTTCAAGACATGGCTGGTGACGGGATCCATTGGACTAGTCTCAGGGAGGAGATGAGGTTCCAACAACCAAGTTCGGAAGGAACTGTGGTTGAGCTGATCAGGAGGTTGCGCAGCATGATTGAATCAAGAATAATGCATATGAAGGTATTGTGGATGTCATTGGAAGATGTTTTCACGTGTGCAAGGAGTGCATGGATGTGGCTACATGGTTCCGAGACGTGATGAAGATATGTGGACGTAATGAACTGGTCGGAAAGGTCCAACCGACTAGGTTATAGACTCAGGCTGCGGCTGAGTCGGGTTTGACTTAAATATGGAATGTTTTGAGTTAGTTATGATAGGTTTTCATGTGGGTCATGAAATTGAGTTGTTTAGGAATGTGAGATACGTTCCTAAGGTGTTTGTTCGTCTTAAGATTGCTTCTATCTGCGTGTAGAAGAATCTTGAGCAGTTATGGAAAGTTACGATTCGTGATCTGAGTAGGATTGGAGTCCTAGTTGATATTGGGTTGGCCTAAGGGCTGGTTATATAAGCAAGGGAGCACAGCTCGTGGTGCACGACTTTGGGGCTGTTCCTCTTGTGTTCTATTGAATAAAATTTGTAGGTTGAAGGAACTTTTGTGCCTTGTTCGTCCGACTTATTCCAGACAAGTTTTATTCATCGAGTTTCTGCACAGCACTACCTTTCGTCGGTCGTTTTATCATAACTCGAGTTTTATAGATCCAATTGACGTGATTATTTTTAGGTTGTCTTCACAACTTGATTATCTATCATATGTCAAAATTTCACGGTCATTGGATTTGTGGTTTCTGATCTACACGAGTTTCTTTGCAGACTTCCAGAACTGTTTTTTCTCGGGTAGGGCAGATTGACCTTGTTTTGATCTTTCGATCATAGCTTGAGTTTTTCTCGACCGATTTGAGTGATTCCTTTTGTGTTGTCTTCGTGACTTTATTCTCTCTGATATCCATCAATTTTGTCACGGTGAAACACATTTAGATTAGTCTCACACACGATTTATTTAAGAGATCGTTTTTCTGCCGAAGGAGTTGAGGTTTAATTGTTTCCGCTGCGTAAGATTTTTAAATCTACCATTCACCCCCCCCTCTGGTAGCTTTTCACGTGCTCTTCGATCCTACAACATTCATATACGGTTCCTCATGCCCCCTATACAATGGATAAAAATCAAAAGGTAGCATTTTATGACTTCTTGAGGAGTGTGAAGTTTCAAGATGGATATGCTTCTAACCTAGCATCATGCATCACTGCTGATGGATGTAACCTCCAAGGATTGAAAACTCATGACTGTCATATCATACTTCAAAGGATTTTACCTTCAGCTCTCCGAGGAATCATGCATAATAATATATATGTAGCAATTGCAAAATTAGGTAACTTCTTTCAGCAACTATGCACTAGGACTCTTAAAGTAGATGTTTTGCGTCAAATGGAACACAATATCCCAATTGTTCTATGCAAGCTTGAGAAGATACCCCCCCCCCCCCCGCCCCCCGTGTTTGATGTGATGCTGCACTTGTCGATCCATTTGTCTGATGAGACAATCCTTAGAGGACAAGTCCATTATGGGTGGATGTACCCTGTAGAAAGAAGCCAATACACTTTGAAACATTCTGTGAGGAACGTGGCACGACCTGAGTGTTCGATTGCAGAAGCATATGTTGCCAATGAATGCTTGCACGCATGTTTGAGGTATTTTGATGATCTTGACACAAGACACAATCACGAGGGAAGGAATAGAGAACATGATGATATGAGTAAGGGTGATCTATCTGTTTTCCAACATGGTGCAGTTTTACTTGGAGCCCCTGTGATTAAAAATCTAGAAAAAATTATGATAAGATGGTTTGGTATGTGATAAACAATTGTTCAAAGGTTGAGCCATATATAGAGTATGTATTCCCACTTTGTCTCTTGCTTCCTCTTGTTAGTTTCGTATTCATTACATTATAATTGTCGAATTTCATATGTTGCACAGGATGTACAGAAAGGAGTTACAGGCTGGAGGATTTGCTGATGTTGAAAGAAAAGTAGAAAATCAATTTTCTTCCTGGTTTAAAAACCATGTGATAATTTGTTTTATATTTCATTTTAATCTTTTTTTGTAGCTGAAGTTTTCTCATCATGTACAAAATTGATGTTTACAGATTGGAACACTTCGGTACGTGTAAGGAGAAGATACCAGTGATAATCTTTTCGCTTTGTCATATGAACCCGATCTGTGAATTAGAGTTTATTTAGCATGTATTGTTGATGGTGTTTGATATCACACTTTTGACCGTGAGAAAAATAGGAGGACACAAAATAGTGGAGTCATGGCACAGGGCACACATAATGGTGCAGATATTGAATTTTATTGTTGCTTGAGAGAAATAATTCAGTTGTAATACAATGCAGATAACATCGCGATCAGTGGTTATTTTTTGGTGTGATTGGTTCAACATAGAAAGCAAGAAAGGAAGAGTAAAATATGATGGATTATTCAAAAGCATCAACCAATCATCCAGTTGGTACAAAAAATGATTCATTCATTCTTGCCCCGCAGGCAACAATGGTGTTTTATTTGCAAGACACCAAATATGGGGGGTTCTCGGAGGGTAGTTCAAAAATTTGCTCATAGGCACCTATGGAATGTTGATGAAACTTCTAGTGATGAAATACCCAAGGGTGTGGCATTTTCTTACCAAGATGATGATTGTGTTGCTTCTAATATTTAACATAGTGAAGTGAATTTGGATAATGTTACTACGGGGGTAGAAAATGAAGTTATTATTGATGCAAGTTTAGTTCAAGATCTTCGTAGACAAAGGGAAGTGGAAGGGGAGCAAAATTATTATGAAAATGAAGAAGATGAAACAGGATGGCAATATGACAGTGATAATGACGAGCGCACAATCCCAAATGATGTTGATGATGATAGCGACGATGACTAGATGGGTGTTTTCTGTGTCATAATATCCCAAATGGTTCTTTTTCTGGATATACGGACAACCTATGTGCGTTCCTCTTGTATTACCACGACGTGATGAATTTAATGGAACTAAAAAATTTTGGTTCTTTTTTTGTATGTACGGGTAGCCTTTTGTGCTTTCTCTTTTATTATCATGGATGAATTGTAGGTCAAGTAAAAATAAGATCGCGGATGCAGGAAACAGGTATCGAACCTGCGCCCTGCTGCATCAAACGTGATGCACTAACCAGTTATGCCAAGCTAAAGTCTTGTTCTGTCTGTAACAGGTTTACAGAAGAAGTAGGTGATCATTGGGACACGTAATTGATGTTTTGGTTGTATCGTGGTCTATAAAATTCCAAATTGGATATTCCAACTTGTATCATATTCTTTACCTAAGCACCAACATTTTCATAAATTTTCAAGTTATTTGCATCCTGCATTGCAACATGGCATCCATTTTTATACCGTAAAACATCGATGTAGATGTTTTGGTTGTATTGTGTTCTATAAAACTCCAAATTTTAAAGTTATTTGCATCTTGCATCGTATCGTAGCATTCATTTCTATTTGCAAGTCACTTTAAGTAAAATAAAATAATATGCAAACATGGTAAAAAAAATTGAAACTCGGTATGTAGTAGTATTATGGCAAGAAAAGCATGACAAGATAAAAATTAGATGATTCGTGCATAATTTGGTATCAAGTTCTTCACAAATGAAAACATCTAATACTAAATTTCATAACCTTGAACTACAATTTTCTACCTTGTACTATATAAAAATTTATTTTCATTATTTTCACTTCTAGTTTGGTGTAAACATTCATTTAGGATACTCATTTACTTAAGCCTTAAAAATATACTTAACACTTTTATTTTTATAAAGAAAAACATCGATGTCAATATTTTTGTTGTATTGTGTTCTATAAAACTCCAAATTTGTTAATTCCAGTTGTATCATATTCTTTACCTAAAAACTCACATATCCACATATTTTCAAATCATTTGCATCTTGCATCGCATTATGCCATCTATTTCTATTTGCAAGTTATTTTCTAAAAAAATAAAATAATATGCAAATATGGTCTGGAAAAATTGAAACTTGGTTTGTAGTCATATTATGACAAGAAAAAGCATGTCAAAAAAAAATTAGCCGATTTGTGCATAAGTTGGTGTCAAGTTTTCACAAATGAACACATCTCAAACTAAATTTTATAACTTTGAACTACATCTTTCTACTTTTTACTATATAAAAAATTATTTTCATTATTTTCACTTCTAGTTTGGTGTAAACATTCATTTAGGATACTCATTTACTTAAACCTTTCAAAATTACTTTACTAAACACCTTTATTTTTATAAAGTAAAACATCGATATTGATGTGTAGGTTGTATCGTGTTCTATAAAACTCCAAATTGAGTAATTCCTCTGTATCATATTCTCTACCTGAGCACTAACATCTCCACATATTTTCAAGTTGTTTGCATCTTGCATCGCATCGTGCTATCTAATTCTATTTGCAAGTTATTTTTCAATAAAATAAAATAATATGCAAATATGTTCTAAGAAATTTGAAACTTGGTATGTAGTCATATTATGGCAAGAAAAGCATGGCAAAGAGTTTAGACGATTTGTGCATAAGTTGGTGTCAAGTTTTCACAAATGAACACATCTCAAACTAAATTTCATAACCTTGAACTACATCTTTCTACCTTGTACTATATAAAAATTTATGTTTATTATTTCCACTTCTATTTTGATGTAAACATTCATTTAGGATACTCATTTATTTAATCCTTACAAATTTAATTTACTTTACACTTTTATTTTTATAGCGAAAAACATCGATGTTGATGTTTTGGTTGTATCGTGTTATATAAGACTCAAAATTGGGTAATTCTAGTTGTATCATATCTCTACCCAAGCACCAACATCTCTACAAATTTTCAAGTTATTTGCATATTGCATCGCATCGTAGCATCCATTTCTATTTGCAAGTCATTTTCAATAAAATAAAATAGTATGCAAATGTGGCCCAAAAATTTTAAGACTTGGTATGTAATCATATTATGGCAAAAAAAGTTAAACGATTTGTGCATATGTTGTTGTCAAATTCTTCACAAATGAAAAAACTCAAAACTAAATTTCATAACTTTGAACTACAATTTTCTACCTAGTAGTATACAAAAATTTATATTCATTGTTTACACTTCTAATTTGGTTTAAATATTCGTTTAGTATACTTATTTACTTAAGCATTACAAATTTAGTTTATTTAACACTTTTATTTTTATAGAGAAAAACATTGATGTCGATATTTTGGTTGTATCGTGTTCTATAAAATTTCAAATTGGGTAGTTCTAGTTGTATCATATTTTTTACCCAAGCACCAATATCTCCACAAAATTTCAATCATTTAAATATTGCATCGCAACATAGCATTCATTTTTATTTGCAACTCACTTTCAATAAAATAAAATAATATGCAGATATGGTTCAATAAATTTAGAACTTGGTATGTAGTCATATTATGACAAAAAAAACATTGAAAAAAAGTTAGACGTCTAGCGACCTTTGAGAAGTCTTTGATGAATCACCGATAGAACCCTGCATGACCTAAAAAGCTGCGGATTCCATTAACATTGATAGGAGGTGGAAGTTTTTCAATGACTTCAATCTTTGCTTTGTCCACCTCTGACCCTCTCTCAGACACGAAGTGTCCAAGAATGATGCCTTCACAGACCATGAAATAGCACTTTTTCCAATTAAGTATGAGGTCCTTCTCTTGGCATCTTTGTAAGACCTTGTCTAAATTTTCTAGACAATGATCAAAGTTTTCCCGTAGACAGAGAAATCATCCATGAAAACTTCCATGATCTCCTCAATCATGTCGGAAAATATAGACATCATGCATCTTCGAAAAGAGGCAGGAGCATTACACAATCCAAAGGACATACGCCGGTAGGCATAAGTTCCATAGGGACATGTGAATGTGGTCTTACTTTGATCGTCGGGATGGATTGGGATTTGATGATAACCCGAATACCCATCAAGGAAACAAAAGTAGGAGTGTTTTGCCAACCGTTCTAACATCTCATCGATGAAGGGTAGTGGAAAATGATCCTTCCTTGTAGCCATATTGAGTTTTTGGTAATCAATGCACATCCTCCATCCTGTGATGGTTCGTTCAGGAATTAATTCATTCTTCTCATTTTGAACGACAGTAATAGCTCCCTTCTTAGGCGCTACTTAAACTAGGCTGACCCATTCACTATGATGAATAGGGTAGATAATCCCATCATGCAGAAGTTTCAAGACTTCCTTCTTGACAACTTCGCGCATTGCATTATTCAATCGCCTTTGAGATTCCCTTGAAGGGACACTCTCGGGGTCAATAGGAATGTGATGGGTGCATAGCGTTGGACTAATCCCCTTGAGATCCTCTAGTGAATAGCCGAAAACAACTCCATGCTTTTCTAGCATGGCAATGAGTTTGAGTGTCTCATCATCTGAAAACTTGTCACTTATGATGACAGGGGATTCCAAATCACCATTTAGAAAGGCATAACATTGGCCTGGAGGTAGAATTTTTAGCTCAACAGGAGGTTTTGGGAAGAACTCTTCTTTTGGCAATTCAATTGCCTCTTGAAATTTATCCTCCTCTTGGATGAAATCTTCTTCTCCTTCAATTTCAGTGGAGCTAAAAATTGAAGAGTTCTTACCTCCTCTAAAGGCTCATCTTGGATGGGAGATTCTGCGGATGTTCTTTGAATGCAATATAGGAATAGAGAATTTCCTCCCTCCAAGTTTGACATTGAGGCTTCCTTCCAAGGGAATTTCCACGAGAAATTTCTCAATGGGAATCCCAATCCTAATGTTCAAATCTTGAATTTTTAACGCATGGAAATCCAGGACTGCCTCAATATCTTTGTGTCTTATATACACCTATTGTAAAACTCCACATCCTTCAAGGATGTTTCTGAAATAATCTCGGAAGGATTTACATGTTGATGTCAATGGCACATCGCCTAGAATGGTGAGAGCACAAGAATCGGAAATGAGATTTTCTCCAACAGTGGGGTTGTATAGGACCTTCAATTGTGTTCCTCTAATAAAACATAGAATAGTTGCCAAAGGTGAGGTCATGCGAAGAATTTTGGGTGACTGCTCAACTTCTGCAGTCCATTCCCTGCTTAGACTAGAGGTTAACTCCTTAATCGTCTGTTGGATGAACACTCCATTAGGTGGGTCAGGTGGAGTTAATGGCAAAGATGGTTTCCTATGGCAACAGTGCTTTGAGGTATTTCCAAAATCTTCAAATATCTCTTCCTCGAAGTAGAAGGGAAACTCTGAAGGTTGAATTTCTTCTACCTTCGTAGTTTCTGGTTCGGGAGAGGATTCCTCCGACAAGGTTTGAGATAAGCAAGGGATAGGTTCTGTAACACCCTCATTTTCATGCATAATGAACTACATACATCCTCATACATGTTTAACATTAATCAACATAAAGTAGAACAATATTAAAATGAATTTAGGCCAAATCAGCAAATTACTTATGTCAGGGTACGGACTTGTCCTGGCCTGAAATCTGGACTAGTCTGGTGTCCCTATTCTCTTTCGAAAAATTCAGTTTCTTCAGAACCCGGACTTGTTCGGCATAATACACAGACTAGTCCGTTATGCGTTCTGATGTTTTCCTGGACTTGTCCGATTTTGAGCGGACTAGCCCGATTATGGACAAAATTCAGCCCGTATCTAATCACCTCGGATTTGTCCAACCAAGCACACTGGACTTGTCCGATTTTGCCTCTGTTCCACAACGGACTTGTCCAGTCCCATGCAGACTAGTCCGGCCTACTGAACTCAACTCAGATTCTTTTACTTCTCCACGATTTGTTTTTTGATAATTGCCTAATTTGGGCCCAAGAACTTCGTGCCAAACCTCAGTGGAGTCCAAGTGGACCCCCTACACGTCCCCCACCGAAATCCAATTGGAATTCAACCCAAAACCCTACCTCTCCACCCCTATATAAACAACCCAATACCCTCACCTCTCCAACCTTTGCCAAAAACCCTTGCTGCCGCCCTTGCCTTGTGCCGACTTCAAGAAGGAGCCCAGCAGCAAGGACAAGAAGGAGAGGAGGGAGAAGAGCCAATCAAGGTCGACCTTCACTGATTCTTCGACAACTTGAAGTTCTTCATCCAAACTCTTCATCAACACCTCTCATCAAGCCCTAATCGCCAAGGTTCAAAGTCTCACATCCAAACCTTGATATTTGGACCTCTAAACACGTGGTATACCCTCTACATTCAAGTTTTCATGCAAATTCGACCCCAATTCTCATAGATCAAGAAAACCCTAATTTGCAGTTCTGTCCATGGCGGACTAGTCCGGCCCCTGAAACTGTACTAGTTCAGTATCTGAATCTTGAATGTGCTGAATTAATTCCAAATCAACTCAAATCAATTCCAAACTTGTTTAAAATTGTTGCAAACCATTGTAACTAGTTAGTAAACTTTAATAGCAACTCATTAACAAGTTTTACCTCACAATTGCATTAAGCATATCATGGCACATTGAGTACTACATGAGCATTATTTGATTGAATTGTGTGTTTTGCATGTTTGCCACTCAAAATAGAAGGAATTGACGTAGAGAGTGCTTTCGACGACCTGCAGAACCAGAGTTTCGAAGCCTTTGATCCAAATCAAGCTCAGGAGCAAGGCAAGTGTCCTTGACCATATTGATCAAGTTTTAAAAGGTTTTTTTTGCAAAGTTGCATGATTGTGTTAAAATTGATGGGAAAACCCAATTGTAGGAGTTTACTAGTTTTGTATGACCACCCTTGTCGCTTGAACACTATGTAGAGAGTCGGGAAGGGTATTTTACACTTTTTGCTTCGCAATGCTAAATTAGTTTTGGGAATCAACTATAATGCTTAATTGTGAACTATTGAAGACATGAATGATGCGTAACACCCTCATTTTCATCCATCATGCATTGCATACATTCTATTACATGTCTAACATTAATCCACATAAAAAGAAATAAGTTTAAAATAAACTAGAAGCAAAACCGCACTCAAAAGTTTTGAAAAGTGCGGACTAGTCCGGTTTTGGTGCGGACTAGTGTGATTTCTCTCTGACCTCACTCGGACATGTCCGTTTTAGTGCAGACTATTCCGGTTTTTGCCTCTATACAGTTTTGGACTTGTCCGGTCCATAGCGGACTAGTCCAGTATACCAATTCCTTGGAAATTTTGCTAAGTCCCTGGACTTGTCCGGTAACTAGCGGACTTGTCCGTTTTTCCTCTAACTAAACTAGGACTTGTCCGGTTATAGCCAGACTTGTCTGATTTTCCTCTGACCAAGTTCTAATGAGTAGGTTTAGGCCCGATCTTCCGAAATGTAAGTCGATTGGGATGGAGAACTCGATGTTGATGATCCACGACACTCGAGCGGTTTGAGTGCCCCTGCAATCACTACACCACGTCTTAGTTGGTTATTAATCATGCTACACACGCTTGACCTCGCCAAGAAGGCTAATCCCTTCAATTGCAACCGAGAACACGAGCAAGAACATCGAAGACACAATCTGAAATCGCGAAGTTGGGGTCTCACAAACCGTAGAACGGTGATAATATTGATCTAAGAAAAACCCACCGAATATGACCAGAGGCTGCAGTATTTAAAGGCTAGGGTTCGGCTAAAACACGATTAGACGCGTCCCTAATGGACTCTTATGGGATACAAGACCCAAAGGCCCGATTCATTGGCACAGCACCGGACAGAAATCTGGACTTGACTTGTTTCAACGATTTCCAATGACTCCGGGGGAATTTTGAGGTGGGACCAGAACCATTGGAAATTTTATCTTCTCCACTTTCAGTGCATATGTAGAACGTTGAAAATGGAGTCCGTATGCCTCCTGGGCTTCCGTTTTAAGGTGGACTGCTCCTGGACTCCGAGTTGAACTCGAGTCCGAGTTGTAAACTACTTCCATCAACTTGTGGATGTCCCAGCTGGTTCTCCATGCTCCCAAGTCCTCTTTACTTCACTTGTTGATCTTCTTCATTATTCCTAATAACAATTAAATCATCACATAGAAATCTATTCTCAAACTCACATGCAAAAGAAGTTAGGAGAAGATTCACCTGCTGATTTATTGACCGTGCTCGTGCTCTTGTGATTGGTCCTCGCATTTCAATGTGTGTCTCCGCTGTTGTGATGTCCTCATCATCCTCCCCCTCTTGAATTGGAGTCGTACTCGACTCAAGTTCATCTTCTTCTCCCAAGTACGGTCGCAAATCTAAAATGTTAAATGTAGGACTAACCCCAAAATTGGGAGGCAATTCAAGCTTATATGCATTATAATTAATCTTTTCAACAATCATAAAAGGACCAGCAGCTCAGGGCATAAGTTTAGATTTTCTCAAGTCGGGGAATCACTCTTTTCTCAAATGTAACCACACCAAATCACCCGGTTCAAGTTTTACTTCTTTTCTACCTTTACTACCTGCAATCCTATACTTCTCATTCATCATTTCAATATTTTTCTTTGTAGTTTCATGCATCTTAAGAAGGAATTCAGATCGTTGTGTAACATTCAAATTTATAGTTTCAGAAGGAGGCAAAGGTAGTAAATCAATAGGAGCATGGGGATTGAAACCATACACAACCTGCAATGGAGTTACCTTTGTCGTGGAGTGAATGGATCTGTTGTAAGCAAATTCTATATGTGGTAAACACTCCTCCCACAACTTCAAATTTGTTTTCAAGACAGCCCGCAACATAGTAGATAAAGTACGATTAACTACCTCGGTTTGTCCATCCGTTTGTGGGTGACATGTAGTTGAAAAAACAACAACTTGGTTCCCAATTTATACCACAAATTTCTCCAAAAATGACTTGAAAATTTTGCATCACGATCAGAAACAATTGTATTTGGCACACCATGTAAACGGACAATTTCCGTCATAAATAAATCAGCAATGTGTGAGGCATTATCATTCTTATGACAAGGTATAAAGTGTGCCATTTTGGAGAAACGATCAACACCTAAAAAAATACTATCCCTCCCCCTCTTAGTCCTAGGCAATCCAAAAACAAAGTCCATAGAAATATCCTTCCAAGGTACACTAGGAACAGGAAGAGGCATATAAAGACCATGTGGGTTAAGGCGAGACTTAGCTTAATTGCAAGTATTACATCATGACACGTAGCGCTCGACATTACGCCTCATCTTTGGCCAAAAGAAGTGTGTGGACAGCACATCTTAAGTTTTCTCCACTCCAAAATGTCCCATCAAACCTCCTCCATGTGCTACCTGCAAAAGTAAAAGACGAACGGAGCTAGCTGGAACGCATAGCTTGTTAGCACGGTAGAGGAGACCCTCTTGCAGCACATATTTTTTCCAAGTTCTTCCTTCTCTACAATTTTCAAAAGCATCTTTGAAGTCCAAATTAGTAGGATATAATGCTTTTCTTGTTTGCAAGCCAAAGATTTTATGATCAAGTTGGGACAACATGGTATAACGCCTAGATAATGCATCGGCAATGACAGTTTCCTTCCCTTTCTTATGCTTAATGATGTATGGAAACAACTCTATGAACTCAATCCATTTAGCATGTCGTTTATTCAGATTGGTTTGACACTTGAGATACTTCAATGATTCATGATCGGAATGTATGACAAACTCCTTAGACCAAAGATAATGTTGCCAAGTTTGTAATACACGCACTAAGGCATACAATTCCTTATCATAAGTGGAATAATTCAGAGAAGGACCATGAAGTTTTTCACTAAAGAAAGCAACGGGTTTACCTCCTTGTATCAGAACGCCTCCAATACCAATGCCGCTTGCATCGCATTCTAGCTCAAAGGTCTTGTCAAAATCGGGAAGTTGTAGCAATGGTGCTTGTGTAAGCTTTGATTTGAGAGCATCAAAAGCTTGTTTCTGCTGTTTGCCCCATCGAAATGGCACTGCCTTCTTCGTTAGCTCATGTAGAGGTGCTGCAATGGTGCTGAAATCCCGCACAAAACGCCGATAAAACCCTGCAAGACCAAGAAAACTACGAACCTGCGTGACGGTTGTTGGGGCTGGCCAGCTGGCGATTGCTTCAATTTTTGCCTCATCCATCTCAATTCCCTGCGAGGAAACGACATAGCCAAGAAATGAGACTCGATTGGTGCAAAAGATGCACTTTTCGAGGTTACCAAACAAACGTGCATCTCTCAAAACAGTAAAAACAGCATGTAAATGATGAAGATGTTTATCATATGACTTGCTGTAATTGAGGATATCATCGAAGTAAACCAACACAAATTGTCCAATGAAAGCATGTAAAACCTTGTTCATTAAACGCATAAAGGTGTTGGGTGCATTAGTTAAACTAAAAGGCATGACTAACCACTCATAAAGTCCAAACTTGGTTTTAAATGCAGTTTTCCATTCATCTCCTAGTGCCATTCTAATTTGGTGGTAACCACTACGCAAGTCAATTTTTGTGAAGATGGTAGCACCACTCAATTCATCAAGAATGTCATCTAAGCGAGGAATAGGATAACGATATCGAATGGTGATGTTATTAATCGCTCGACAATCAACACACATGCACCAACTACCATCTTTCTTAGGAACCAAAAGAACGGGAATGGAACAAGGGCTAAGGCTTTCACGGATGTACCCGCGGTCCAAAAGATCTAGGACTTGTCGCTGAATTTCCTTAGTTTCCTCTGGATTCGCCCTGTATGCTGCATTTGGCAAACATGCTCCTGGAATCAAATCGATCTTGTGTTCAATGCCTCTCATCAGTGGTAAACCAAGGGGTATCTCGGAGGGAGACACATCCTCAAACTCCTGCAAAAGGTTAGCAATAGTAGCGGGCAATGCAAAGACAATTCATGAAGTGAAAACATGGCTTCTTTGCATACTAAAGCATAGAACATCCCCTTAGCATCGAATAAATCAGCAAGGTCAGATTTAGTTGTGAGCAACGATGGTGAATTTAACTTAATGACTTGCTGTTTTCAGATTCTAGTTTTGTTGCTTTGCCATCATGAATTTTACTCTTCTCAAAATGCACAATTTCAGCAGGAGTCATGGGGAGCAAAGTGATTTTCTTTCCCTTATGCATGAGAGTATATTTATTAGTTATACCATGATGAATAGCATCTTTATCAAATTCCCAATGACGACCCAATAAAAGAGAACAAGCATCCATAGGAACGACATCAAAATGAGCAAAATGGTGGTAAGAACCAATTGAAAAATGTATTCTCGCTGTTTGTGTTACCCAAACCTTACCGCTGTTGTTGAACCATTGAATGTGGTATGGATGAGGGTGTGCTCTTGTTGTCAAACCAAGTTTATTGACGACGTCTGTGTTCACCAAGTTATTGCAGCTACCTCCATCAATTATAGTGTGTCCACAACAGTCCTTGACGATGAGAAACATGTGGAAGAGGTTGTGTCGTTGTATCTTGTCGTCGGTCTCCACTTTGGAGCTCAAGGCATGCTGCACAATGATGCTCCTATAGTTCTCCGTTGCCGCTGTACCAAGTACCTCTTCTTTGGTGTGTTCGTCATTTGGATCTTTAAAGTTAGTAGCAAGAGAATATTCATCTTCAACATCCGAAGTAATATCATACCCGCCATCTTCTCGTGCTATGTATGCTCGTTTGCTCGGGCAATATCTCATCATATGACCAAGTCCGTGGCAGCGGTGACACTTAATGTCGGAAGTACGACCAGTAGAAGGAGTGGACAATGAAGGCTTGAATGATTTTGCCTTGCTGCCTTCCGGCACGCGAGAAGGTGGAGCAGCATGTATAGTTCTTTGGCCGCCATTGGATGGTGTAGTCGCTGCACGAGGGGTCGAAGATGGTGCTGTTTTGGATGGTGTAGACGTCGAACACGGTGTGAAGTTGCTCCTCGTGCGTTGTTGTCGGCCCTGTAATTCTTTTTCTGCCAACATAGCAAGATGAAACAATCTGCTAACAGTATCATATTCCTTGTAATCAACAATGTCCTGAATTTCACGCCTCAACCCCCCATAAAAACTACCTATTTTATCATCCATGTCCTCTACTACCCCACAACACAACATACCTTGGTCTAAGCGTGCAATTTTTTGCGAAGTCCAGCTGAAAATATGGAGGAACAAATCAAAAGCGCATAGCTTCCTTTAATCTATCCCATGTTGGAGGATCAATTCTAGTTTTAACAAGTTCATTCCACCATATGATAGCAAAATCCTTAAACTCACTGGTGGCTTGACGAACTCTATGTTGTTCAAGAACAAGATGGACACTAATTTTTTGCTCTACTGTCATCTCCCAATCAAGATAAGCCTCAGCATCATAAGCACCAGAAAAAGAGGATATAGTAAATTTCAGTTTAGCAAAAGGATCATCAAGAGGACGATTATAATTGTTATGATAATTATTACCTCCCATACCTCGATGATAAAGTGGTAGTCTTCGCTAATTGTTGTGATCTTCCATATAATCATAAACATTGTCCTCATGTCTTCCAGCGAGAGGCAATCGAGCCTCAAAAGTATTCATCCGAAGAGCAAGGTCATCAAGTTGGCAAGTCAAGTTCGCCAATGAGTCCTCCATTGCTGCGTTGCATTTGGCGAACATATCTGTCATGGTCTTCATCATATCACGTAACTCAGCATATTGAACCCATTCGTCATCATTGTCTTCTCCTGCCATTGTTAGTAGGAAATAAAAGATAACAAAAATAAGTTATCCCTATCAACTACAGTGACAATGTGAAAGGTGGAAGAAAAATGATCTCTCTCGCTCAAGCGTCTTACCACGCTCTTACAAGTGTTCTTACCGACACAGCAGGTGGTGTGGATGGTGAGATGAACCAATGAAGTGTGGGTTGATTGCAAAGGTACCTGTTATGCTCAAGAGAAAGGTGGAGCTTGGATGGCACAATATGGTGGCTAATAAACAGAAAACCGTTAACAAGTAAACAAAGTTGAATAAGTATTCAATGTAGGAAACTGTTGCTGGTCAACAAAGTGCTCTAGGGCCTATCACAACACAAGGAAGTAGCAAGGCAAAAGGAAGATAGAATGATATAACCAACAATCACAGCACAAGTAGTATAGGCCAATTGATTTAATATGTGTTCTTCACTATTTTCTTTATTTTTAGTAATATTTTTTTGATATTTTTTATTTACTCAGGAGCACGAAGATATGAAGCACGCAAATTTGCAGCTCAATTGGATGTAATATACGGCCTATAGAAAATCAAGAAGATTCTTTAAAATTCGTGCTAAAACTTCGAAGGCCAGATAGCCTATCTTCTGAGGGGAATTTGGGCAATCTAATTTCTCCGAACGCGGCTACGCGGTGGAAAACAAGATGCCAAATTTCGTATAGATGAATTTGAAAAAAATTGCTCGATTTTCGAATTCGTATGCGAAAGTTATGGCTTTTTTAAGGTAGGCTGTCCGAGTTACGATTTTTGGATGTTGATTCCAACTCGGTTTGAGAACAGAACTCGCAATCGGATATGGAAACGATCGGGAATTTGCACAGCAACTAATGGGGTGGTGTGTGATGATTCAAGGATGAGTGGCACAAAGGTTTGTCACCTAATCTAGGGTTGGCGATGCGGGAGTTCACGCAAGGCGACTAGCTAGGGCAAACAGATGAACATGGTGGATCAGTTTGTTATTTAGGGATTGTGGAATAGGTGTCGAACAGCAAGCAAACAAGGACGAAACACGATAACTAGGACCAAAAACACAAAGATAAACTAGCAACATGACTCGACCACCCGAATGCAAACTCAACAATGCAAACTGAAAAATGAAACTGCAGGCACTATAGTCTAGGAAGCGGGAAAAAAGATCTAATTTTTTTTGGCTTTTTTGTGGACTCTAAATACGAAACAAAATCGATCTAATGGAAGGAAAACAAAGATACCTCACGGGCAACCTGGAAATCTGATAATAATTGATGAGTAGGTTTAAGCCCGATCTTCCAAAAGGTAAGTTGATTGGGATGGAGAAGTCGACGTTGATGATCCGCGGCACTCGAGCAGTTCGAGTACCCCTGCAATCACTAAACCACGGCTCCATTGTTTATCAACCTTGCTTCACATGCTTGACCTCGCCAAAAGGCTAATCCCTGCAAGTGCAACCGAGCACACGAGCAAGAACGTTGAAGACACGATCTGAAATCGCGAAGTTGGGGTCTCACAAACCGTACAACGCCGATATTATTGATCTAAGAAAAACCCCCCGAATATGACCGGCGAACGCTGTATTTAAAGGCTAGGGGTCGTCCAGAACACGATTAGACGCATCCTTAATGGACTCTTATTGGATACAAGGCCCAAAGGCCCGATTTGGTGGCACAACACCGGAGAGAAATTTGGACTCGACTTGTTCCAACGATTCCTAATGACTCCAGAGGAATTTTGAGGTGGGACCAGAACCACTGGAAATATTATGTTCTCCTCTTTCCGTTCATATGTAGAACGTCAAAAACGGAGTCCGTATGCCTCCTGGGCGTCCGTTTTAAGGTGGACTGCTACTGGACTGCGAGTTGAACTCGAGTCCGAGTTATAATGCTTCCATCAACTTGTGGACGTCCCAGCTGGTTCTCCATGCTCCCAATGCCTCTTTCCTTCACTTGTTGATCTTCTCCATTATTCTTAATAACAATTAAATCATCACATAGCAATCTATTCTCAAACTCACATGCAAAAGAAGTTAGGAGCGAATCCACCTGCTGATTTATTAACTGTGCTCGTGCTCTTGTGATTGGTCCTTGCATTTCATTGTGTTTCTCCGCTGTTGTGATGTCCTCATCATGTTTGAACTTTTCCAATATAGTCCGGACTTGTCCGATATTTCTCTGACTAACTTTGGACTAGTCCGGCCCTTTTCGGACTTGTCCAGTAAACCGTGATTCCGAGTTGATCTTTTGTTCCACGACGTGTTTTTGGAATCTACCTTAAGTGGGCCTAAGGACGTCGTGTCCAACTCTTTTTGGAGACCATGTGGGACCCCACACCGGCCTCCACCCTCTCCAAACTTGAAGTCCATCAAACCCTAGCCTCCACCTCTATATAAACAACCCCACCCCTTGACTTTATATCCTTTTGCCTCAATTGGAAGTCCACAAACCCTAGTTCATGGAGAGCTGCCATCAAGGAGGGAGAAGGAGATCCCGATCAAGAAGAGGAGGAGGAAACGAACAAGGATCAAGATCTCAATCAAGTTTGTGTTCTTCATCACCAATTCACCTTCAAGTTCCATCATCAACCCTAGATCGTCAAGATCCAAGTGTTGCCTCCAAAACCCTTGATTCTTTGGAGTCCTAAACATGTAGTATACCTTCTACATTCTCTTTTTCCACGTTGATTCAAACCCAGTTCTCCAAATTCTTGTAGATCAAGAAAACCCTAATTTGCAGTCTGTCCAAGGCGGACTAGTCCGGACCCTGATACCGGACTTGTCTGGCTTCTGAATCTGAATTGTGATGAATTAATTCCAAATTGACTCAAATCAATCCCAAACCTATCCATACTTGTTAAAAACTATTAGAACTAGTTAGTAAACATTAATAGCAACTCATTAACAAGTTTCACTTCATAATTTCATTAATCGTGCATGTGTAAGGATTGAATGCCCAAGAGGGGGGGTGAATTAGGCTTCTTTTAAAAAATTAAAGCAATACCACTTAATTACTAAAAGCCCAATTCCCTATGCAAACAGCCTATGCATTCAAGTGACTAGTAACTTTGCGGTATATGAAATGCATAAGTGTAAAGTGAGAGTAAGAGAACGCAAACTCCTGAGGAGACATGAAGATTTATCCCGTGGTTCAGCAAGATCGTAAAGATCTTCCTACATCCACATTGTGGCACGCACCGAAGGGTAGCCACACCCAAGTCACCGAGACTAGGGATCTTCACTATTCTTCTCCGTTTGCCAACCTCGGCAAGGTGGAGCTCAAGCCTTGTACAACTTGGATCCTCCAGGCTTCCACAACCATCTTGGCAAGCTCCAGAAGTCTCTCTCAATTATAATCACCAAGGGACACTCCCTTACAGCTCTCACTACACTAGAGATTCCAATCACCAAGAATGGAAGCACACAAGCACTATCTCTAGCTAGTTCTAGCCTATCTCTTGGTGTGTAAGTGGTGTAGATGATGTGGAAGTGGTAGCTCAATGTCTTGAATGCTTGAGAATGTGTAGAGTAGGTCTGGTAGTCAAGTCTTGTCGAATACTTGTTGAAGGGGTATAAATAGCCAGCCTCCATGAAATAGCCGTTAGAAAAGTAGGTTGACATCACTGTTCTGCGAACACTGGATGATCCGATGTCCCCCCTTCAGTTGTCATCGGTCGAATCCAAATTAGCTGATGTCACTGTGTCAGATATGACCGTTGTTAGACCGATGTTACACTTGTCTTCTCATTGGATGATCCAGTGGCACTCCATCCTGAATTAGTTCAGAATTGATGCTTACTGGAGTGATCGACCGATGTGTTTATAGCTGTACATCGGATGATCCGGTGTTACACTTGGTCCAGGGATATTGCTTACTGTACTGATGGACCGATGTAACATGCCCTTGATCATCGGATGATCCGGTGAGTACTTAGTTCTGAGGTCTTCTTCTTCTTCTGCTAAACCAACACGACCGATGTGTTGTTTTCTGGAATCATCGGTTGATCCGGTGAATTGACTTTGTTTGCTTTGAGTTGTTCTAAGTGATTCTTTTGTAATTTGCTCGATTGACCTCTTAGGCATTGGTTGGAAATATTCTTTTGATGATTATCAAGCATTGAGTGTTGTCAATTTGGTTGAATAATTTTGACATATGAGCTTTTACTTCTAATCTTCATAACATTGATTGATCTCAAAAATGATTGTTTAGGGGTATCCAATTGTATCCAGTGATCAGCAGATGATATTCATATTCATATAGATTTCATTGTAATGAGTGATATGGGAGACCTTGCATCCACAAATTCATTAGTAAAATCCAACAGTTGTCATTAATCATCGAAACCATACCTCATGGGGGCCTAGATGCTTTCAATCTCCCCCTTTTTGGTGATTGATGACAACACAACAAGTGAAGCATAATAGTAATGAATTTGACAATGCGATACTCAAGAAGATATGCAATGAGTACAATATATGGCACATTAAACTTGAAGACTCAAAAGAGATTAATAACTTGAAAGCTTAACAATCAATAACATATGAGAAAATTAAGAGTCACAAGAATACTCAATGAATAGCAAAGGAGTAGCAAATCTTCAAATTACAAAAGCAAAGGAGTAGCAAATCTTCAAATTACAAAAGAACTCCCAAAAAGATAAACTCCCCATGCAGCTAGACTCCCCCTGGGACTAAGCTATCCCTACATATAACACCTCTCTAACTCTTCTCTCCCTTTGGCATCAAGACACCAAAAACGAAGCCGAGTGCCTAAGAATCCTGAGTGCTCGGAGCGATGACGAACTGGTCACCGGCGAGGGTGCTGTCATCGGAGCTGCTGCTTGCTGCTGCGAATGAGGCTGGAGTAGAGGTGGCGGGAGCTGTAGGAGCCGCTGTTGGTTCCTGCTGAGTCGGAGCTGCTGGCAATGGGGCACTGACAACGTACGCCAGCGTCTGCTGGAAAAGCGTCGTAGCTGACAGAGGAGAGTGGGTAGGGGCACCTGGAGCAAGCAGTGGGGACATGCTGATCATCGGGATCGGCGTGGTCGGCACTGGCGCTGAAGCTGGAGCCAGGACAGGCGGGGCTGGAGCAAAGCCTGGAAGCTGCGACGGTAGGGCAATCCCGGTCCGTGTGTAGAGGTTGGTGATCAACCCCAGGATGCCCATCATCGCCTGCTGCGTCTGCTGCTGCTGGTCAAGAGAGCGCTGGTGCATCTGATCAATCAGCCCAGTCAGCCTGTCAGTGTCCTCTTGCCTCTCGCGGGCGATCTATCGCTGCATCTCCTGCCGCTGCTGCTGGTGCTCCAAGAGACGTGGAGCCTGCTCAGCTCGGGCCTGCTCAGCTACAAGCCGGTCCAGGCGCTGCTGCTCAACCATCTGCTGAAGTAGGGAGGTAAGCTCAGATGGCTGAGAGACCCATGCCTCTGACACCGGAGGTGGAGTAGGAGGTGGCACAGTCGAGCCTCCAGCCTCTGCGTCGTGCTGCCTGGGTGAGGGAGGAGGTGGGAAGTACTCCTCAACGCTGTCATCCATGTCACTCTCAGACCAAATATGCTGAAGGTCCTCACCCTGAGCCTCTGCCTGTGCTAGTCTCTCTTCTTCCTTCTCCAGGTTTGACGAGTCTTCCTCGGATAGATGAGCACGAACCTGACGCTCAACTGGACGGCCAAGGCGGTGGTCTCCAGGAGCTGGAGCACGGTAGTGGCTGAACCGTGTGACATTCTCGTCGGTGAGACTGTCACGCACGGCGGACCCCTCAGGAGCAACCATGTAGAGCAAGTAGCTGATCCAGTGACCAAATACGAGCTGTCTCATCATCCCAACTCCATCAGTGATCACGTCCTCCATCTCACATATGAGGATGTCCATATTGTCGAACTCCATCCCGTTCATGATATAGAATAGGAGAGTCTGCTGCAAGCTAGTGAACCCCTCAAGGTATCCGGACCTCGGCAGTAGTGTGCAGCGCAAAGCAAGGTGCACAGTGCACGCAGCTAGAGTGAGCAGTGCTGGTACCCTAGGCTGGTCTGGAGAGAATGGCTGAGCAAACAGTGAGCGTATCTCCTCCAGTGGTGGTGCCACTCCTCCAGTGAGCGGCCTCCTCGGTGGGTCAGCCTGTCCATACACTCTCTCGTGCAGGCAAGTGTCATGGAGATCCACTCCTAGCAGCTGTCCCAAGGTTTGCCTGGTCAAGTGATGATGCTGGCCCATGAACATGAAATCTATGGATCTGCAGCCCTTAGAGACGTAGAGTGTGGCATAGAAAACACGGACCCAATCCTCCACGTAGGCACTCCTCTCGTAGGACATCATCTCCACCAACCCTCTATACCTCTCAAAGTAAGGGCGTATGTCAGTCTCGGCTGCCAGTGCAAGCTGATCCCAATCCAGAAAGTTGTGCTGGAAGAGCTTATGGCCCTGACGTCTGTACGTCTCGTACAGCGACGCCTGTGTCAAGGTCCAAAAGCGGCTATCCACAAGTGACTCTCTGGGATGTGGGAACCACTCCTCAAGCAAGATGCTCCATATGAGTTTTCTGAGCTGCTTGGCCTTCAATTTCCTATAGTCTGTCAGCCGGACACCTTCACCAACACGAATGTTGGTGTCCATCTCATAGACGGCTCTCTGGGCCGCGCTGTCCTCTCGAAGATCAGCAGCTGACGGTCCCAGTCGTGGTACTGCCGCTGGATGACCCCCACGGGTCCTGGCTGAGCGCCGGTGAACAAGCGACACTTCGGGCTCTTCTTCTTCTTCGGATTCATCTAGCACGGGAGGCTTCCTCTGACGGGCCTCGCGGATCCTCAGCGACCCTCCTCGGCCACGCTCTCGCTCCTCGGCGGCACGAGCGGCCATCAGTGCCTTCTTCTCTTCCTTCGACAGCTTTTGCTTCTTTGCGGCCGGCTCCGCAATGGCCTTGCCCTTTCCCTTCTTGTCACGACCCATTGCGATGAGACAAGTGACGACGGCGAGGATGAGGTCGTGGAACGACGATGTTGGGCGCACGGAACGGCGACGCAAAGGTTGTCACGGCCGGGAAACCTAGTGGCGAAACGACGGCGGTCGTAGAGGGGAAGCACCACGGCAGCAGAGATGCGGTGGTGGTGTGGTGTGGACAGCGGCAGAGATGCGGCGGCGCTGCTTGGAGAGCGGTGGCGGCGGCGCTTAGGGCGGCTGGATAGAGGCGGCGGCCAGGGGGTGGCAGCGCTAGAGGGCAGCGGCGGCGGCGGCGCTGCTGCGGCAGTGCGGCGGCGACTGGAGGGCGGCGGCGACCGGAGGGCGGTGGCGGCCGGAGGGCGATGGAGGCGGCAGGGCGAGCGAGCGGCAGCATTAGGTAGGGGAGGCGCAGAGCGACGGCGTCGGGGTCGGGGAGAGAGAAAAGAAGGAGAAGAGGCGCGCTTAAAAGGTGGGGCCCAAACCCTAGCTTAAAATTTAACACCGGATGAACCAACGTCAAATGATAGGAGCATCGGTTGAATGGCACAGTAAGGGTATTCCAAAAGGTACCGATGACACCGGATGGTCCGATGTTGAAAGGATTTGCATCGGTGGAATTTAGCTCAGTTCCAGAAATGTGAACATCGAATGGATTGATGTTTCTCATAATGAACTCGTCGGTTGATTTGTCTTACTGACTGAACTAACTCTTGGCATTTGAACACAAACTGATCCAATGATGGTCTGGCCTAAGCATCGGATAATCCGATGACTACAAAACAGCAAACATCCCATATATGTCCTTTGACTTAAACACACAAACACGAAGAAACACTTGTCTTAGGACTTTTTGGGCAACCCCTTACCCCTCAAAAATACTAATTGCCAATAACTTGGCTAAGCCCTAAAGCAAATAGAACACCAAAGAAAAATAGTGAGGAAATTATCCAAATAAAATGTAGGGCCCATGCTTTGTGAGCTAGAGGATGAAGACTTCTATCTCTTTAAAGCATGTTCCTTTAGGCATTAACGCACCTAACATTTAGTTCTTTCCACATCATATGAGTTGAGATACTGCATTTCAAACAAGTCTCCTTCTCATGAGGTGGGTTCCCTTGTGACAATCTACCGTATGCAATGCCAAACAATTTATAATGCAAGAAATTTAAATATGAGTGCAAGTCTATATGGCAGGCATCATGCAAGACATAAAGTAAATCTATGTTGCCAAGTTTGAACCTTTCAAAGGCTTCTTCAGGGAGAGCCACTCTCCAAGCCTTGGGGAAACCCAAAAGAACCTCCATCCCAAGCTAACCCTTGCTCACCCCTATCCTTTGAAAGTTAGACAAGACCTATACGAGATGCATTCTTACATGATCATGGCAATTTACATGACGTTCGATGCATCTAGCACATTTAATTCACTTCTTAGTCTAGAAAAGGTTTTCTCATCAAGTGGTTTAGTGAAGATATCTGCCAATTGTTCTTCAGACCTAACACCTCGCAATGAGATGTCTCCCTTAGCTTCATGGTCCCTCAATAAATGATGGTGAATATCAATGTGCTTAGTGCGGGAGTGTTGAACGGGGTTTTTAGCTACCTTAACCGCACTTTCATTGTCACAAAGGAGAGGCACACAACCAAGTTTAATACAAAAGTCCAAAAGGGTTTGCTTCATATAAAGATTTTGGGCACAACATGCACCGGCCGCAATATATTCCGCTTCCTCCGTGGACAAGGCGACGGAATTTTGCTTCTTGCTATACCAAGATACTAGGGAACGCCCAAGCAAGTGGCACCCACTGGAGGTACTCTTGCGATCCACTTGGCATCCGACAAAGTCCGAATCCGAGTAACCCAAGAGATGGAATTTTGCACCTTTAGGGTACCACAAGCCCACACTAGGGGTATGCTTAAGATACCGAAGTATCCTAAAGACCGCCTTCCGATACGACTCTTTAGGTGCCGCTTGAAAGCGAGCACACAAGCATACACTAAACATGATATCGGGCCTAGATGCGGTAAGATAAAGCAATGAACCAATCATAGAATGGTAGTTAGATTGATCAATAGGTTTACCGTCCTTATCCGCGTCGAGATGGCAATTTGTTGCCATTGGAGTGCTTCTTGAGCTACAATCTCCCATCTCAAATTTCTTCAAGAGGTCATTGGTATACTTTTCTTGATAGACGAAGGTCCCCTCTTGAAGTTTCTTGATTTGAAATCCAAGGAAGAAGTTGAGCTCTCCAATCATTGACATCTCGAATTCCCTAGACATCATTTTGCCAAACTCGTGGCTAAGAGCTTCGTTAGTTGAACCAAAGATAATATCTTTAACAAAAATTTGACAAATAAATAATTCTTCGTTGACGTCTTTGGTGAAGAGTGTAGTGTCCACCCTCCCGATCTTGAATCCTTGCATGATCAAGAAATCACGTAGTCGTTCATACCACGCCCTAGGTGCTTGCTTGAGCCCGTAGAGCGCCTTGTGCAACCTAAACACATGATTAGGATTCCTCGGATCTTCAAACCCGGGAGGTTGTTCAACATAGACTAGCTCGTTAATATAACCATTAAGAAAGGCACTTTTCACATCCATTTGATAAAGCTTTAAGTTATGATGTGATGCAAAAGCAAGGAGTATACGGATGGCTTCTAACCGGGCGACTGGAACAAATGTCTCCCCAAAGTCTAGTCCTTCAACTCGCGAGAACCCCTTGGCCACAAGTCTTGCCTTGTTGCGGACCACCACGCCGTTCTCGTCTTTTTTGTTGCGGTACACCCACTTTGTTCCGATGATGTTCTTGTCCTTGGGTCGCTCCTCCAACACCCAAACTTCATTGCGGACGAAGTTGTTAAGTTATTCTTGCATGGCCATCACCCAATTTGGATCTTGGAGTGCTTCCTCAATGTGAGTGGGTTCTACACATGAAACAAATGAGTAGTGCTCACAAAACAAAGCGAAATGGTGAGAACGTGTACTTACTCCCCTTGACGGACTTCCGATAATTTGGTCCATCGGATGCGCCTTGGAGATGCGTCCATGCCTCATAAGTGGTTGTGAAGCACTTGGCGATGGTGATGCGTGTTGCTCTTCTTGTGGTTGGACTTGATCATGGACTTCTTCTTCTTCTTGATGTTGTGTGGCTTGTGAATCTTGAGTCGGCAATGGATCCTCCTTCTCTTCTTCGTCAACTTGAGGCGCCATAGATGTGTTGATGTTGGAACTTGAAGCTCCCCCTTGATCATGGCTCTCCTCAACTTTAGGCTTGATGTCTCCAATGGTCATGTTCTTCATAGCTTCTCGTAGAGGCTCATGATCTATTTCATCATGCCCAAAACTCTCCTCTTGGGAGCCATTAGTTTCATCAAACTCAACATCACAACTTTCCTCAACTAAACCGGAGGTTTGGTTGAATACTCGATATGCTTTTGAGTTTGATGCATAACCAAGAAATATACCAACATCACATCTTCTTTCAAACTTACCGAGCCTTTTCTTGCGGTAGATGTAGCACTTGCACCCAAAGACTCGAAAATAGGAGATGTTGGGCTTTCTTCCAATGAGAAGTTCGTACGGGGTCTTTTGAAGTAGTCGATGTAGGTAGACCCGATTTGCGGTATGGCACGCCATGTTGATTGCTTCGGCCCAAAACTTCTCGGACGTGCCATAGTCATCAAGCATTGCTTGCGCAAGAGTGATGAGAGTCTTGTTCTTCCTCTCAACAACACCATTTTGTTGAGGAGTGTATGTAGCCGAAAACTCATGCTTCACGCCTTCACGGTCACACCACTCCCCAATGTTATAGTTCTTGAATTCGGTGCCGTTGTCACTCCGGACCTTGATGATGGGAAGTTGAAATTCCCTTTGAGCATGATTGGCGAAGGTCTTGAACACTTCCGGAGTTTCACTCTTGTCACCTAGAAACAAAGTTCAAGCACAGCGAGAGTAGACATCAACTATAATAAGACAATAGTGGTTACCGCCAAGACTTTGATATGTGGACGGTCTGAAGAGGTCCATGTGAAGTAGCTCAAGTGGCTTGGAGGTTGACACCATTGTCTTCATTGGGTGGTGTGAAGAAACTTGCTTCCCGGCTTGACAAGCGCTACAAAGCTTATTCTTCTCAAATGTGACATCCTTCACGCCCGTCACCATCCGAAGCTTGAATGACTTCTTGAGCTTGCTCATCCCTATGTGCGCTATGCGTCGATGCCATAGTCAACCCAAACTTGTCTTAGTGAAAAGACTAGTGGTCAAGCTAGCATCCTTGTTGGAGAAGTCTACTAGGTAGAGATGTCCATGCCGAAATCCTTTGAAGATTAGTTCATGGCTTGTTTCACTAGTCACAACAACATCATTTTTGCTAAAGGTGCACGTTAGTCCAAGATCACATAGTTGTGCAATAGAGAGTAAATTAAAACTAAGTGACTTAATGTACAATACATTGGAAATCGATAAATCATTTGAAATAGCAATCTTACCTAACCCAATTACCTTCCCCTTAGAGTTATCACCAAAGGTGACTTGTTCATGATTGCTGGGGTTTTCTATGGTGGTGAACACACCATCATTGCCGGTCATATGTTGAGTGCACCCGCTATCGAGTACCCAATGCTTTCCTCCGGCTTTGTAGTTCACCTACACACATGAATTCAATTTTTGACTTTAGGCACCCAAGCCAACTTAGGTCCTTGTATGTGTGATACAAGTGTTTTTGGGACCCAAAGTTGCTTGGGGAGCTTCCCCTTCATGCCCTTTATGTCCTTGCCAATGAACCTTGCCTTCACTTTGCCGTCTACATTACTCAAGAGATAATAATGATCATTGAAAGTAGACTTGTAGTTAGTAGGCAATTTTGGAGAAGGTCGGTTGGGAAGAGGACACTCCCTTGTATGGTGACCGGTGACCTCACAATGTTGGCAATAGGAACCAACTTCCTTGATGAAGCTTGTTCTAAGCTCCAGTGAGGGCACCTTTACTTTGTTAGGCACCGGGAAGGATCCAAGTCCTCTCTTGTTGAAGGCCTTTGCTTGTTGGAAGAGGATTTCCTTGTGCTTGACTTCTCCTTTTGATAGTCTTGCCACACTAGTGCGGAGACTTTCAATTTCTTCCAACAAGTCCTTCTCCCTAGCATTCTCTTTCAAAGGCAAATACTTGTGCAAGACATTAGTGGAATGAGAAGTAATGGATACCTTATCATTAAGAGTTTGTTTCTTTATATTTTTCAATTCTTGATCAAGCACTTCATAAGCAAGGTTAAGTATTTGATGCTCTTGAATTAACTCATTGTGCTTACCCAAGAGTGCTTGGTGGGCTAAGTCAAGCTCATGATGATCTAGCTTGATTTGAGCCTTATCCTCCTCAATTTGCTTGACATGGGATTTGAGCGTGTCATGCTCTTTAAGTATGCTTTCATACTTGTCAAGCAAATCGAGGTTAGCACTCTCAAGCTTAGCACGAGTTTCTTCAATAGCCTTAACCTTACTCTTTTCCCTCTTAATGATAGTGTGATATTCATTTATTAGTGAAGTTAAATCCTCGGGGGAAAGCTCATCATCGCTAGATTCATCACATACCTTGGTGTTACCTTTAGCCATGAGGCACATGGGTGGTGGATGAGGAGATGAGTCATCATTGTTGGCAATGGCAAGGCCGGCCAAACTTTCTTCTTCCGCTTCACTCTCCTCATCACTTGATTCTTCGTCGGTGATCCATTCATTTGCCTCACACATGAACACCTTTTTTGGACCATTTCTCTTCTTTGGGAAGAGTTTTGCCTTCTTGCCCTTGTCATGTTTCTTCTTCCCAAAGGATCTTGGTTTGGGTTTAACCTCTTCTTCATAATCTTCACTATCTTCAAGCTTGCGGTGCTTGCTCTTGTGGTTCTCTCTTCTTTTGTCCGGTTTTGGACAATCATAGGAGATGTGGCCTTGATCACCACAATTATAGCAAGTCTTGTGGTCATCTCTCCTTGGTAGGAATGCTTTCTTCTTGGGATAAAAGGTGTATCCCTTCTTGGCAATCTTGGAGTTCAAGCGAGAGAATTTTCTCATCATCAATGCAAGCTCATCATCGTCATCTTCACTTGATGCTTGCTCTTCTTCACTTGAGCTAGGCTCAACCACCTTCTTTTTCTTGAGACTTGTTTTCTTGGTGGAGGCCTTTAGAGCAATTGTCTTTGAAGATGATTGCTCCATCATCCCATGTACACTCATCTCATGAGCGTGAATCTCTCCATTAAGTTCTAAAACTTCAATGTGGTCAAGAGATTCTTTTTGAAGCATGGAGTTGATGATGTTGTACTTTGGCTTGGGAAGAAGCATAAGAATCTTGCGGTTGATGAGTCCTTTGCCAAGAGAAGCAATGTCAAGAGCATTAATTTCTTTAATAAGCACATTCAAGCGAGAGAACATTTCATTGACATTTTCATGAGGTAGCATTTTAAACTCATCATATTTGGCTTTAAGCATATGATATTTTAGTTCTTTGACACGAGAATAACCCTCATGAATTTCTATCAAGCAAGCCCAAATTTCACAAGCCTTTTCTTTGCTAGCAATCCTAGCAAACACATCTTGACTAATGCATTCATAAATTGCATTCCTAGCTTTAGCATCCCACTTGATTTGATCACCAACATAATTGTACTCACCAAACCCCGCGTGGGTCGCTTCCCATACTTCAGGAGCAATAGCCTCTAGATAAGCGTGCATGCGTGCTTTCCAATAGGCAAAGTTCTTGCCCTCGAAGATAGCAACCGAACCCCCAATCTTGGCCATTTTAGCTCTCTAGCGGTGAAGCTAGAATGTTCCAATGAGCAACCTTGCTCTGATACCAATTGTAAGGACCGAATGCCCAAGAGGGGGGGTGAATTGGGATTCTTTTCAAAAATTAAAGCAATACCACTTAATTACTAAAAGCCCAATTCCCTACGCAAACAGCCTATGCATTCAAGTGACTAGTAACTTTGCGGTATATGAAATGCATAAGTGTAAAGTGAGAGTAAGAGAACACAAACTCCCAAGGAGACACGAAGATTTATCCCGTGGTTCGGCAAGATCATAAAGATCTTCCTACATCCATGTTGTGGCACCCACCGAAGGGTATAGCCACACCCAAGTCACCGAGACTAGGGATCTTCACTATTCTTCTCCGTTTGCCAACCTCGGCAAGGTGGAGCTCAAGCCTTGTACAACTTGGATCCTCCGGGCTTCCACAACCGTCTTGGCAAGCTTCGGAAGTCTCTCTAAATTACAATCACCAAGGGACACTCCCTTACAGCTCTCACTACACTAGAGATTCCAATCACCAAGAATGGAAGCACACAAGCACTATCTCTAGCTACTTCTAGCCTATCTCTTGGTGTGTAAGTGGTGTAGATGATGTGGAAGTGGTAGCTCAATGTCTTGAATGCTTGAGAATGTGTAGAGTAGGTCTGGTAGTCAAGTCTTGTCGAATAGACTGGTTGAAGGGGTATAAATAGCCAGCCTCCACGAAATAGCCGTTAGAAAAGTAGGCTGACATCACTGTTCTGCGAACATCGGATGATCCGATGTCCCCCCTTCAGTTGTCATCGGTCGAATCCAAATTAGCAGATGTCACTATGTCAGATATGACCGTTGTTAGACTGATGTTACACTTGTCTTCTCATCGGATGATCCGGTGGCACTCCATCCTGAATTAGTTCAGAATTGATGCTTACTGGAGTGATCGACCGATGTGTTTATAGCTGTACATCGGATGATCCGGTGTTACACTTGGTCCAGGGATATTTCTTACTGTACTGATGGACCTATGTAACATGACCTTGATCATCGGATGATCCGGTGAGTACTTAGTTCTGAGGTCTTCTTCTTCTGCTGAACCAATTCAACCGATGTATTGTTTCTGGAATCATCGGTTGATCCGGTGAATTGACTTTGTTTGCTTTGAGTTGTTCTAAGTGATTCTTTTGGAATTGGCTCGATTGACCTCTTAGGCATCGGTTGGAAATATTCTTCTGATGATTATCAAGCATTGAGTGCTGTCAATTTGGTTGAATAATTTTGACATATGAGCTTTTACTTCTAATCTTCATAACATTGATTGATCTCATAAAATGATTGTTTAGGGGCCTCCAATTGTATCTAGTGATCAGTAGATGATATTCATATTCATATAGATTTTATTGTAATGAGTTATATGGGAGACCTTACATCCACAAATTCATTAGTAAAATCCAACGGTTGTCATTAATCACCGAAACCATACCTCATGGGGGCCTAGATGCTTTCAGCATGTCATGACATATTGAGTACTAATGAACATTATTTGATTGTAATTAATGTTTTGTATGTTTGTTGCGTGGAATAGGTGTTGCGCTAGAGGGTGCTGTCAAGGACCTCCAGTACCAAATATTTGAAGACTTTGACCCAAATTAAGCTCAAGAGCAAGGCAAGTGTCCATGAACATATTGATCCTATTTTTACAATAAATGTTTTGTTTTCAAAACTGCATGCTTGTGTCAATTTGATGGGAATCCTATGATAGGAAGTTTACTAGCTTTGTTTAACCATCCTTGTAACCTGGAATACACGGTAGAGAGTAAGGAAGGGCTTTTTACCTTTTTGCTTCGCTTAATTAATTTGTATGGGAAAGCAATTATACTATTTAATTGTGCATTAATGAGCTTATGGTTAATATGAACTGGTTAATATGATATGGTAATGGGTGATCTAGTCAAGCTTGGTATGTGGATGGGTTGGAAGACATGGTGGTTGCTTGCTTAATATCTAAGGACCGGTTCATGCTAGAATAAGCCAGGACAACAGTGCCACCACGAAGCCAAGTATGGGTGCGGCGTAGCTGATTAATTAGGGTATTGCTAGTATTGCATGGATCATTTGGTGCACCAGAGAAGGGGAGTCGGATTGGGTTTGGCTATGGTTGGCGGGACTCCCTGAGATCCGAATGGCACAAGAGGGGAACCTTGGTTCAAGATGTGCTCAGTGGGAGACATCACCACCAGTGAAACCTCAGTGGGTTCGTACATGCTATTAGTTCCTTTGTAATGGCTATTTTGTGATCTCTTGGCCATACACCAGTGGTAGTGTTTTGGCATAACAAAGGTTTTCTTTAGTCGACGACGGGTGATGAAATCACAAACACGTGGGTAAAGTGGTACAAACTCTGAAGAGTATTAAAACTATCATATGATAGTCGTGCTCTCGGTTAAGAGCACCTGGATGACCTACATGATTAGAAGGGGTTTTGGTATTGGGATGGTTTGGTACTAGTTATGGGATGGTATTATGGTTTATGGTAATGGATATGGTCAATGGTAATGAGAAATCAGGTACATGGATTATGGTAATGAAATATGGACTGGTATTATGATAATTACATGGTTTATGATGGGTGTACTTCACATACATATAATATATCGCTTTCCAAATGTTTTAATGTACTTTTCAGCACTTAGCCATGATTATATTCGTCATTTGTATCAGCTACATGTCATACTATACACATTTGCTGAGTACGACATGTACTCACCCTTGCAATTCCCCCACCAACAATTGCAGGTCAGATTTGGGAGTGTAATGATGATAATGCAAAGTTCTAGGCCGTGTCTGCCATCAGCTTTGCCTGTGGTGTTGATTGGAGCTGCGCTATACCCTATTTGCTTAGCTGCTTTGTTTGCTTATTTAGTTTATTTTTGCTGCATTAGTTTGAACTGTCATTCATATTCATTAGAGCTTGTATTCGAAAATATTCTAAATTCTGTAATAAAAGTGGTTAATTAATCTTGTTATGTGGAAATTTTCTGTATATCGTTTGTGAATGCGCTCGTGTATGTGTGTTGAACGTCCTGGGCACACATATGTGTTCACTTGGTTCTTTTTTGGAACCGGGTGTCACAGATTGGTATTAGAGCCACAGGTTGACCATAGAACGCAGCCTAGATAGAATGGACACTTTAGAGCACATAGGAGCACTCAGGAAGCGATGTGTTTTTTGTTTGGTGTGCTGATTGCTATGTATTGCTGCTTGTGTGCTTAGTAGAGGATTTTGGGATGATTTAGCATTGCCATGTCCATATAGGCTAGTATAGTTAGTTGCTTAGTTTCATATCCCTTGATGCATATAGTTGGGGACGTTTTCTAAATTCTTGTCTCTTGCTTTTCTCCAGATGGTGAGGACTCGCAACTAGGGGGATGGCAATGATGAGGACGAGAACAATGGAGCACCTCATAACAACAATGGATAAGGACCTGCCTAGGGAGCTATCAATCTTGAGCAACTATTGGTGATGCAAAATAAGCTCATGCAGACCATGATACAGACTATGGGACAGCTGCAGGCTGGTAAAAACGACAATCAGCCTCACATGCCTCCACTGCCACCCCGTCTCCTCATAACAGGTTGGGAGAGTTTATGAAGACCAGGTCGTCGATGTTTGCTCAAGCTGCTGACCCTATGGATGTTGACTATTGGCTCAAGTCTGTGGAGAAGAAACTTGCAATAGTCCAATGTAGTGACTAGGAGAAGGTGCTATTTTCTTCTCATCAACTTGTTTGAGCAGCCGCGGATTGGTGGGATTCGCTATGCAAAACCCATGATAATCAGGAGAGGATCACTTGGGCTGAATTCAAGGAGAGCTTCCATTCTCATTATGTGCCCGAGGGTGTTATGATTTTGAAGAGGCAAGAATTTGATAACTTGAGGCAAGGAAGAATGAGTGTGGGTGAATACCTCAATAAATTCACTCAACTCTCAAGATATGTGCCTGAGGATGTGAGCTGGGACAGGCAAAAGCAATACTTGTTCATGAGGGGCTTGAACGATGAAATCCAAGTGCAGTTGTTGAGTTGTGATTATGCCAACTTTTAGAAGTTAGTGGACAAAGCAATTGTTGTGGAAAACAAGGTCCGTTAGATGGAGCAAGACACCCAGAGGAAGGCACCATATCAAGGACAGCAACAAGGAAGTAATGTGCGCCCTCGCTTTGCACCACCCAACGCGCCTTATTACATCTCTTTTGCGCCTACTCAGCGCCCTGGTTATGCACAGCGCATAGCTCAGCTTGTGTAGCAACACCCTGTCATGCAAGCACCTAGGCCTCCAATGCCTCTTGCACCTCGTGCCAACTTTCCTGGTGCAAATGTTCATAACCAAGCCCGTCCTAATAATTCTGGTGCAGCAATGAAGTGCTATACATGTGGAGAAGCAGGACACTTTACACATCAATGTCCTGAGTCAGGCATCGGTCAAGGAAGTAATGCCCCAGGACAGAACCCAAGACCCAATGGAGGACAGTGTCAAGGAAATCATGGACAACAGAATTTTGCTCGTGGCAACGTGAACCATGTCTCTACGGAGGATGATTAGCAAGCAGATGGCGTGGTCATTGGTATGTTTCTCACAAACTCCGACCCGATGACTAAGTTATTTGATTCTGGAGCATCGCATTCATTCATTGCATCAAAATATGTTGCCAAGTATAGTTTGCCTATCTCTCATATTAAGTTTACTCTATTGGTTAAGTCTCCTGGAGGAGAGATGAGGACAAATATAGTATGTCCAAAAGTAAGCCTTAGAATAAGGGGGGTAGACTTCTGTGCCAACCTCATTGTTTTGGAGTCTCAAGGATTGGACATTATACTTGGTATGCATTGATTGAGGAAGAGACAATGGAGTCATTGAATGTGCCACAAAAATGGTGAAGTTGACCAAGGAGGAAGGGATCACTGTAGAATTTGAAGTATCTCAACATGCACCGAAGCAATTGGAGTTGAATCGCTTGGACGATGTCGCAATTGAGGAGATCCTAGTGGTGCGTGAATTCTTGGATGTGTTTTTGGATGAGTTGCCAGATATGCCACCTGATCGCGACATTGAGTTTGTTATTGATTTCCTAGAACTGCACCTACAGCTAAGAGGCCATATAAGATGCCTCCTAAGGAGTTAGCGGAGCTCAAAAAGCAGATTCAAGAGCATCTAGATGAGGGTTTTATTCGCCCAAGCTCTTCACCTTGGGGAGCTCTCATTCTTTTCATGGACAATAAGAATGGATCCCAAAGGATGTGTGTGGATTAACGAGCTCTCAATGAGGTGACCATCAAGAACAAGTACACCTTTTCGCGTATAGAAGACTTGTTTGATCAGATGAAGGGTGCTTGTGTCTTCTCCAAGATTGATTTGAGATCGGAATACTTTCAAATGAATATTAGACCATCAGACATACCCAAGACAGCTTTTCGGACACATTATGGATCTTATGAGTACACTGTGATTTCCTTTCGATTGACAAACGCACCTTCCTACTTTATGTACCTCATGAATAACGTATTCATAGAGTACTTGGATAAGTTTGTTGTAGTGTCCATTGATGATATTATGATCTACTCGAAGGATGAGAAGGAACATGAGGAACATTTGAGGCTCATGTTGCAGAATTTGAGGGAGCATCAATTGTATGCCAAGTTCAGCAAATGCCAATTTTGGTTGAAAGAAGTGTCGTTTTTGGGTCATATCATCTCGGCAGGAGGAGTATAGGTTGACCCAGGAAAAGTTAGAGATGTGTTGAAATGAGAACCCCCGCAGAATGTCAAGGAAATAAGGAGCTTTCTTGGAATGGCTGGATATTACCGTCGATTCATCAAGGACTTTTCCAAGATAGCCAAGCCCATGACAGAGTTGCTAATGAAGGGGAAATCTTTCTGATGGACTCAAGCTTGTCAAGAAAGTTTTGAGGAGTTGAAGAGGCTAACTACAGCCCCAGTTTTGATATTGTCGGACGTGAGCAAAAGTTTTGATATATATTGTGATGCATCAAGACAAGGACTTGGATGTGTGCTCATGCAAAAAGGTCAAGTGCTAGCCTGTGCATCAAGACAATTGAAGAAACATGAGCAGAATTATCCAACCCAAGATTTGGAACTTGCAGCCGTGGTACATGCCTTGAAGATTTGGAGATATTATATCCTTAGACATAGGTGTGAAATTTATACGGATCATAAGAGTCTTAAGTATATTTTCACACAAATGGATTTGAATTTGAGGCAATGAAGATGGTTGGAGATCATCAAGGATTATGATGTGGGGATCAATTATCATAAAGGAAAGGCTAATGTAGTGGTCGATGCCTTGAGTAGGAAGGAAGTAAGTCATCAGCTCGCGGTTTGAGAGCTTCCATCCGAGCTATGCAAGGAGTTTGAATGGTTGAATCTCACATTTGTGAATGAGATGGGGATGATGGAGTTTAATCCGACCTTGGAGAAAGAAATTCGAGAAGGTCAGACCAAGGATGAGGAAATTCAAGAAATCAAGGAAAGGACCCAAGAGGGAAGAGAATTGAGATTTGATGATTGTGAACATGGTACCTTATGTCTTGGAAAAAGGATTGTCGTGCCTAATGTGAAGCATATTTGGGAGACAATACTAAAAAAGGCACATGACTCGCCATAATCAATTCATCCCGGTTATACGAAGATGTACAAGGACTTGAAGACACGTTATTGGTGGGCTAGCATGAAAAAGGACATAGGTGAATATGTAGCGTTGTGTGTTGTGTGCCAACGAGTGAAGGCGGAACATCAAAGACCAGCTGGATTATTGCAGCCATAGCAGATTCCGGAATGAGAGTGGAAAGAAATTGGAATGGACTTCATAGTTGGTTTACCGCGAACTAAGTCTGGTTATGACTCGATATGGGTAATTGTGGATCGATTAACTAAGTCAGCTCACTTTATTCCTGTCAAGACCACCTATATCACCGCGAAGCTGGTGGAGCTGTATATGGATCACATTGTGTGTTGATATGGAGTACCAAAGAATATAGTATTGGATAGAGGTTCTTAAATTACCTCTAGGTTCTGGGAGAAACTACATGAAGCATTGGGAACAAAGTTGAATTTCAGCTCAGCATATCACCCTCAAATGGTTGGACAAACATAGAGGACTAATAAAATTTTAGAGGATATATTAAGAGCTTGTGCTTTGAAGCATGGAAGAAGGTCTGACAAGAGCTTGTCGTATGCGGAATTCTCATATGACAATAGTTATCAAGCAAGCTTGAAGATGTCACCTTTTGAAGCATTGTACGGGAGGAAGTGTAGGACACCTTTGTTCTGGAATGAGGTAAGAGAATATCAAGTATTTGGATCGGATATGTTGCAAGAAGTTGAAAAACAAGTTCAGATCATCCGCAAAAATTTGAGGGCTGTTCAATCAAGACAAAAAGGCTATGCGGATAATAGGACAAGGGGATTAGACTTTGAAGTGGGAGATTTTGTTTACCTCAAGGTGTCACCAATGAGAGGCCACAAGAGGTTTAATATCAGAGGCAAGCTAGCATCTCACTATATTGGACCGTTCAAGATTGTGGACAAAAGAGGACAAGTAGCACATAAGTTGGAGATTCCAGGTCATCTTTCGGATGTCCATGATGTCATCCACGTTTCCCAGCTCAAGAAGTGTTTAGTGGTACCAGAAGAACAAGTGCCAATGGAAGAATTAGAATTAGAAGCAGATTTGACTTATGCCGAGCAACCGGTCAAAATATTGGAAACCAAGGCGAGAGTCACAAGGAAAAAGACTATTAAATGGTGTAAAGTACAATGGAAGCATCACACGGAATCCGAGGCAACTTGGGAGCTAGAAGATGATCTCAAGAAGTAATTTCCATATTTCTTCTCTTACGCATCGAATCTCGAGGGCAAGATTCATTTTAAGGGGGGTAGGTTTGTAACACCCTCATTTTCATCCATCAGGCATTGCATACATTCTAATACATGTCTAACATTAATCCACATAAAAATAAATAAGTTTAAAATGAACTAGAAGCAAAACCACACTCAAAAGTTCTGAGAAGTGCGGACTAGTCCGGTTTTGGTGCGGACTAGTCCGATTTCTCTCTGACCTTGCTCGGACATGTCCGTTTTAGTGCAAACTATTCCGGTTTTTGCCTCTATACAGTTTCGGACTTGTCCAGTCCATAGCGGACTAGTCCGGTATCCCAATTCTTAAGAAATTTTGCTAACTCAATGGATTTGTCCGATAATCCAGCGGACTTGTCCGTTTTTCCTCTGACGAAAATCGGACTTGTCCGGTTTTGGTCACACTTGTCTGATTCTCCTCTCACCAAGTTCTGACTTGTACAATATCTCTCTGACTAACTTTGGACTAGTACGACCCATTTTGGACTTGTCCGTAAATCGCGATTCCGAGTTGATCTTTTGATCCACGTCGTGTTTTTTGGATTCTACCTTAAGTGGGCCTAAGGACATCATGTCCAACTCTTTTTGGAGCCCATGTGGGACCCCACACCGGCCTCCACCCTCCGCAAACTCGAATCCATCAATCCCTAGCCTCCACCTCTATATAAACAACCCCACCCCTTGACTTTATATCCTTTTGCCTCAATTGGAAGTCCACAAACCCTAGTTCGTGGAGAGCCGCCATCAAGGAGGGAGAAGGAGATCCCGATCAAGAAGAAGAAGAGGATGAAACAAAAGAGGATCAAGATCTCCATCAAGTTTGCATTCTTCATCACCAATTCACCTTCAAGTTCCTTCATCAACCCTAGATCGTCAAGATCCAAGTGTTGCCTCCAAAACCCTTGATTCTTTGGAGTCCTAAACACGTGGTATACCTTATACTTTCTCTTTTTCCACATCAATTCAACCCCAATTCTCCAAATTCTCGTAGATCATGAAAACCCTAATTTGCAGTCTGTCCAGGGCGGACTAGTCCGGCCCCTGAAACCGGACTTGTCTGGCCTCTGAATCTGAATTGTGCTGAATTAATACCAAATTGACTCGAACCAATTCCAAACCTGTCCAAACTTGTTAAATGCTATTAGAACTAGTTAGTAAACATTAATAGCAACTCATTAACAAGTTTCACTTCATAATTTCATTAACATGCAAGTCACGACATAATGAGTACTATATGAGCATTATTTGATTGTATTTACTGTTTTTTATGTTCGTTGCGTGGAATAGAAGGTGTTACGCTTGAGGGTGCTGTCGAGGACCTCCAGTACTAGAATTTTGAAGACTTTGACCCAAACAAAGCCCAAGAGCAAGGCAAGTGTCCTTGAACATATTGATCCTGTTTTTACAATAAATGTTCTATTTTCAAAAATGCATGCTGGTGTCAATTTGATGGGAATCCTATGATAGGAAGTTTACTAGCTTTGTTTAAGCACCCTTGTCACCTGGAATACATAATAGAGAGTCGGGAAGGGCTTTTTACCTTTTTTTGCTTAACTAATTGGGATGGGAAAGCAATTATACTGTTTAATTGTGCATTAATGAGATTATGGTTAATATGAATTGGTTAATATGCTTTGGTAATGGGTGATCTAAGCAAGCATGGTATGTATATTGGGTTGGATGTTATGGTGGTTGCTTGATTTAGATCTAAGGACCGGTTGATGCGAGAATAAGCCAGGACAACAGCGCGACCACAAGGCCAAGTATGGGTGTCGCGTAGCTGATTAATTAGGGAATTGCTGGTATTGCATGGATCATTTGGCGCACTGGGGAAGGGGAGTCGGATTAGGTTTGGATATGGTTGGCGGGACTCCCTAGGATCCAAATGGCACAAGAGGGGGCCCTTGGTTGAAGGTATGCTCAGTGGGAGACATCGCCACCGGTGCAACCTTAATGGGTCCGTACATGCTAGTAGTCCCTTTGTAAAGGCTATTTTGTGATATCCTGGCCATACACTAATGGTAGTGTTTTGGCATAACGGAGGTTTTCTTTAGTCGCCGACGGGTGATGAAATCACAAATACGTGGGTAAAGTGGTACAAACTCTGCAGAGTATTAAAACTATCATGATAGTCGTGCTCCCAGTTAAGAGCTCCTGGAGGACCTACATGGTTAGAAGGGGTTTTGGTATAGGGATGGTTTGGTACTAGTTATGGGATGGTATTATGGTTTATGGTAATGGATATGGTCAATGGTAATGAGAAATATGGTATATAGATGATGGTAATGAAATATGAATTGGTATTACGATAATTACATGGTTTATGATGGATTTACTTCACATACATATAATATATTGCTTTCCAAATGTTTCAATGTACTTTTCAGCACTTATCCATTATTATATTTGTCATTTGTATCAGCTACATGTCATACTTTCCACACTTGCTGAGTACAACATGTACTCACTCTTGCAATTCCCCCACCAACAGTTGCAGGTCAGATTTGGGAGTGTAACGATGATAATACGGAGTTCTAGGTCGTGTCTGCCGTTAGCTTTGCCTGTGGTGTTGATTGGAGCAGCGCTATATCCTATTTGCTTAGATGCTTAGTTTGCTTATTTAGTTTGTTTTTGATGCATTAGTTCGAACTGTCATTCTTATTCATTAGAGCTTGTATTCGAGGATATTCTGAATCTGTAATAAAAGTGGTTAATTAATCTTGTTCTGTGGTAATTTTCTGTATATCGTTTGTGAATGCACTCGTGTATGTGTGTTGAACATCCTGGGCACACATATGTGTTCACTTGGTTCATTTTTGGAACCGGGTGTCACATGATGAGAATTGATATTAATGAACCTTTAGCAACATGGTGCCTAGGGATCTAAGCAGGATGGTTATGTGGAATGGGTTGGATTGTTTTGGTGGTTTTGCTTGCTTTACATCTAAGGATCGATTCATGGAGTGACCATCCAGGATTTACAGCGCCACCACAGGGCCAAGTATGGGTGCAGCTTAGGTGACTAATTAGTGAATTGCCAGTACTATTTTGACCATTAAGAATGCTCGGGGAAGGGGTAGTCGGATTGGGTTTGTAGAGATTCGTGGGACTACCCTGGGATCCGAATGGCTCAAGAGGGGGCCCTTGGTTGGATGTGCTCAGCTGGAGGCATCACCACCAGTGAAACCTTAGTGGGATCTAAATAGGCTTGTAATCACTTTGTAAAGGCTATTTTGTGATCTCTCGGCCACACACTTAAGGAAGTGTGGGACGACATAATTGAGATTCCTTAGTCATCGAAAGGTGATAAAATCACGAACTTGTGGGTAAAGTGGTAGAACCTCTGCAGTGTGTGTTTTAAAACTATCATGATAGCCGTGCTCCCGGTCATGAGCAACATGGACCCTCACATGATTAGAATTATGGACCTTTAATATGGTTTAATGGCTAGAATTGAATTGGGAATTTGTATTGGTTATTTAAATGGCTTTGGCATATGGAATTGATGAAAATGAGATAAATGAGCAGTTATGAGTTATTTATGGTTTATTATTGTTGTAATTGGTTATTTAAGTTGAAATTGATGTTATATGGGTTATTTAGGAAGAACCTCACGTAATAATGATATAATTGCATTTTCAACTATTTTGAATGTACTTTTATGCAATTAGCCATTTTACTTATCATTCCTTGTTTAAACTACATGTCATACTTTTCCACACTTGCTGAGTACGACATATGCTCACCCTTGCTATTCTTCCACCAAATTCAGACGTAGGCGACCAGGTGGAGTACCAGGAGGTCTTTGAGGAGTACTAGGCGCGTGTCACCGTCAAACCTGCCTGTGGAGTTTGGAGTCTTAGAGTTTAGTATTTTTCGCTGCAGTTTCATTAGAGTTGTATTCAAGACTATTTGGTTTGTAATAAGGTACTATTATTATTGTTATTATTCAAGACGTGGTTTATAATCGACTTATCCATTGTGAATCACTTGTATATGTGTGTTAAACATCTTGGGCACATATATGCATTACGTTTGGTTCATTTTCGGAACCGGGTGTCACAAATTGGTATCAGAGCCGTGTTTGACCGTAGGACGCATGCCTAGGTAGAATGGACACTACAAAACACTTAGGACTTCTTTCCTACTCAAAATTTGCCTTTTTGCACTATTTTGCCTCCAACTAGCTATATAATGTGGGAAAATTTGCGTTCTTGCTGCTGCTGCAATTTTTGCTGTTTTGCATCTTTTTGAGCAAATGCACATCCTCTCATCTTGATTTATGGCTGCTGCAATTTCAGAACTGATATTTGCTTTTCCTCTATGTTTCTCATGTTTTCTTATAGATGGCTCACACCAAAATGACAGCCCGCAAGAGAGCTCGTTTGCCACCCCTTGGAAGCAAGCTTAGGCCTCGCAAGGAGCCGAGGATGGAACCAGCCAAAGAGGAGGAAGAAGTGAGTTCTCTCGCTAAGGAAATTGAGCATGAAAACTCCAACACGACGGAGGAAGACCCCGATATGGTGGAATCTTACGAAGAGGATGAAGAGGAAGATTCGGAGATGGTGGAATGCTATGATAGCGAGGAAGAGGAGGATGAAGCACATGAGGAGGATGAAGAAGTACCCGAAGCCCAAGGGAATGCATCGCATCCAAGTGAAGCCAGAAAGGAGGATAAGTGAATAATTTACCGCGATGCCCAAGAATTCTGTTTTGATGGCACTGATGGAGGATTTGCAGCCAAGCAATTGAAGGAGTTCCTTGATCTATTCAAGATCCACCCAGAGTATTATGTCAAGAGAATTCCTCGCCATGGACACGAAGAATGGAGAGATCAAGTCACTGTTCTTGCTAGAGATGAGGTGGTCACCCGACACTTTGCGTCCACATGGAGAAGCACCAAGGAGCAAGCTATTGATGATGTCGCTTGGGATGCACTTACTAGATTGTGCCACATCTATCGGGAGCAAGTTGGAGATACTAGTTTTGCACTACACCCACAATGCATGAAGGGAACAAGGTAGGTCTTAAGGCCGCAAGATGGAGCTCAAGCCGGTTCTCGAGCTATTGATAGATCTCAGGCAGTATTGGTGAACTTAGGAAATCGCTATGCTGATGCTATAAAAGAGATCCGCTACCTCCGTAAGAAGTTGTTCATCATGGAGAAGCAAGAGGAAGTCCGTGCCACCGTGGAGGCCGATGGTGTAGCAACTTCTCCAGCGCCTACATGGATGGCCAACTCACCCTGGGGTGCACCCATGTATGCCTCGCTGCCGCCATCGTCTTCGCAGCCACATAGTCACGGCTCAAATAATTATGTCTAGGTCTCCTGTCTAGAAGTTAGAAAGCATTTAGATCGTCTTAGTCATGCTTAGTGTGGTTTGCTGAATTATCTTGGTGTGTACTTGTGCTTGTGTGCTTGGTGCGAGTTGTGGAACTCCTAGTGTTTTGTCCACATCCGCACGTAGTAGAGAGTTGTGGGATCCTTGTGCACATCCTCTAATAGGGTAATTAGTATTAATAAAGGAAATTGCTTAGTTACATATACATTTATGCATATAGTTGGGGCGTTTTCTTTTCAAATTCTAAATTCTTCCGTATCTACTATTCTTTCACCTACAGATGTCGAGGACTCGTAACCAGAGGAATGCCAATTGTGAGGAGGAGAGAAATGAAGCACCTTAGAACAACGAGGGACCTGCCCAGGGAGCTATCAACCTTGAGCAGCTATTGGCTATGCAGAACCAGCTCATGCAGACCATGATACAGACTATGGGACAGCTGCAAGCTAGCAACAACAATCATCCCCACATGCTGCGACCACCACCACCCCCGCCACACCACAACCGTTTGGGAGAGTTCATGAGGACTAGGCTACCTACCTTTGCTCAAGCCACAAATCCAATGGAAGCTGATGATTGGTTGAAGTTAGTTGAGAAGAAACTCGCTATAGTCCAGTGCAGTGACAAAGAGAAGGTTCTTTTTGCCTCACACCAGTTGATGGGAGCTGCTGCAGACTAGTGGGAATCTCTATGCAATTCCCATGAAGATCAGGAGAGAATCACCTGGGCTGAATTCAAGGAGAAGTTCTGCTCTCACCATGTGCCAGAGGGAGTCACGATACTGAGAAGGCAAGAATTTGAAAACCTCAGGCAAGGAAGGATGAGTGTGGTGAGTACCTCAATAAATTCACTCAAATGTCAAGATATGCTCCAAAGGACATCAACACTGATAACAGGAAGCAATATATGTTCATGAGGGGTCTTAACAATGAAATTCAGGATCAGTTGCTTAATGCTGACTATGCAAACTTTCAGAAGCTAGTTGACAAGGCCATTGTGGTTGAGAACAAGATTCGGGAGATGGAGCTAGACCACAAGAGGAAGATGCCATATCAGGGATAGCCGCAAGGAAGCAATGTCCGTCCTTGCTATGCACCACCTGCTGCACCCTATTACAACCCGTCTGCTGCTGTATACCGCCCTGCTTATCCACCACGACCGCAACAACCCATGCAGCAACGCCCACTCATGCAAGCACCTCGCTTACCTATGCAGCCTGCGCCATGCCCACATATGCCTTCCTATGCTCAAAGCCTGCCTCGCCCAAACTTTGTTGGTGCCACTAGCGGAGAGACTTGCTATGCTTGTGGTCAAACGGGGTATTTTGCTAATCAATACCCAAGGTCAGGACAGGGTCAGATGAACAATGTTCCAAGGCAGAATCCAAGGCCCAATGGAGGAGCAACTCAAGGCAACCGAGGACCACAGAATTTTGCTCATGGCAAGGTGAACCATGTGTCTGTAGAAGAAGCTCAACAAGCTGAAGATGTTGTGATTGGTATGTTTCTCGCAAACTCCAATCTCGCTACTATACTCTTTGATTTCAGAGCATCCCATTCATTCATCTCATCAAAGTATGTTGCAAAGCATAGCATGCCCATATCATACCTGAAGTTTACTTTATTGGTTAAATCTCTTGGAAGGAAGATGAGGACGAATATAGTATGTCCAAAAGTAAGTATTTCCATAAGGGGGTAGAATTCGTTGCCAACCTTATAGTCTTGAAGTCACAAGGTTTGGACATCATCCTTAGAATGGATTGGCTAAGGAAGCGTAATGGAGTAATTCAGTGTGCTACGCGGATGGTGTAATTGACAAATGAGGAAGGAATCAATATAAAGTTCAAGGAAGTTCAGCCGACAACCGAGAAGGTAATGGTAAATCAAGCAGAAGGAGTAACCTTGGAGGAAATCTCAGTTGTTCATGAGTATCCAGGTGTGTTTCTTAAGGAATTGCCAGGTATGCCACCTAATCATGACATCGAGTTCGTCATTGATTTAATACCTGGAACTGCACCTATAGCAAAGAGGCCATATAGGATGCCTCCTAAGAATTAGTAGAGCTCAAGATGCAGATTCAAAAGCAGTTAGAGAAGGGTTTTATACGTCCAAGATCTTCACCTTGGGAGCACTAGTGCTTTTCGTAGATAAGAAGGATGGATCCCAGAGGATGTGTGTAGATTATCGGGCTCTCAACGAGGTGACAAACAAGAATAAGTACACATTGCCCCACATTAAAGATCTATTCGTCCAGATGAAGAGCCAGAATATTCTCTAAGATTAATCTTTGGTCAGGATATTTCGAAATGAAGATTAGACCATCAAACATATCCAAGACAGCTTTCAGAACACGGTATAGATCTTATAAGCATACAGTCATGTCATTTGGATTGACTAATGCACATGCGTACTTCATGTATCTTATGAACAAGGTTTTCATGGAGTATTTGGACAAGTTTTTGGTAGTATTCATTGATGACATCATGATCTACTCGAACAGTGAGGAGGAGCACGAAGAGCATTTAAGGCTGACGTTGCAGAAATTGCGAGAGCACCAGTTGTATGCCAAGTTCGACAAATGCCAGTTCTGGTTGAGGGAGATATCATTCCTAGGTCATATCGTATCTGGGGGAGGAGTGTTAGTTGACCCAGGAAAGGTTAGATATGTGCTTAAGTGGGAACCGTTGCAGAATGTGAAGGAAATAATGAGTTTTCTTTGAATGGCTGGATATTACCGTCGGTTCATCAAGGACTTTTCCAAGATAGTGAAGCCCATGACTGAACTATTAGGAAAAGCCTTTCAATTGGACTCAAGCTTGTCAATACAGTTTTGAGGAGCTAAAGAAGAGATTGACAACAACACTTGTGTTGGTATTGCCAGGTGTGAGCAAAAGCTTCGATATCTATTGCAATGCATCAAGGCAAGAACTTGGATGTGTATTGATGCAAGAAGGTCGAGTAGTAGTCTGTGCCTCCAGACAATTGAAGAAACATGAGCAGAACTATCCTACAGATGATCTCAAACTTGTAACCGTAGTGCATGCATTGAAGATTTGGAGACATTACGTTCTTGGGCATAGATGTGAGATTTATATGGATCATAAGAGTCTCAAGTACGTATTCACGCAAACGGATCTAAATTTGAGGCAACGACGATGGTTGGAACTCATTAAGGACTATGATGTGGAAATTAACTATCATCCAGGGAAAGCCAACGTAGTGGTTGATGCCTTAAGCCGAAATGGTTGGACAAACATAGAGGACCAATTAGATTTTAGAGGATATATTAAGAGCTTGTGCTTTGAAGCATGGAAGAAGGTTTGACAAGAGCTTGTCGTATGCAGAATTCTCATATGAAAATAGTTATCAAGCAAGCTTGAAGATGTCACCTTTTGAAGCATTGTACGGGAGGAAGTGTAGGACACCTTTGTTCTGGAATGAGGCAAGAGAATATCAAGTATTTGGACCGGATATGTTGCAAGAAGTAGAAAAACAAGTTCAGATCATCCGCGAAAATTTGAGAGCTGCTCAATCAAGACAAAAAGGCTATGAGGATAATAGGAGAAAGGAATTAGCCTTTGAAGTGGGAGATTTTGTTTACCTCAAGGTGTCACCAATGAGAGGTCACAAGAGGTTTAATATCAGAGGCAAGCTAGCATCTTGCTATATTGGACCGTTCAAGATTGTGGACAAAAGAGGACAAGTAGCACATAAGTTGGAGATTCCAGGTCATCTTTCGGAAGTCCATGATGTCATCCACATTTCCCAGCTCAAGAAGTGTTTAGTGGTACCAGAAGAACAAGTGCCAATGGAAGAATTAGAAGCAGATTTGACTTATGCCGAGCAACCGGTCAAAATCTTGGAAACCAAAGAGAGAGTCACAAGGAAAAAGACTATTAAATGGTGTAAAGTACAATGGAAGCATCACACAGAATCGGAGGCAACTTGGGAGCTAGAAGATGATCTCAAGAAGGAATTCCCATATTTCTTCTCTTACGCGTCGAATCTCGAGGGCAGGATTCATTTTAAGGGGGTAGGTTTGTAACACCCTCATTTTCATCCATCATGCATTGCATACATTCTAATACATGTCTAACATTAATCCACATAAAAAGAAATAAGTTTAAAATGAACTAGAAGCAAAACCACACTCAAAAGTTCTGAGAAGTGCGGACTAGTTCGGTTTTGGTGCAGACTAGTCCGATTTCTCTCTGACCTTGCTCGGACATGTCCGTTTTAGTGCAAACTATTCCGGTTTTTGCCTCGATACAGTTTTGGACTTGTCCAGTCCATAGCGGACTAGTCCGGTATCCCAATTCTTAAGAAATTTTGCTAAGTTAATGGATTTGTCCGGTAATCCAGCGGACTTGCCTGTTTTTCCTCTGACTAAAATCGAACTTGTCCAGTTTTGGCCAGACTTGTCTGATTCTCCTCTGACCAAGTTCCGACTTGTACGATATCTCTCTGACTAACTTTGGACTAGTACGACCCTTTTTGGACTTGTCTGTAAATCGCGATTCCGAGTTGATCTTTTGTTCCACGTCGTGTTTTTTGGATTCTACCTTAAGTGGGCCTAAGGACGTCATGTCCAACTTTTTTTGGAGCCCATGTGGGACCCCACACCGGCCTCCACCCTCCGCAAACTCGAATCCATCAATCCCTAGCCTCCACCTCTATATAAACAACCCCACCCCTTGACTTTATATCCTTTTGCCTCAATTGGAAGTCCACAAACCCTAGTTCGTGGAGAGTCGCCATTGTGACGCCCGGTTACGAAATCTGAACCAAGCTAACGCATATGTGTGCCCAGGATGTTCAACACACATACACGAGTGCAATCACAAAAGAGTATACAGAAAATTACCACAGAACAAGATTAATCAAATTTTATTACACAAACCATATTATCCTCGAATACAAGCTCTAATGAATATTTATGACAAGTTCAACTAATGCAGTGGAAATAAACTAATTAAGCAACTAAGAAAACTAAGCAAAAGGGATAGCGCAGCTCCATGCAACACCACAGGCAAAGTTGACGGTAGACACGGCCTAAATCTCCGCATTATCGCCATTAAACTCACAATCCTGACCTGCAACTGTTGGGGGGGGATTGCAAGAGTGAGTACATGTCGTACTCAGCAAGTGTGGAAAGTATGACATGTGGCTGATGCAAATGACGATAATAATAATGGCAAAGTGCTGAAAAGTACAGTAAAACCATTTGAAAAAGCAATGTATCATATTTATGTGAAGTAAACCCATCATAAACCATGTAACCATAATAATACTAGTCCATAATTCATCATTACCAATAACCATAATCAATGTCATAAACCATAATTCCATCTCATAACCATAACCATAATCTTAATATCAACCATAACCATTATCATAATATCAACCATAACCATTACCAAACCATAACCAATACCAAACCATAACCATCCCAATAACCATCCCATTACCAAATTCCCTCTAATCATGTAGGTCATCCAGGCACTCATAACTGGGAGCACGGCTATCATGATAGTTTTAATAGACTCTGCAGAGTTTGTACTACTTTACCCACGTGTTTGTGATTTCATCACCCGTCGGCAACTAAAGAACCTCTCTTATGCCAATTACACTTCCTTTGGTGTATGGCCAAGAGATCACAAAATAGCCTTTGCAAAGGGATTACTAGCCTATTTAGACCCCACTGAGGTTTCACCGGTGGCGATGCCTCCAACTGAGCACATCTTCAACCAAGGGCCCCCTCTTGAGCCATTCGGATCCCAGGGTTGTCCCACCAATCATCAACAAACCCAATCCAACTACCCCTTCCCCGAGCATCCACAATGGTCCAAACAGCACTAGCAAAGCCCTAATTAATCAGCTATGCCGCACCCATACTTGGCCTCGTGGTGGCACTGTAGTCCTGGCTTATTCTCGCATGAACCGGTCCTTAGATCTAAAGCAAGCAAACCACCATAACATCCAACCCATCCACATACCAGGCTTGCTTAGATCACCCATCGTATTGACCAGTTCACATTAACCAGAATATCATTGATGCATAATTAAATGTGTAGTGTTGTTTGTCATCCCAATTAATTAAGCGAAGCAAAAAGATAAAAACCCTTCCCGACTCTCTACCATATATTCCAGGTGACAAGGGTGGTTAAACAAATCTAGTAAACTTCCTATCATAGGATTCCCATCAAATTGACACAAGCATGCAGTTTGCAAACAAAACATTTATTTCAAAACAGGATCAATATGCTTCAAGGACACTTGCCTTGCTCCGACGGATCGGGTTGCTCAAATTCTTCGAAGTCTTGGTTCTGGAAATCCTCGTATGCGGCCTCTTGAGCACGTTCCTCTACGCGTGATCACACATACAAGAAAACATATACAATCAACATGATGCACAGACATTAATCAACATGCGATGATATGCATGCATGCAAAGTACAATAATTAATTAACTACCGTTGTTTATTAATTAGATGCAACTAGTTTATACGTGTTCATATGATTTTATAGGGGTTTTAGCGAGGATTAATGCTGCTGAAAATAAAAAGGCGATGCATCAAAAATCAATTCACGTCTATTAGATTCAATATGGTCGCTAAAATTCGCATCGGGGACGAATCCTACCGTAGATGTGACGGCTTCGAAGATCGCGGAACGAAGACGACGCGTAGACGAAGTAGATGCGCAAGGTCCTCCAGCGGCACGACGACGACGACGATCTCTGGTGGACGACGGCACCCTCCTCTTTTTCTTCCTCTTCTCCCCCTCTTTTTTTCTTCCTTTTCTTCCCCTGGCGGCGCAGCCCTCTGGTGCATTTTCTTCTGGCGTCTCTGGCGGCGGCTGCTTTTTCTGGAGCTGGGAAAACCTACGAAGGCTACGGGAGTTTTTATAGGCGGCGGGACCGTGGTAGTCGAGTCGGCCACGAGGTCGGGCAGGCGAGATCGGCGCGTGGGAGCGGGAATCGCGCGTGGGGGGGGGGGGGGGGATCGCGGGGCCTAGGCGCGGGCGAATCGGCGGGGTGGTGGGGCCCAGCGGGGCAGCGCGGTTCTGCGCGCGGTACAGCGCGGGACGCGCGATCGAGGCGGGGTCCAGGGCGCGCGGGAGGGCGGCCGGAATCGGCGCGGGAGGCGGGGGCACCGTGCCGTCGGCGGGGTGCGTGGGAGGCGGGGCCCAACGGGCGGGGCTGTGGCACGCGCGGGAAGGCCGGGGTGGGGCGCGGGAGCGAGGCGCGGTGCGGGGTGGGGCCCAGCGGGGCGCGTGGCGGGCGTCAGGCGGCGGGGCCAGCGGGGCAGTGCGGGGTCGCGCGGGAGAGCGGGGCCAGGCGGGCGCGCGGCGCTATTGCGTGGTGGATCGGGGCGTGGGAGCGGGGGAGCCGGGCGGCAGGCGGTGCGGGGTGGGGCCCAGCGCATCGCGCGGCGCGCGCGTAGGAGCGGGGTTGGCGGCGCTAGCGCGCGGGATTGGCTGGAGCGGGGCCGGGCGGGATTCGCGCGCGGTTCGGCGCGCGTCGGGGTTGTGGTGCTGGCTGGGCCGGCTCGGCCGCCTGGCCAGCGGATCCCCCCTTTTTTTTCTTTTTTTTTCTTTTATTTTTTATATTATTATTGTTATAATATATTTATTATTTATATTTTATTTTATTATTTTTTTATATATTATTATATATATTATTTATATATATTTTTTATATATATAATATTATTATTTTTGTACTTATTCCCTCTTACAAGTTTTTAGGCTATAATTATTATTTTCTTTTTCTTCTTTTTGCTAGACCATATATGTATGTTTTATCATTTTTCTTTTATTCTATTAATATTTAATGCATGAACATGTATGCAATGCATGATGCGAAAATTGAGGGTGTTACAGCCATCAAGAAGGGAGAAGGAGATCCCGATCAAGAAGAAGAAGAGGAGGAAACGAAAGAGGATCAAGATCTCCATCAAGTTTGCATTCTTCATCACCAATTCACCTTCAAGTTCCTTCATCAACCATAGATCGTCAAGATCCAAGTGTTGCCTCCAAAACCCTTGATTCTTTGGAGTCCTAAACACGTGGTATACCTTCTACTTTCTCTTTTTCCACATCAATTCAACCCCAATTCTCCAAATTCTCGTAGATCAAGAAAACCCTAATTTGCAGTCTGTCCAGGGCGGACTAGTCCGGCCCCTGAAACCGGACTTGTCTGGCCTCTGAATCTGAATTGTGCTGAATTAATTCCAAATTGACTCGAATCAATTCCAAACCTGTCCAAACTTGTTAAATGCTATTAGAACTAGTTAGTAAACATTAATAGCAACTCATTAACAAGTTTCACTTCATAATTTCATTAACATGCAAGTCACAACATAATGAGTACTATATGAGCATTATTTGATTGTATTTACTGTTTTTTATGTTCGTTGCGTGGAATAGAAGGTGTTACGCTTGAGGGTGCTGTCGAGGACCTCCAGTACCAGAATTTTGAAGACTTTGACCCAAACAAAGCCCAAGAGCAAGGCAAGTGTCCTTGAACATGATCCTGTTTTTACAATAAATGTTCTATTTTCAAAAATGCATGCTGGTGTCAATTTGATGGGAATCCTATGATAGGAAGTTTACTAGCTTTGTTTAAGCACCCTTGTCACCTGGAATACATAATAGAGAGTCGGGAAGGGCTTTTTACCTTTTGTTTTGCTTAACTAATTGGGATGGGAAAGCAATTATACTGTTTAATTGTGCATTAATGAGATTACGGTTAATATGAATTGGTTAATATGCTTTGGTAATGGGTGATCTAAGCAAGCATGGTATGTATATTGGGTTGGATGTTATGGTGGTTGCTTGCTTTAGATCTAAGGACCGGTTCATGCGAGAATAAGCCAGGACAACAGCGCGACCACAAGGCCAAGTATGGGTGCGGTGTAGCTGATTAATTAGGGTATTGCTAGTATTGCATGGATCATTTGGTGCACCGGGGAAGGGGAGTCGAATTAGGTTTGGATATGGTTGGCGTGACTCCCTGGGATCCAAATGGCACAAGAGGGGGCCCTTGGTTGAAGGTATGCTCAGTGGGAGACATCGCCACCGGTGCAACCTTAATGGGTCCGTACATGCTAGTAGTCCCTTTGTAAAGGCTATTTTGTGATCTCCTGGCCATACACCAATGGTAGTGTTTTGGCATAACGGAGGTTTTCTTTAGTCGCCGACAGGTGATGAAATCACAAATACGTGGGTAAAGTGGTACAAACTCTGCAGAGTATTAAAATTATCATGATAGTCGTGCTCCCGGTTAAGAGCTCCTGGACGACCTACATGGTTAGAAGGGGTTTCCGTATAGGGATGGTTTGGTACTAGTTATGGGATGGTATTATGGTTTATGGTAATGGATATGGTCAATGGTAATGAGAAATATGGTATATGGATGATGGTAATGAAATATGGATTGGTATTACGATAATTACATGGTTTATGATGGATTTACTTCACATACATATAATATATTACTTTCCAAATGTTTCAATGTACTTTTCAGCACTTATCCATTATTATATTTGTCATTTATCTCAGCTACATGTCATACTTTCCACACTTGCTGAGTACAACATGTACTCACTCTTGCAATTCCCCCACCAACAGTTGCAGGTCAGATTTGGGAGTGTAACGATGATAATACGGAGTTCTAGGCTGTGTCTGCCGTTAGCTTTGCATGTGGTGTTGATTGGAGCAGCGCTATACCCTATTTGCTTAGCTGCTTAGTTTGCTTATTTAGTTTATTTTCGCTGCATTAGTTCAAACTGTCATTCTTATTCATTAGAGCTTGTATTCGAGGATATTCTGAATTTTATAATAAAAGTGGTTAATTAATCTTGTTCTGTGGTAATTTTCTGTATATCGTTTGTGAATGCACTCGTGTATGTGTGTTGAACGTCCTGGGCACACATATGCGTTCACTTGGTTCATTTTTGGAACCGGGTGTCACATGATGAGAATTGATATTAATGAACCTTTAGCAACATGGTGCCTAGGGATCTAAGCAGGATGGTTATGTGGAATGGTTTGGAGTGTTTTGGTGGTTTTGCTTGCTTTACATCTAAGGATCGGTTCATGGGGTGACCATCCAGGATTTAAAGTGCCACCACAGGGCCAAGAATGGGTGCAGCTTAGCTGACTAATTAGTAAATTGCCAGTACTGTTTGGACCATTAAGAATGCTCGGGGAAGGGGTAGTCGGACTGGGTTTGTTGAGATTCGTGGGACTACCCTGGGATCCGAATGACTCAAGAGGGGGCCCTTGGTTGGATGTGCTCAGCTGGCGGCATCACCACCAGTGAAACCTTAGTGGGGTCTAAATTGGCTTGTAATCACTTTGTAAAGGCTATTTTGTGATCTCTCGGCCACACACCTAAGGAAGTGTGAGACGGCATAATTGAGATTCCTTAGTCATCGAAAGGTGATGAAATCACGAACTTGTGGGTAAAGTGGTAGAACCTCTGCAGTGTGTGTTTTAAAACTATCATGATAGCCGTGCTCCCGGTCATGAGCAACCTGGACCCTCACATGATTAGAATTATGGACCTTTAATATGATTTAAAGGCTGGAATTGAATTGGGAATTTGTATTGGTTATTTAAATGGCTTTGGTATATGGAATTGATGAAAACGAGATAGATGAGCAGTTATGAGTTATTTATGGTTTATTATTGTTGTAATTGGTTATTTAAGTTGAAATTGATGTTATATGGGTTATTTGGGAAGAACCTCATGTAATAATGATATAATTGCATTTTCAATTGTTTTGAATGTACTTTTATGCAATTAGCCATTTTACTTATCATTCCTTGTTTAAACTACATGTCATACTTTTCCACACTTGCTGAGTATAACATATGCTCACCCTTGCTATTCCCCCACCAAATTCAGACGTAGGCGACCAGGTGGAGTACCAGGAGGTTTTTGAGGAGTACTAGGCGCGTGTCACCATCAAACCTGCCTGTGGAGTTTGGAGTCTTAGAGTTTAGTATTTTTCGCTGCAGTTTCATTAGAGTTGTATTCAAGACTATTTGGTTTGTAATAAGGTACTATTATTATTGTTATTATTCGAGACATGGTTTATAATCAGCTTATCAATTGTGAATCACTTGTATATGTGTGTTAAACATCTTGGGCACACATATGCATTACGTTTGGTTCATTTTCGGAACCGGGTGTCACAAATTGGTATCAGAGCCGTGTTTGACCGTAGGACGCATGCCTAGGTAGAATGGACACTACAAAACACTTAGGACTTCTTTCCTACTCAAAATTTGCCTTTTTGCACTATTTTGCCTCCAACTAGCTATATAATGTGGGAAATTTTGCGTTTTTGCTGCTGCTGTAATTTTTGCTGTTTTGCATCTTTTTGAGCAAATGCACATCCTCTCATCTTGATTTATGGCTGCTGCAATTTCAGAACTGATATTTGCTTTTCCTCTATGTTTCTCATGTTTTCCTATAGATGGCTCACACCAAAATGACAGCCCGCAAGAGAGCTCGTTTGCCACCCCTTGGAAGCAAGCTTAGGCCTCGCAAGGAGCCGAGGATGGAACCAGCCAAAGAGGAGGAAGAAGTGAGTTCTCTCGCTAAGGAAATTGAGCATGAACACTCCAACATGACGGAGGAAGACCCCGATATGGTGGAATCTTACGAAGAGGATGAAGAGGAATATTCGGAGATGGTGGAATGCTATGATAGCGAGGAAGAGGAGGATGAAGCACATGAGGAGGATGAAGAAGTACCCGAAGCCCAAGGTAATGCATCGCATCCAAGTGAAGCCAGAAAGGATGATAAGTGAATAATTACCGCGATGCCCAAGAATTCTGTTCCGATGGCACTAATGGAGGATTTGCAGCCAAGCAATTGAAGGAGTTCCTTGATCTATGCAAGATCCACCCAGAGTATTATGTCAAGAGAATTCCTCGCCATGGACACGAAGAATGGAGAGATCAAGTCACTGTTCTTGCTAGAGATGAGGTGGTCACCCGACACTTTGCGTCCAGATGGAGAAGCACCAAGGAGCAAGCTATTGATGATGTCGCTTGGGATGCACTTACTAGATTGTGCCACATCTATCGGGAGAAAGTTGGAGATACTAGTTTTGCACTACACCCACAATGCAAGAAGGGAACAAGGTAGGTCTTAAGGCCGCAAGATGGAGCTCAAGCCGATTCTCGAGCTATTGACAGATCTCAGGCAGTATTGGTGAACTCAGGAAATCGCTATGCTGACGCTATAGAAGAGATCCGCTACCTCCGTAAGAAGTTGTTCATTGTGGAGAAGCAAGAGGAAGTCCGTGCCACTGTGGAGGCCAATGGTGTAGCAACTTCTCCAGCGCCTACATGGACGGCCAACTCACCCTGGGGTGCACCCATGTATGCCTCGCTGCCGCCGTCGTCTTCGCCGCCACATAGTCACGGCTCACATAATTAAGTCTAGGTCTCCTATCAAGAAGTTAGAAAGCATTTAGATCATCTTAGTCATGCTTAGTGTGGTTTGCTGAATTCTCTTGGTGTGTGCTTGTGCTTGTGTGCTTGGTGCGAGTTGTGGAACTCCTAGTGTTTTGTCCACATCCACATGTTGTAGAGAGTTGTGGGATCCTTGTGCACATCCTCTAATAGGGTAATTAGTATTAATAAAGGAAATTGCTTAGTTACATATACCTTGATGCATATAGTTGGGGCGTTTTCTTTTCAAATTCTAAATTCTTCTGTATCTACTATTCTTTCACCAATAGATGTAGAGGACTCGTAACCAGAGGAATGCCAATTGTGAGGAGGAGAGCAATGAAGCACCTTAGAACAACCAGGGACCTGCCCAGGGAGCTACCATCCTTGAGCAGCTATTGGCTATGCAGAACCAGCTCATGTAGACCATGATACAGACTATGGGACAGCTGCAAGCTGGCAACAACAATCATCCCCACATGCTGCCACCACCACCACCCCCGCCACACCACAACCGTTTGGGAGAGTTCATGAGGACTAGGCCACCTACCTTTGCTCAAGCCACAGATCCAATGGAAGCTGATGATTGGCTGAAGTCAGTTGAGAAGAAACTCGCTATAGTCCAGTGCAGTGAAAGAGAAGGTTCTATTTGCCTCACACCAGTTGATGGGAGCTGCTGCAGACTAGTGGGAATCTCTATGCAATTCCCATGAAGATCAAGAGAGAATCACCTGGGCTGAATTCAAGGAGAAGTTTCGCTCTCACCATGTGCCAGAGGGAGTCACGATGCTGAGAAGGCAAGAATTTGAAAACCTCAGGCAAGGAAGGATGAGTGTGAGTGAGTACCTCAATAAATTCACTCAAATGTCAAGATATGCTCCAGAGGACATCAACACTGATAGTAGGAAGCAATATATGTTCATGAGGGGTCTTAACAATGAAATTCAGGTTCAGTTGCTTAATGCTGACTATGCAAACTTTCAGAAGCTGGTTGACAAGGCCATTGTGGTTGAGAACAAGATCCGGGGGATGGAGCTAGACCACAAGAGGAAGATGCCATATCAGGGATAGCTGCAAGGAAGCAATGTCTGTCCTCGCTATGCACCACCTGCTGCACCCTATTACAATCCATCTGCTGCTATATACCGCCATGTTTATCCACCACGACCGCAACAACCCATGCAGCAACGCCCACTCATGCAAGCACCTCGCTTACCTATGCAGCCTATGCCACGCCCAAATATGCGTTCCTATGCTCAAAGCTTGCCTCGCCCAAACTTTGTTGGTGCCACTAGCGGAGAGACTTGCTATGCTTGTGGTCAAACGGGGCATTTTGCTAATCAATACCCAAGGTCAGGACAGGGTCAGATGAACAATGTTCCAAGGCAGAATCCAAGGCCCAATGGAGGAGCAACTCAAGGCAACCGAGGACCACAAAATTTTGCTCGTGGCAAGGTGAACCATGTATCTGTAGAAGAAGCTCAACAATCTGAAGATGTTGTGATTGGTATGTTTCTCGCAAACTCCAATCTCGCTACTATACTCTTTGATATCGGAGCATCCCATTCATTCATCTCATCAAAGTATGTTGCAAAGCATAGCATGCCCATATCATACCTGAAGTTTACTTTATTGGTTAAATCTCTTGGAGGGAAGATGAGGACGAATATAGTATGTCCAAAAGTAAGTATTTCCATAAGGGGGTAGAATTCGTTGCCAACCTTATAGTATTGAAGTCACAAGGTTTGGACATCATCATTAGAATGGATTGTCTAAGGAAGCATAATGGAGTAATTCAGTGTGCTAATCGGACGGTGTAATTGACAAATGAGGAAGGAATCAGTATAGAATTCCAGGAAGTTCAGCCGACAACCGAGAAGGCAATGGTAAATCAAGCAGAAGGAGTAACCTTGGAGGAAATCTCAATTGTTCGTGAGTATTCAGATGTGTTTCTTAAGGAATTGCTAGGTATGCCACCTGATCGTGACATCGAGTTCGTCATTGATTTAATACCTGGAATTGCACCTATAGCAAAGAGGCCATATAGGATGCCTCCTAAGAATTAGTAGAGCTCAAGAAGAAGATTCAAAAGCAGTTAGAGAAGGGTTTTATACGTCCAAGATCTTCACCTTGGGGAGCGCCAGTGCTTTTCGTAGATAAGAAGGATGGATCCCAGAGAATGTGTGTAGATTACCGGTCTCTCAATGAGGTGACAAACAAGAATAAGTACACATTGCCCCGCATTAAAGATCTATACGACTAGATGAAGACCCAGAATATTCTCTAAGATTAATCTTCGGTCGGGATATTTCCAAATGAAGATTAGACCATCAGACATACCCAAGACATCTTTTAGGACACGATATGGATCTTATAAGCATACAGTCATGTCATTTGGATTGACTAATGCACATGCGTACTTCATGTATCTTATGAACAAGGTTTTCATGGAGTATTTGGACAAGTTTGTGGTAGTATTCATTGATGACATCATGATCTACTCGAACAGTGAGGAGGAGCACGAAGAGCATTTAAGGATGACGTTGCAGAAATTGCGAGAGCACCAGTTGTATGCCAAGTTCAACAAATGCCAATTCTGGTTGAGGGAGATATCATTCCTAGGTCATATCGTATCTGGGGGAGGAGTGTCGGTTGACCCAGGAAAGGTTAGATATGTGCTTAAGTGGGAACTGCTGCAGAATGTGAAGGAAATAATGAGTTTTCTTTGAATGGCTGGATATTACCGTCGGTTCATCAAGGACTTTTCCAAGATAGTGAAGCCCATGACTGAACTATTAATGAAGGAAAAGCCTTTCAATTGGACTCAAGCTTGTCAATACAGTTTTGAGGAGCTAAAGAAGAGATTGACAACAACACTTGTGTTGGTATTGCCAGGTGTGAGCAAAAGCTTCGATATCTATTGCAATGCATCAAGGCAAGAACTTGGATGTGTATTGATGCAAGAAGGTCGAGTAGTAGTCTGTGCCTCCAGACAATTGAAGAAACGTGAGCAGAACTATCCTACACATGATCTCAAACTTGTAACCGTAGTGCATGCATTGAAGATTTGGAGACATTACGTTCATGGCCATAGATGTGAGATTTATACAGGTCATAAGAGTCTCAAGTACGTATTCACGCAAATGGATCTAAATTTGAGGCAACGACGATGGTTGGAACTCATTAAGGACTATGATGTGGAAATCAACTATCATCCAGGGAAAGCCAACGTAGTGGTTGATGCCTTAAGCCGAAAGGGAGTAAGCCACCAGATTACCGTCAGAGAGTTGCCACCCGAGCTATGCAAGGAGTTTGAATGGTTGAATCTTGGATTTGTAAATGAGATGGGAGCAATGGAAGTGAATCCAACCCTGGAACAAGAGATTCGAGAAGGTCAAACGAAGGACAAGGAAATCTAGGAAATCAAGGAAAGAACCTAGGAAGGAAGAGAATTAAGATTTCATGAGGATGACCAAGGTACCCTATGGCTTGGAAAACGGATTGTTGTGCCCAATGACAAGAGTATCCGACAGTTGATATTGAAGGAGACACGTGACTCGCTTTACTCTATCCATCCCGGTTGTACGAAGATGTACAAGGAACTGAAGACATGCTACTGGTGGGATGGTATGAAAAGGGACATAGCTGAATATGTTGCATTGTGTGATGTGTGCCAACGAGTAAAAGCTGAATATCAAAGGCCAGCTGGGCTATTGCAGCAGTTGAAGATTCCAGAATGGATGTGGGAAGAAGTTGGTATGGATTTCATAGTTGGTTTGCCTCGCACCTCAGCTGGATATGATTCGATACGGGTTATTGTGGATCGATTGACAATATCGGCGCATTTCATTCCTGTCAAGACTACTTATTGTGGAGCCAAGTTGGCAGAACTGTATATGGGAAGAATAGAGTGTTTACACGGAGTGCCCAAGAAAATGGTGTCTGATAGAGGTTCTCAATTTACTTCAAGGTTCTGGCAAAAGCTGCACAAATCGATGGGAACTAAATTGAATTTCAGTACTGCCTATCACCCTCAAACAGATGGATGGACCAAGAGGACAAATCAGATTTTGGAAGACATGTTAAAAACTTGTGCGCTAAAGTATGGAGGAAGTTGGGGCAAAAGTCTGCCATATGTTGAGTTTTATTACAACAACAGTTATCAAGCAAGCTTGAAGATGTCACCATATGAAGCATTGTATGGTAGAAGGTGTAGGACACCCTTGTTTTGGAATGAGATAGGGGAGACTCGAGTATTTGGACCTGATGTGATCCAGGAAGCCGAAAAGCAAGTTCAGACTATCAGCGAGAATTTGAGAGCTGCTCAGTCAAGATAGAAGAGTTATGCAGATAATAGATGAAGAAGCTTACCTTTTCAGGTGGGAGACTTCGTATACCTCAAAGTGTCACCTATGCGAGGTCGCAAGCGGTTTAATGTCACAAGTTGGCACCTCGCTATATTGGACCATTCCAGATTTTGGACAAACGGGGAGAAGTAGCCTATAAACCGGAGATGCCTGCACATCTCTCAGATGTTCATGATGTGTTTCATGTTTCCCAGCTCAGGAAGTGCTTGAGGGTTCCGGAAGAGCAAGTACCAATGGAAGAATTGGAGCTTGAGGAAGATTTTACCTATGCCGAGCAACCTGTCAAAATTTTGGACACCAAGGAGAGAGTCACAAGAAACAAGGTGATTTGATGGTGCAAAGTGCCATGGAAGCATCATATAGAATCGGAAGCTACTTGGGAGCGAGAAGAGGATATCAAGAAGGAATTTCCCTATCTCTTTCCTTCTGCATTGAATCTCGAGGGCGGGATTCATTTTAAGGGGGGTGGGTTTGTAACACCCTCATTTTCATGCATAATGCACTGCATACATCCTCATACATGTTTAACATTAATCAACATAAAGTGGAACAAGATTAAAATGAATTTAGGCCAAATCAACAAATTTTTTCTGTCACGGTACAGACTTGTCCAGCCTGAAATCGGGACTAGTCCGGTGTTCCTATTCTCTTTCAGAAAATTCAGTTTCTTCAGAACCCAGACTTGTCCAGCACAATACACAGACTAGTCTGTTATGGGTTCTGATGTTTTTCTGGACTTGTCCGATTTTGAGTGGACTAGTCCGATTATGGCTAAAATTCAGACTATATCTAATCACCCCAGACTTGTTCGGCCAATTGCATCGGACTTGTCCGATTTCGCCTCTGTTCCATAATGGACTTGCCGGTCCTATGCGGACTAGTCCGGCCTACTGAACTCAACTCGGATTATTTTACTTCTCCACGATTTGTTTTTGGGTAATTGCCTAATTTGGGCCCAAGAACTTAGTGCCCAACCTCAGAGGAGCCCAAGTGGACCCCACCTCGGCCCCTACACGTCCCCCACCGAAATCCAATTGGAATTCACCCCAAAACCCTACCTCTCCACCCCTAAATAAACAACCTGATACCCTCACCTCTCCAACCTTTGAGAAAAACCCTCGCTGCCGCCCTTGCCTTGTGTCGATGTCAAGAAGGAGCCCAAGAGCAAGGAGAAGAAGGAGAGGAGGGAGAAGAGCCAATCACGGTTGACATTCATCGATTCTTCGACGAATTGACGTTCCTCATTCAAACTCTTCATCAACACCTCTCATAAAAGCCCTAATCACCAAGGTTCATAGTCTCACATCCAAACCTTGATCTTTGGACCTCTAAACACGTGGTATACCCTCCACATTCAAGTTTTCATGCAAATTCGACCCAAATTCTCATAAATCAAGAAAACCCTAATTTGTTGTTTAGTCCAGGGCGGACTAGTTTGGCCCCTGAAACCGGACTAGTCTGGTATCTGAATCTGGAATGTGCTGAATTAATTCCAAATCAACTCAAATTAATTCCAAACTTGTTCAAACTTGTTGGAAACCATTGTAACTACTTAGTAAACATTAATAGCAACTCATTAACAAGTTTTACCTCACAATTGCATTAATCATTCCTGTCATGGCATATTGAGTAATATATGAGCATTATTTGATTGAATTGTGTGTTTTGCATGTTTGTCGCTCGGAATAGAAGGGATTATCATAGAGAGTGCTTTCAAGGACCTATAGAACCAGAGTTTTGAAGCCTTCGATCCAAATCAAGCTCAGGAGCAAGGCAAGTGTCCTTGACCATATTGATCCTATTTTAAAAGATTATGTCTGCAAAATTGCATGCTTGTGTTGAAATGATTGGAAACCCAATTGTAGGAGTTTACTAGTTTTGTATGACCATCCTTGTCGCTTGAACACTATGTAGAGAGTTGGGAAGGGTATTTTACACTTTTTGCTTCGCAATGCTAAATTGGGTTTGGAAATCAACTATAATGCTTAATTGTGATCTATTGGACACATGAATGATGAGAATTGATATTAATGACCCTTTAGCAACATGGTTCCTAGGGATCTAAGCGGGAGGGTCATGTAGAATCGGTTGGACTGTTTTGGTGGTTTTGCTTGCTTTAGATCTAAGGACCAGTTCGTGGAGTGATCATCCAGGACTTACAGTGCCACCACAGGGCCAAGTATGGGTGCGACTTAGCTTATTAATTAGTGAATTGCCAGTACCATTTGGACCATTAAGAATGTTCGGGGAATGGGTAGTCGGACTGGGTTTGTAGAGATTGGTGGGACTACCCTGGGATCCGAATGGCTCAAGAGGGGGCCCTTGGTTGGATGTGCTCAACTAGAGAATCAGCACCGGTGAAACCTCAATGGGGTCTAAATAGGCTAGTAATCACTTTGTAAAGGCTATCTTGTGATCTCTCAGCCACACACCTAAGGAAGTGTGAGACGACATAATTGAGATTACTTAGTCATTGAGAGGTGATGAAATCACGAACTTGTGGGTAAAGTGGTACAACCTTTGCAGAGTGTGTTTTAAAACTATCATGATAGCCGTGCTCCCGGTCATGAGCAACCTGGACCCTCACACGATTAGAATTATGGACCTTTAATATGGTTTAATGGCTCAAATTGAATAGGGAATTGGTATTATTATAAATGGCTTTCATATATGGAACTGATGAAAATGAGATAAATGAGCAGTTATGAGTTGTTTATGGTTTATTATTGCTGGAATTGGTTATTTAAGTTAAAATTGATGTTATATGGGTTATTTGGGAAGGACCTCACGTAATAATGATATAATTGCATTTTCAATTGTTTTGAATGTACTTTTATGCAATTAGCCCTTTTACTTATCATTCCTTGTTTAAGCTATATGTCATACTTTTCCACACTTGTTGAGTATGATATGTGCTCACCCTTGCTATTCCCCCACCAAATTCAGACGAAGGCGACCAGGTGGAGTACCAGGAGGTTTTTGAGGAGTACTAGGTGTGTGTTACCGTCAAACCCGCCTGTCGAGTTTGGAGTCTTAGAGTTTAGTGTTTTCCGCTGCAGTTTTATTAGAGTTGTATTCAAGGCTATTTGGTTTGTAATAAGGTACTATTATTATTGTTATTATTCGAGACACGGTTTATAATCTTCTTATCAATTGTGAGTCACTTGTGTATTTGTGTTAAACATCCTGGGGACACATATGCATTACGCTTGGTTCATTTTCAGAATCGGGTGTCACAAGTTCTTCCTTGTCCATGGATTTTTCCTCGGTTCTTGACACTACTTCTTCTTGAGGAGACTCATTAAGACCCATAATGAAGAAAGAATTTTCTAGAATTTGGTCTAGAAGATCCTTGCCCTCTTCTGGTGTCTTATGGAGGAAAGATCCTCCAATCGTAATGTCAAGATGTAGAGTAGACTCTTTGTTAGATCCCATATAGAAGTGTTGCAAAAGCAACGGATCAGGGATAGACAAATCTGGGCCAGAATTTCTCAAAAGAGAAAATCTATCCCAAGTTGCACCTATGGATTTCCTCTCCATCTGCTGGAAGCATAGTACTTCCTTCTGCAAGGAAACAATTCAATCAATTGGAAAGAAAGCAAGACAAATTTTTTCTCTTAATTCATTTCAATTTCCGTTTGTTTTCCCAATGTTTTGGTCGTACCATTGTTTGGCTTTTTCCTTGAGGGAAAAAGGAAACAACTTCCATTTGAGAGTCTCTTGTGTCATACCCTTGATTAGAAGGCATGAACACAATTGTTCGAACTCTCGTAGATGGTGGTAAGGGTTTTCACAATCCGTTCCTAAGATGGATTGCTCCCGAACCATGGCTATAAAGCCAGGGTGAAGTTCATAGCTAGTAGAACAAATGGGTTACGCCGAAGGTGGTGGCTCACATAACTTGCCCTTTGGGGCAAAATAAGAAAGAATGGTGGGTTGCTCCATAAATTTGGTGGTAAGAAAAGGAAATATAAGATAGATAGATAGATACGAGGGTGAACAAGGTTCGAAGATTAACAGCAACCATTCCCCGGCAACGGCTCCAGAAATGCTTGTTGACGCTTCTACGTCACAGATAAAAATCCGCAAGCGCACGAAAACTGTCATGTAGCACATCCCCTTAAGAGAGTATTCCAAGGGTATAAAAGCCAATGAACGTGTGTGTAATCTTACGAGTTAATTCATCCAAGGACAAAAAGTTGTTTTGTAGGCAAGAAAGAGAGAGGAATTCAAAGTATTGATTCTAATTCAAAAGAATTTGTAGTAGCTACTTGCTTTGGGCACGGGTTTACCCCTAGCAACACTAGGACGACTCCCGCCAAGAGCCTATGGCATAGCCGAACGTGAAGGATTACTAAGGACAAATAGGGTTGTCACCACCTACTGCCTACCTCTTCAATTTGTGGGTCTACGAGGTATTCACTCGTGATTTCTAACCTAGGCACCACATTTATGTTCTAAATCACAACTCTAGTTGTTTTGAACACAAAGCTACTACAACTAGAGATCTAATAAATTAAAGCAATGAACCCACAAGTAACTACTTGTGCAAACTACTATGAATTGAGAATCAAACTTGAATTGAATTCACAAAGGGCTTACTTGATTTGAGTACACCTTTGTAGGGATACAAGTGTAGAAGAGGGACTTGACAAGCCCAAGCCTCCTTCTCCTAAACTCTCACCACACTCTCCTTCTACTTGGCAGCCTCTAGGACTACTCTAAACCTTAGGAGTGGTACTCTATTCTAAACTTTTGGTGTGTGTGTGTGAAGTGAGGTGTGGGGTTCTATTTATAGGGGGGAGGGTTGGTTCCCGCCACAAAATGTGCGTGAATCAGTCTTCATTGTGATCAGGGCATCACAGGGAGTTGACACATGGAAGCTGACCGAGTTTGCCGCCGGGAAGGGTTCGACTGAACCCCCTACTCGCCGAACAGAAAAGTTGACCATTTCTTGTGTGCTTTCTCGAGGTGACTTCAAGGTGGGTCCCATTGATTGATATGGGTGCTACACTGTTGGTGGCCTCGAATACTTCTGTTTGTGGGCCATTTGATCCATTTGGTGCCACATGGCGTTGCCTGATTTGTCAAAATCCAATTTTATGTATTACTCCCTGCATGTCTTGGTATTTTGGGTCTAAATTCACCTACATACAAATAAAGACCAATACTTGTGGAATTGGTTAGTTTTTAACCCTACCAGTATGTTGTGTTTATCTTTTGTGCACATTATGAGGTGAATTGATGGTCTAAATATGTTACTTTAGGACCGTCAACAGGGTGCATAGGCTTAGGGTTCGGGACCAGGCTAAGCTTACTACGCACTCTGGACCTGACCCTGCCAGAGCTTGGTTGTCATAAATGCTGCTCACTATGAACACCTTCACACTGTCCTATTAAGCTAATATATACAGGGTTCCCAAAGCTCCGAGGGTAGCTATGACGGTTGTCAGGAAACTTGTCGTTGATGGCTACCAGTGGGGCATTGAGCAGACGTTCCTACATTCTTCCTTGGCCCCTCGTCTTGCGAGGGGTCTGAGTAGAGCTAGAACTGATCTTGATAGCTTTGACAGGAGTGTCGGTGCTGTCGGAAGGCTGTAGATGGGGTGCAGTTGGTGAGCTGCGCTGGCGCGAGCTCGACGGAGGCTAACTCGGCCCAGCGCCACCCTGGGCTGGTGTTGGGTCAGCTGCGAAGGGCATTGAGCTTTTCCAAGGCTAACACCGCAGCAGTGCGGTCTCTGCAAATCCTAAGGACACCGAAGGGGTCAGCATCTTCAGGACAACGTAGCCGTAGTGGGCTACGGCCATGAATCAGTACAGGATGGGCCTGCTGATGATGGCGTTGAAGGGGAGACTGATGTCTGTGACGTTGAACAGGATGCTCTCGGTCCTGTAGTTGTCAGGTGTCCCAAAGGTTACCCGGAGGTTGATGTTTCCGTACGGGATGATGTTCCCTAGCCCCACTCCCGAGAACGAGCTCGAGGGAGTGAGCTTTGACACCGAGATCTGCAGCTGGTCGAGGCCGCACAGCTAATGAGGTTGAGGCCGACCCCACCATCTATCAAGACGTAGTGGAGCTTGACATTGGCAATGGTGGAGGCGACCAGGAGCGGTAGGATCCTGGCTCCTGCCATGTTCTTGGGACAGTCGGAGACATCGAAGCTGATCGGCGTCTCCTTCAACTTGTGGTGTAGCGCGGGAGAGGGAGCAGAGGCGCGGGGTCTTGACCGCATTCCGGGATGCGGGATCCCAAAACCCCCCAAAGATGACGTGGAGAGTCTTGTGATGCTCGTGGTCGCTACTAGTGTTGGAGTCCTCGTCTTGTTGGACCACCTTGACGGCCCGTTCCTTCTTCTGGTACTCCATCTCCTCGTCGTTGTCGACCTTCGGTTGACCTTCTTCTTGCCCTCCCACTAACGAAAGGGGCACCATCGGGACGCTGTTGTGCCTTCTCTTTGAAGGATCGAATAGCACGTGAAATTCTACCAGAGGGGGGTGAATGGTAGATTTGAAACTTTTTCAGCGGAAGCAACGAAAACCCCTCAACAGAAAATTGATCTCTTAAAAAATTTGTGTGTGCAACTAATCTAAACGTGTTCAACCATGACAAAAGTAGTAGATAATGTATATAATCAAGTCACGAATACACAACAACAAGCATCACGGAAAACCGTTGAGAAAAAATCAAGTTACGATCAAAAGATCGAACAAAGGTCAATCTGTTTTATCGAGTAAAAACCTTTTCTATAACACTACAAAGAAACTTTTGTATATGCAAAACAACTAATCCAATGACTGTGAAATTTTCACATATTATAGATAGTCAAGTTGTGAAGACAACACAAAAAGAATCAAATCGATTGGATCTCTAAAACTCGAGTTATGATAAAACCACCAAAGCAAGGTAGTGCTGTGCAGAAACTCATGAGAAAGACTTCAAGAAAACAAGTCGGATGAACAAGGTACAAAAGGTTCCTTTCAACTATGAATTTTATTCAATAGAACACAGGAGGAACAGCCCAAAAGTTGTCTACCACGAGCGCTGGCCTCCCTTGCTTATATAACCAGCCATGAGGCGAAGCCAAACCAAACTAGGACTCGTATCCTACTCAGTTTCCACCAAAAATTTCCATAACTTCTAAAGACTATTCTATACGCAGATAGAAGCAATCTTAAGACTTCCAAACACCTTAGGAACGTAATTCCAAAAACAACTCAACTTCATGACCCATACAAAATCCTATCGTAACCAACTCAAATCTTTCCATATTTGAGTCAAACCCGACTCAGCCGCATCCTTTGTCCATAACCTAGTCGGTTGGACCTTTCCGACCAATTCTTTATGTCCACATCTCTTCATCACGCCTTGGAACCATGTAGCCACATTTATGCACTCCTTGCACACGTGCAAACACCTTCCAACGACGTCCACGAAACCTTCATATGCATTGTTCTTGATTCAAACATGTTGCGCAACCTCCCGATTAACTCAACCACAATTCCTCCCGAACTTGGTTGTTGAACCTCATCTTCTTCCTAAGACTAGTTCAATGGATCTTGTCACTAGTCATGTCTTGAACTCAAGCAACACCTGCACATGAACAAACAACCAATACTTCCGAGCACAAGTCCTCGACTTGACTCTCGTTAGTTTCGGAACCACAACACCTTACATGAGAACCTCACATAACCATGTTTCAAATCATAGCAAAATGATATCAGTCATAACCACTAAAACACACCAAAAACTTAGTAAAATAATATTAAGCAAACTTTCCATAGATGTAAAGCAAGTTCAAAACATTGCAAGGTAAAAGCAGAACAATTGCAATCAAGCTCCGAACCTTGCCAAAGCAAACCGGACCATGAGTCGGAGCTTACCAAAGCTAAGTAGGACCTAGCACCGGAGCTTACCAAAGCTAGTCAGACATAGCGCTGGAGCTTACCAAAGCTAGTCGGACCCAACCAAAATAAGTCAGACCTAGCCAAAATAAGTCGAACCTGCGTCGGACCTTGCCGGAGCTACCCAAAATAAGTCAGACCTATCATTGGACCTTGCAGGAGCTCCGACCTAGACTCGGACCTTGATGAGACGGGTGTTTTGGCAAAAATTCAAAACTTTTATTGTCATAGCCAATGTATTCAGCACACATAGGTCTCATAATCTCCCCACTGATGAATGCATTAGCAACACTACTTAAAATACGAACATTGGCTTATTCACATGAAAACTTCTGAAAACAATTTCTCCCCCTTTTTTAAAATGAAATGAGATAGAAATAAATTTATCCCCTTATACATATTTCTCCCCATTGCATACTTCTCCCCCTTTGAAAATGTATTCAGCAAGGTACAAAAGAGAAATTTTAATTTCTTTTGAGCACATTATAACATATAGATATAAAACAAAGCTCATCCAAGTCATACTATGAAGTAACTTACACTATCACAACAATGAGATACATAAAGTAGTGTAAGCCATGCTAGATACCAAATGTAATTTTCAATTTAAGCAAGTCATGATCTCACAAACTTAACTATTTCAAGACCTGAAAGCATGACACTTGTTGCTGCAATTTTTTCTTTTAAGCACAAATTTTGATCATATGAAATTTACAAGAGATTATATGCACATCTTCCTTATTCTAACCAACCAAGCTAATCTTATGTCATTTCACAATCAGAAGCTTAAGAACATGGTTTTATTCATATACATCTTCTTCCAAGTTCATATCTAAGTGCAATGATAAGCCATCTCAAAAGAAGAAGTGTGATGCGTGCATATTCTCTTGATCTTTTCTCATTTTTATTTGATCATAAAAGCTCAACATGTGGATAGTTGATTGATAATTTTTTCATTATTAAAAGCACTTGTGAGCATGCAACAAGTTCAAAACAGCAAGAAAGTTCAATCATGACCAGATTTAGTGTAAGTAATTATTCCAACTACTAGTCATGGAATAAACTACAAAATGTATAATATGAATAATGTAGTAAGAACTTTCACCATGTAAAAGGAATCACAAAGTCATATATATGAAATACTATGCTCATACTATTTTAAATTCAGATTCGCACATAGACTTCCCAAGTTTCAAAACTCCCCCTAAATTTAAGCCATGAGGATGCATATCCCCTATTTCACTACGAATGAATCAAAAACGAGTGAAATCCAAAGGTTTTGTGAAAATATTAGCCAATTGTTGTCTGGTATCTACATGGTGAAGCACAATGTTTCTTTTTTCAACATTATCACAGAGAAAGTGATACCTAATGTCAGTGTACTTTGTTCTCGAATGTTGCACGGGATTTTTACCAATGCAAATGGCACTAGTGTTATCACAAAACAGTGGAACACTCTCTAGATCAACCTCATAGTCCTTAAGTGTTTGAACAATCCAAAGAATTTGTGAGCAAGTGCTAGCAGCAGCTACATATTCATATTTGGTTGTGGATTGTGCAACTAAACTTTGTATTCTAGAGGACCAAGTAACAAGTGAATTACCAAGAAAATGACAAGCACCCAAAGTACTTTACCTATCAATCCTACAACCCCCAAAATCAGCATCCGAAAAAGCTTTCAAAGTAACGGTTGCGGAAGAAGGAAGAAAAATGTCAAATTCTTGAGTTCCATGTAAGTACTTGAGTATCCTTTCGATGGATTGACGATGTGAAGCACGTGGAGAAGCTTGAAAACGTGCACAAAGACATACACTGAATTGTATGTCCATTCTTGATGTCATGTGTTACAAAAGCGATCCAATCATGCTTCTATATTCTTTTTTATCCACGGGTTCACCATCTTCATCAAGTTCAAGTGTCGTTGTTGTACCCATTGGTGTCTGAAGAGGCTTTCTTTTGTCCATGTTGAAGCACTTAAGAAGATTCCTTGTATACTTTGTTTGATTCACAAAGGTACCTTCCTTGGTTTGCTTGATTTGCAGCCCCAAAAAGTACGTGAGTTCTCCCATCATACTCATCTCAAATTCTGAACTCATCATAGCTGAAAACTTGGACAAAAGATCATGAGAAGCACAACCAAAGATAATATCATCCACATACACTTGAACGAACAATGAGTCATTGCCATGCTTAAGCACAAAAAAGAGTTTTATCAACCTTGCCCATGGTAAACCCCTTTTCAAGTAAGAATGTTTTTAACTTATCATGCCATGCTCTAGGGCCTTGTTTGAGACCGTATAAGGCTTTGGACAGTTTGTAAACATGATTTGGAAAATTTGGATTTTCAAAACCCGGTAATTGCTTGACATAAACCTCCTCATCTATGTAGCCATTAAGAAAAGCACTTTTAACATCCATTTGATATCACTTGAAACCTTTAGATGCAAGAAAAGCTAACAAAATTCTTATGGCTTCTAATCTAGCAACAGGAGCAAAGGTTTCATCAAAATCAAGACCTTCAACTTGTGTGAAACCTTGAGCAACCAACCTAGCCTTATTCCTAATCACAACCCCATCCTCACTTTGTTTATTTTTAAACACCCATTCCAATTAAAGTGTGACCTTGAGGTGGAGGTACAAGTTTCCAAACATTATTTCTATCAAAATTTTCTAACTCTTCTTGCATGGCAATAATCCAAGATTCACTAGTGAATGCGTGTGATATATCTTTGGGTTCAAAAGAAGCAACAAAAGCAGAATGAACATGAAAGTTGGATCGTAAAACCTTGACTGTGTAACTCGTTCGTGCAAGCTTCCAATAATTTGTTGTGGAGGATGACTTTTGAGAACTCGGAGGGGAGTGGACACTTCACAAGCTTCTTCTTCTTCTTCTTCATGTTCATCACAAATCGATGAGCTTGTGACTTGAGGATGCTCTGGAGCAGCAATGGTGGGCGTCGGTGCTGGTTGTGAATCAAAATCAGGAGGTGAAACAATGTCATTAGCTGCTTAATTTTCGGGCAGCAGCACTTCTTCTTCCTCATCTTCAACAAAAAATACTCTCCCCCGGTGAATATGGATCCGTACCTGCAATATTTGAGCTAGTACCTGGGCTAGCTTCATCAAAAGAAACCTCACAAGTCTCCACAATTTTGTTAGTGTCAAGTAAAAGCACACGGTAGCCTCTAGTATGAGATGTGTAACCAAGAAACATGCCATCAACAAATCTAGCTTCAAATTTATAAATATTACCATGTTTCTTAGAAAAGCATTAACAACCAAAGACCCAAAAGTATGTGACACTAGGCCTATGTCCAAGCTGAAGTTCATAAGGTATTTTTCCTAGCTTAGCACGCAAGAAAACATGATTTGAGACATAATAAGCCATTGCAATTGCATCTGCCCAAACAATTCTAGGAGTTTGATATTCATGAAGCATAGTCCTAGCCATCTCAACTAAAGTTTTGTTCTTTCTCTCTACAACACTGTTTTGTTGAGGTACATAAGGTGAAGAAAATTGGTGATCTATTCCATTTTTAGCACAAAAGTAATCAAACGATTGATTATAAATTCGGTTCTGTTATCACTTCTAATTGCATTTAAATATTCTGGTTGATCAATTGATAATCTAAGAAATAAAGTTCTAAAGTAACTAAAAGCTTCATTCTTAGATTCCATAAAGTAGACCCAAGAGTATCTAGAATAGTCATCAACAATCAGAGGAACATACCCTTTACCTCCGACGGATTGAACACGTGAAGGTCATACGGTGTCAAGGTGCAAAAGTTGGCCCGGTTCAGTTGTCATGGTCATTGTGAGAGGAGCATGTGAACCTGCAACCATCTTAGCATGTCTACAAGAAGAGCACACAATTTCTTTGTCCCCTTTCAGCTTAGGCAGCCCACGTATGCGATCAAAAGCACTAACATGCGTGAGATGATCAAAGCCCACGTGACCAAGTCTACGATGCCAAAAATATCAGTCTTTGGAATCATTAGCAACTAGAAACCTATGCTTAGAAGAAGAAATATCAAAATCAGCTTTAAAAACTCTTCCAAATCGAGACATGTAAAAAATAAGCTCACTATTTGAACCTACAACTTTGTAGCAATTTTTATTGAAAATAATTTCCATATTTCATCTAGCAATTGTGAAACGGAAAGCAAGTTGTATTTCAAATTTTTGAAAAGTGCCACATCCTTCAAGGTGTAGTGATCATTTACTCTAACCGAACCCTTAGCAATTATAGGAGTTGAAGAATTATCGGCAAAAGTAACATTCTCTACACGTGACACAAAAGAGAGGGAGGAGAACCAATCTTTGTTACCGGTCATGTGGCATGAGCAACCTGAATCCACAATCCAAATGTTCTCCTTCCTCAAGCGTGTAGCCTACATAGAAGAACAATACGTCGATGACTCAATACTGGGGTTAGTCAAAAGGTATTCAGGAATCTAATACTGAGTCACATGACGTCCAGCAGGAACAACACGTGAAAGCTGAGATAAAACAGCAGGTTTATAAGCCAAAGTTTGAGCATTTTTGTACCCAACTACTGACCTACGAGGTGTTACATGTGTAGCACGAAAAAACAGTAGGTTTGGGACCAAACTTTGCATGTTTTCAACTCATTACGGCAAGTTGCATGTTCCTATCATTCAGTTTAGCATGTTCAACAAATTTTGCATGAAGGTTATGAGATCTAGCAATCATTCTTTCCTTTTTGTTGTTGTTTATCTAGTCTATAACAAAAATCTATTACATGACCATCTGTACCATATTAGGTGCAATGAAATTTAACTTTGTGTTCATGTCTAGATGACCAAGCAACATTTTTATTTGAAACCGATTGAGACAACACTGCTGTAGATTTGAAAACCACTTCTATTTGTTTAGGAACTGTTTGAATCAAACCACTTCCTAATGACTTTACAATTTTAGGAGGATGTGCCTTAGCATGAGCATGAGAATCAAAACCTAAACCAGTTTTATTATTGTAAGACTTTGAAGAATTCAGCAGCAAGTTTAGATTCTTATTCCCATTACAAAACCGATCTAATGTCCTATGCATGTTATCAAGTTTATTTGACAGATCAAGAAAATTTTCACATGAAGTTTTTCCTTTTAATTTGCAATTGGAACAATATTTAACTTCATGATAACTTAAAGCATTGTTCAATATAGAAATTTCATTCATAGCATCTTGTAGTTCTTATCAAGATCATCACAAGTAGAACAATGCAAATCAATTGTAGAACAACAAGCATCTTTAGAGTTTTTATTATTAAGTGCAGCAAGCTCTCTGTTCTTTTCAATTTCTAACTCAAGTTTATCAAGTGTGGAGGTGTGCGCACTTCTTAGAGAGAAAAATTGTCCATATATTAAATCACATGAGGAACAAGAATCATCACTAGGAATCAAATATTTGAAACGATTAATTTCAAATTCTAGTGACTCAATTTTAACAGCATTGTCCCTAAGCTTGTTGTCCTTTTTCTTAACCATAACAGTGGCACGAGAAATAGCATCACACATTTCTTCGCAAGTAGGACATACCTCTTTATTGTCGTTGTTGTGCTCTGCCTCCTCCATACTTGATCTTGATTTGCCCACTATGAAGCACAAGTTTGCAAAATCACCTTCATCTTCGTCATTTCCGATGTCCACATCGCTCGAGCCAAATTCTTGAAGTGCGGAGATAAAACTATTCACCAATTGGCATCCTGTAAAACCCTTCTTCTTGTTGTTGTTGTTTGCAGAGGAGTGCTTCGTCCTTGTTTGCTTTTCATCACAAGAAGTAGTACCTGAAAGGTTAGGGAAATCCGTGCGAAAATGTCCTGTCTTACCACATTCGAAGCATCGTTGAGGTCTGTCACTTCCTCTCCTTCTAGTTCTCACATTTTGCAATGCTTTCGAGGACCGAGTAGAGATGAGTGCAAGTTCTTCCTCTGGAAACTCTTCAATCTGTTCAAGAGTTAGAGAGGACAACAAAGCAAGTGCTCCACAAGATGAAGATTGGCCGGAGCTAGGCATGTTACGTTGTGAAACAAATGCAAGAGACTTGTTGGGGTTCTTATGTGAGATTATGTCAATTTCATGAGTTTTCAATTTATAATATACATAACATCTAAAGTAAATGTACTCATGATAGTAGATTTACGAATAGATGTGACTTTCATCTCCCAAATTGACATGTCTAATGCACTTAGTAATTGCCTAGCATTCTCAGCATCTGAAAAATTACATTGACGCTACGCAAATTGCTGAGAATTTTATTAAAGCGAGCAAAGATGTCGTCGACGAACTCACCTGGTTGCATCTCAAAGCACATGTACTCCTTTTTGAACATGTCTTGCCTTACCTCCTTGATCGTGTTGTATCCTTCATGGTAGTCGCAGAGTGCTTTCCACACATCATATGCAGATCAGAGGTGAGCAACACGGTCGAAATTGCTTTGAGATAATCCTTGTATCATCAAGTTGCAAGCCTTGTTGTTTTTGTAACCATCTCTCATGTTTGTAGCTGTAACTTGATCATTTTACGGCACGTCATAAGGCTTGTACACCTTTTCCCATATTGTGAAGCCTTGCGCTTGGATAAAAGCTTCCATACGTGCCTTTCAAACCTGAAAATCAATACAACTAAAGACACAAGGTTTTGCGCAGTATTTCTCCATGATGATTAGTCAAGAACACGTGCAAATCACAAAGATTAGAGCACCATGGCTCTGATACCAATTGTAGAATAGAAGAGCATGTGAAAAGCTACCAGAGGGGGTGAATGGTATATTTAAAACTTCTTCAGCGGAAGCAACAAAAATCCCTCCGCGGAAAATTGATCTGTTAAAGAATTTGTGTGTGCGACTAATCTAAACGTGTTCAACTGTGACTAAAGTAGTAGATATTGTAGATAATCAAGTCATGAAGACACTACAACAAGAATCACGGAAAACCATCGAGAAAAACTCAAGTTACGATCGAAAGATCGAACAAAGGTCAATCTTTTCTACCAAGTAAAAACCAGATATGTATCATTGCAAAGAAACTCGTGTAGATCAAAAATCACAAGTCCAATGACTGTGAAATTTTCACAGATGATAGATAATCAAGTTGTGAAGACAATACAAAAAGAATCACATCGATTTGACCTGTAAAACTCGATTTATGATAAAACTACCGAAGCAAGGTAGTGCTATGCAAAAACTCAATGAGAAAGACTTGAAGAAAACAAGTCGGACGAACAAGGCACAACAAGTTCCTTTCAGCTACGGATTTTATTCAATAGAACACAAGAAGAAAATCCCAAAAGTAGTCTACCACAAGCTCTGGCCTCCCTTGCTTATATAACCAGTCATGAGGCCAACCCAAACCAAACTAGGACTCGTATCCTACTCAGTTTCTACCGAAACTTTCCAAAACTGCTCAAGACTCTTCTATACGCAGATAGAAGCAATCTTAAGATTTCCAAACACCTTAGGAACGTATCCCACATTCCTAAAATAACTCAACTTTGTGACCCACACGAAATTCTATCGTAACCAACTCAAATCTTTCCATATTTGAGTCAAACCCGACTCAGTCGCAGCCTGAGTCCATAACCTAGTCGGTTGGACCTTTACGACCAATTATTTACGTCCACATCTCTTCATCACGCCTTGGAACCATGTAGCTACGTTCATGCAATCCTTGCACACGTGCATACACCTTCCAACAACGTCCACGTACCTTCATATGCATTGTTCTTGATTCAAACATGTTGTGCAACCTCCTGATCAACTCAACCACAATTCCTCCCGAACTTGGTTATTGAACCTCATCTTCTTCCTAGGACAAGTTCAATGGATCCCATCACCAGCCCAGTTTTGAACTCAAGCAACACCTGCACATGAACAAACAACCATTACTTCCGAGCACAAGTCCTCGACCTGGCTCTCATTAGTTCCGAAACCGCAACACCTTACATGAGAACCTCACATAAGCATGTTGCAAATCATAGCAAAATGATTTCAGCTATAACCACCAAAACACACTAAAAACTTAGTAAAATAATACTAAGAAACTTTCCATAGATGTAAAGTAAGTTTGAAACATTGAAAGGTAAAAGTAGAACAATTGCAATCAAGCTCCAAACCTTGCCAAAGCTAACCGGACCTTGAGTTAGAGCTTACCAAAGCTAGCAGTACCTAGTGCTGGAGCTTACCAAAGCTAGTCGGACCTAGCGTTGGAGGTTACCAAAGCTATTCAGACCTAACCAAAATAAGTTGGACCTTACGTCGAACCTTGCCGGAGCTACCCAAAACAAGTCGGACCTATCGTCGGACCTTGCAGGAGCTCGTACCTAGAGTCGGACCTTGATGAGACGGGTGTTTTGGCAAAATTCAAAACTTTTATCGTCATAGCCAATGTATTCAGCACACATAGGTCTCACACTCTTGGTATCGCTCGACGCATCTCTTGATCTCCCAGCACTCGCTCGCGGTGTGGTCGCGAGTCTTGTGCACTGGGTAGGGCTCGACGTCGTTGATAGTAGCAGGTGGCTGACGTGGGCGTTTGTCAGAGTGTGGGGGTCTTCCACCACCGATCGCTGCTGCTGCGGAGACAGGTGACCCATGTAGCGGCTTGTTCTTGTTGCCGCCCCGGTTCTAGTCCTTCTTTTTGCCACTACCTGGGGTAACGACACCTTCACCGGTCTGGCCGACTCCGCCCACTCTTGGGGCGGGCTGGGTGTGCCAGTCATAGCCTTCTGCCGCGCGGGCTCACTGGTCGGTGACGGGGAAGAGCTCGAAGACATCTTGCACGTTGTGCATGGCTAGCTTCTCGAGCATCTTTCGGTCACACACTCCCTACTGGAATGCTACTATGACAGAAGCATTTGAGATGTTGGAGATGGAGTTGCGTACCTGGGAGAAACGTTGGATGAATGATCGCAACGTCTCCTTGGGTTGCTGGCGCACGGCGTGGAGGTCGAGCTTAGTGTCGGGGCACGTTTAGGAGCTCTCAAAATTCGCCATGAACTGACGACAGAGCTCATCCCAAGAGGTTTTGGACCCCTCATGTAGGTTCATCATCCATGACTGGGTTGAGCCGATCTTGACGACGGGGAAGTAGTTCGCTAGGACGGATTCATCCGCTCCTGCAGCAAGGAGTGTCGTGGTGTAGATCTGCAGGAACTCGGCTGGGTTGATGCTCCTGTCAAACTTCTCCAGTAGGTGTGGCTAGAAATTGCACGGCCACATCATCAGGCAGAGGTATGGTGCCAAGGCCATGCACCCTCTGATGAGTTTCACCAGAGAGGCGTATGGGACAGCATACCCTAGGGGGGTTTGCTGCGCCACGTGTGGCTGCTGTGGCAAGTACTACTGTTGCAGCACCTGTTGCGCAGAGTACTGTAGGGGTGCGGTCGACCCAATTTAATCCTTTTTTGGCGGCGGTGGTGGATGGTTTACCTGAGGTCCATGTTGACGGCTGGTACATCACAGATGAAAATCCGCAAGGGCACGAAAATCGTCGTGTAGCACTTCCCCTTAAGAGAGTATTCCGTGGGTATCGAATCCAAGGAACGGTTGTGTAATCTTACAAACTAATCCACCCAAAGACACAAAGTTGTTTTGTGGGTATGGAAGATGGAGGAATTCAAATTATTGATTCTAATTAAATAGAATTTGCGATAGCTGCTTGCTTCGGGCCTGGGTTTACCCCTAGCAACACTAGGCGACTCTCGTCAAGAGCCTATGGCATAGCCGAACGTGGAGGATTACAAAGTACGGATAGGGCTATCACCACCTACTGCCTACCTCTTCAATCTGTGGGTCTATGAGATACTCACTGGTGATTTCTAACCTAAGCATCATGCTTACATTCTATATCACAACTCTAGTTGTTTTGAACACAAAGCTACAACTAGAGCTTCTAATGAATTAAAGCAATGAACCCACAAGTAACTACTTGTGCAAACTACTATGAATTGAGAATCAAACTTGAATTGAATTCACAAAGGCTTATTGATTTGAATAACACCTTTGTAGGGGTACAAGTGTAGAAGAGGGACTTGACAAGCCCAAGTCTCCTTCTTCCAAACTTTTCACCACACTCTCCTTCTACTTGGTAGCCTCTAAGACTACTCTAAACCTTTGAAGTGATGTTCTATTCTCAACTGTTTTGGTGTGTGTGTGAAGTGAGGTGTGGGGTTCTATTTATAGGTGGAGAAGGGTCGGTTCCCACCACCAAATACGCGCGAATTAGTCACCCATGACCTCTTCAAGCTGGGAGGAGCCAACACGTGGCGTTTGACCGATTTTGGGGGCAAAAACAAGTTGGCCGACTAGGGGGATCGGCCGACCTGGTCTTGGCCCCGTTGGAGCTGTGCTTTCTCCAAGTCTCTGCCAGGTGGGTCCCATTGACTGATATTGGTGCTACACCATTGGATGGCCTCGGATACTTCTGTTTGTGGGCCATTCGATCTATGCGATGACATGTGGTGTCGCCTAATTCTTCAAAACCCTATTTTATGGATTACTCCTTGCATGTCTCGGTATTTTGAGTCTAAATTCACATGCATACAAATAAACACCAACACTTGTGGAATTGGTTAGTTTTTAACCCGACCACTACGTTGTGTTTCTCTTTTGTGCACATTATGAGGTGAATTGACGGTCTAAATATGGCACTTAAGGATCATCAATAGTCCACCTTGGATGAAGGATGCCTTGTGCTCAGTCCCTTGAGGGCCATACCCAGCGTCAAGGTTGCGCTGCCTCTCCCGCTGTCGCTCTATGATGACGCAACCATCTATGTGAACTTGACAACAGTCAAGCTCAGCCCTCAGGTCCTCCGTGGGGATCTTGCCAGCGCTAGTAAGCCTGGTGGCTCTGGATTAGGCGGTGCGACAATCAATGGAGGGCGTTTGCGATAGCAACACGTGATGTCTCCCTATGTTGGGAGAGTTGATGGCTGCCATGACCAAGTGGTCGATGTCATGGACCCACTGTTGATCCACTCCCTGGGAAGTGTTCATCGATGGTGGGTGGTGGAGTAGGGCCCTGGCTGCTGCCAGAGCACTCTCCGGACTTATAGCCGGCGGCTGCAGGGGCGCTGACTGGGTCGGGACATGCCCGAAGGTGCCACCCTGGCCAGCTGCATCTGCGTGGGGGTGTGATGGACCAGAGTGTGTTGCTCGGGCGATAGATCTGGTCACCGGACGGTGGCCTCAAAAACCACCATCGACGGGTTTGATGAACACCATAGCGGTGAAATCGCAACCACTTTTTTGAGGGAAAAAGCCCCTACCTGGCGCACCAAATGTCGAAGTGTTAATGCGACACTTCCCCCGGATCTTCTAAGGAGCAGCCCGCAGAGGTTCTTTGATCAGCGGGGCTTAGTCTCTGTCGAGTGATCGTGCGTATGAGAGTATGAGATGGTGGTTTTTACGTGGTTCGGGTCGCAAGAGCATAACACCCTACTCCACGATGAGGTTGTGTTGCTGGGATGTGTGTGTGTGTGTGTGTGTGTGTGTGTGTGTGTGTGTGTGTGTGTGTGTGTGTGTGTGTGTGTGTGTGTGTGTGTGTGTGTGTGTGTGTGTGTGTGTGTGTGTGTGTGTGTGTGTCTGTGTCTGTGTGTGTCTGTGTGTGTGTGTGTGTGTGTCTGTGTCTGTGTGTGTCTGTGTGTGTGTGTGTGTGTCTATGTGTGTATGCATAGATTGGGGATCGATTGGCTGTGTTTTGTAATGGTGGTGGTCTAGTCCTTTTATAGACAAGGCCAGTCGCCTTACAAGTGGGGTCCCGGTCCTGACAGGTGGCCCCGGGGCGATCTTATCCTAAAAATGTAAGGCTTCTCGCATAAGCTTCCTCTGACCGCGCCTTGAAATCTTGTCGTCTTGCTGCCTCGGTCGCTAGTGGCCCATGCAGAGTCGTTGATGATGGCAGGGAATGTCCCATACGACTTTCCTTGTCGCCATAAGCTACCCACTTGGCGGAGTGGGGTAGGCCTACGGCGTCTTCACTGTGACGCGATTGGGCGCAACGGTACCTGACAGCAGGTGTGCGCCGCGTCATTTGCCTGGGGAAGATGCAAGTCTTAAAAGCCTGATCTGGACAAGGCGCACTGCCCTATTAACTCTATCAATCCACCGCCCAGGGCAAGTTGCAGGGTACATGGCAGCTCTGGAGCTAGCCTCTGTTGGGGAGGCTGGGTCCCGACCCTCTAACCACGTGGCAGCCCTGGAGCCCGCTCCTGAGTAGAGCGGAGGTTCCAGGGCTGTGGGACACGTGATAGAGCCAGAGCCCAGCTCTTCCGAGAGGTGGTCTGTCTATTATCTCTTGCCACGTGGCAGCACCGGAGCCCTCTCCCATGGGGGGAGCGGGATCTCATCCTGCTGGCCACGTGGCCGCTTGGGAGGTCGTCCTGAGGGGGAGCTGGACTCCTCCTTGAGGTCCATGTGGATACTTCAGACCCTGTATCTAAGTTAGAGGGGTCCGGGCCTTCTGGACACGTGATGCCCTCGGACCCCGCCTTGGCTGGAAGGCAGGACACCTAGGTAGCTTTAGCCTTTGCGTGAGGGTACTCGGTATGCCAGGTACCGACACACTTTATCTGTGATAATGTTAAAAAGGGAAATCTTGTGCATCACCATGTAGATATTGAACATCAATTGGCTGCCAGTTTTACAAAACATTTAGATTTCAATCGTTTTCATTCATTCATTGTGAGATAGGGGTCATGCATCCCCATGGCTTAAATTGATTGGGAGTTTTGCAACTTGGGAAGTTTATGTGTGAATCTGAAATTAAAAGATAATATGAGCATAAGTGTTTCATACATATATGAGTTTGTGATTCCTTTTACATGCTAAAAGTTCTTACTACATTTTGTTGTTTTTGCCATGACTAGTATTTGGAATAACTACTTTAAACTAAATTTGGATCATGATCGAATGCTGTTTGAACTTGTTGCATGCTCACAAGTGCTTTTAATCATGAAAAGGTAATCAATCAATAGCCCACATGTTGATATTTTATGATCAAATGAAAAAATAAAGGAAAGATCAAGAGAATATGCATGCATCACACTTCTTCTTTTGAGATTTCTTATCATTGCACTTAGATATGAACTTGGAAGGAGTTGTGTATGACTAAAACCATGTCCTTAAGCTTTTGGTTGTCAAATGATATAGTCTTGGTTTGGTTAGTTAGAATAAGGCGGATCCTGCATATAATCTCTTGCAAAGTTCATATGATTTAAATTTGTGCTCTAAAAGATAATAAAAACAACAACATGTGTCATGCTTTCAAGTTTTGAAATAGTTGAGACAAGAAGATCGTGACTTGCTTAAATTGACATTACACTTGATCTCTAGCATGGCTTACACTACTTTTTGTATTTCATTGTTGTGACAGTGTAAGTTACTTGATAGTATGACTTGGATGAGCTTCATTTTATATGTATATGTCATATTATACATTAGCAATTATGGTTAAAGTGAGGGTTTACATACAAAATTTTGAATATACTTGAGAAACTCATGTTGGACTGTTCAATCTTTTCAAATGCGCATTCAGAGTAACAGATAACCTTCAATTTGTACTACACAAAACACTTTGCATTGTCTGAACTTTTCAATGTGGATCAGGAATAACAGTTATTGTCAATTAGTTCAGACTGTTCAAACTTTTATTTTTTTTGGAGTAACAATTACCTTCATCAATTCGGACTGTCCAAACTTACTCAATGCATATCGGGAGTAACTGTTACAGCAGAGCAGGTATTTGCAATATCCAATCATACTGTTTAGTTTTAGGCACTCAGTTTTTAAAATGCAATATTTAACTTGTTTTTGACTTATAGAAAGTTTCCTTATTATGTTTGGACTAAGTTTTTGATGTTTTTGGCTGATCATGGTGGATAATATTTTGCTATATTTTGCAACATGCTTATGTGAGGTTCTCACATAAGGTGTTGTTGTTTTTGAACTATTGTAAGTCAAGTCGTGGACTTGTCCTCTGAAAAATTGACTGTTTGTTTATGTGCAGGTGATGCTTGAGGTCAAGACATGGCTAGTGATGGTGATCCATTAAACAAGTCTTAGGGAGAAGATGAGGTTCGACAACCAAGTTCCACAGGAATTGTGATTGAGTTGATCAGGAGGTCACACATCATGTTTGAGTGAAGAACAATGCATATGAAGATATCTTGAACATTTGGAAAGTGTTTGCACGTGTGCAAGGGGTGCATGGACATGGCAACATTGTTCCAGGGTGTGGTGAAGAGATATGGATGTGAAGATATGTCGGAAAGGTCCAACCGGCTGGATTATGCGCTCAGGCTACGGCTGAGGCGGTTATGGTTCATATGTGAAAAGTTTCAACTTTGTTTTGGTCAGATTTCGTGTTGGGCACAAAGTTGAGTTTTTTTAGGAATGTGTGTGATGTTACTAAGATGTTTGCAAGTCTTAATATTGCTTTTATATACATGTGGAAGAGTCTTGAGCAGTTATGGAAAGTTTTGGTTGAATCCAAGTAGGAGTAGGAAGTCCTAGTTGGAGATGACTTGCCTTAGGGCTGGTTATATAAGCAAGTGGGTCAGGGCTAGTGGAGGTAATATGACTCGTGGTTGTTCCTCTTGTGTTTCTTTAAAAAAAATTCGTAATTTTAGATGAGATTTTGTGCCTTGTTCGTCCGACTTGTTTTTGGCAAGTTTTTCTCATCAAGTTTCTGTGCAGCCAACGTTGCTTCAATGTCTTGATCATAACTTGAGTTTTACAGATCCAATTGATGTGGTTCTTTTTTTGTTGTCTTCAAATCAATTCTATATCATCTTTGAAAATTTCACGATCATTGGATTTGTGATTTTTGAGTTACACAAGTTTCTTTGCAGCGTAGCAGATCTGTTTTTCTTCTGTTAGAACATTAACCATTGCTTAGGGTTTTGGTTGTAACCTGAGTTCTACTCGGCATTTTCATGTTATTCTTGTTCAAATAGCTTTGTGACTTCATTCTCTACAACTTATACTAGTTGGGTTACGTTTGAACACATTGAAAATACTTCCACACACGGTTTATTTATCATATTAGTTTTTTGTCAACGGGTTTTTGTAGCTTCTGCATAAAAGTTTTTAAATCTACATTCACCCCCCTGGTAGCTTTTCATATGCTCTTCAATCCTACATGGTCAAACTCTACCTCATAGGGAATACATTCAATGGGCTCCAGCGTCTCCTCAAGAAGAGTTGCTATCGAAATGAAACAATGAAATATATAAATTTATGTATTTATAGACTTCAGAGCTAACAGAATTAATTTTGTATGAAGATGGAGTCCACTGCAGTTGAGAATTTAACTGCAGGCTATTAAGGTCACAAGAGGTTTAAGATAATTATCTCAGATTTTTATACCACAGTTTCTGTTTATGAAAATTTTTAACCCCCTTCTTAATAATTGAATTCCCAAGAAATTAGACAAGTCTTGACATGCTAATGAACTTGTAACCATTAGGGCATGCCACTACAAGTCTAATAAAATTGGTTTCATAATTTTTAAGCTTTCTACATGCCAGATTTGAATTTCCAAGTTTCTGTCAAATTATGAATTACTTACTGTTGATTTTTGGAATTTTTCATCAACATTTAGCAAGATCATAACATTAGCCTTACTTAATCAGACCAATTGTCATGAAAAGGTTACTCGAAGAAATAGAATACTAAATGAGGGTTCTGGTGAAGTTTCACATTTTTCTAAGGTTTATAACTCCTAGAATTTTAGAGAAAACCCCAAGGCGTCTCATGATCCCGAACCTATACAATTGCAAAGTATAGATCAAAAGGAATAGGGAAATTTTTATCTCACATTTTTTGAAGCTGTATACTAGGAGTTATGATTTTTCCAAATCTAGACATTTTCTGTAATTTATTTTCTATTGCTAATTCCCTAATTAGACTGACAGGAGGGATCCACTCATTTAAACTCCACCACGTAGATCAATGCCACATAGGGGTTACACATTTAAGTGCTTTAGCCACACTGGATCCATTCGGCACAAAAGATCCCGAGAGGAAAATGGGAGAGGCTGACTGTTGGGCCCACACACAATTGTCTTCTACCTAGGGACGACGACGTCCCGTAGCGCCGCCCGTCGCTCCCCTGCCCATCCCACTTGCCGCCTGTGACATAAACTCGATGCCCAACTCGATGGCGCAGTTAGGAGACCTTGGAAAAGATTGGACACCCTTCCCCGACGGTGGCGGCGGCTGGCGGGGACATCCTGATGCCGTTCTCACACTAGAGTCCACCATTTGCTGCACCACAAAGCCCTCCAGCACTAGTGGAGTGTGTATAACGTGAAAATAGAATGCACACGAGGTAAAACAGCCCGGAGCTTTCATCTCACCGGTGACCTAGGTTGGAAATTCCGGCAGCCACGAAAACATGCCCTAAACCGTAACCCGGCCATGGTTTGAGTTTCCTTTCCTTCTTGCTTCGGTGGATGCACATACACACTAGGAAGCAGACTCTAGATTGGAATGGAGTGCCATGCTCTATGTAACACGAATTTTTAAGAACAAGCAGGTTTCGGTTTTATGAAGTTCACCGAAGCAAAATCACACAATACCACAAACCTTGTCATGAAAACTTGAAACGAACGGAAGCACTAGCTAGAGGAGCTCCTTGCGCACCTTGGTGATGCTCTGTTGGCTGTAAAATGGGCGTCAATGCATGGGAACGCGTCATCTCTCAGTGGCTCCGAACAAAGGTCAACGGTGACCTAACAAAACACGGCGAGATAAGCCACAGTTGTTACTAAATCATGTGATAGAAAGAATGAGGATATCATCTGGTGACTCTTTTCGCTGTTTCACACTTGAGCGAAGGAGGAAAGAATCGATGGCGACAGAGCGAGCAGAGAAGCGCATCAATGGCGGTGGTGGTGAAAGAACAGAGAAGAGTGTTGGTTTGCTTCACCAAGGGTTTATATAGCGGCGACCAGGTGCTGCTCGACTTCAAGGCGAATTCGGCGGTGACCAATGGGAGAAGGCGGTAAGATTTTGTGACGGGAGAGATGGTGCATGAGGCTTTTGGCATTGAGCACTTAGCGTCGGTAAAAGACGGAGCACTTGAGTGCCCCGCCAGATGCCCACCAGTCATACAACCCCCTCACATAGAACTTCAAAACTCAATTTGAAATAGTAAATAAACTCCAAAATTCCCCAAGTTTTGCATGGACCCTAATTTGAATATGAGGGAGATCATGGTGGTCTTAGATTTTTCATTTGATGTCCCGGTGATGGCGCCGCCGCCTCCCTTGATGTCGGTGTCGCCCTTCCCTTGCCAGCCACCCTCAGCCATCGGATCTCAGCCGGACGGCCGGGATTAGACCATCCAAAGGGTATGACCCCCGACCCATAGTGGACCATGGACCCCCCGTCCTCACCCTTGGTCCACATCATATAGACCCGGTCCACCTCATTTTTGTGTAGAAAAATAAATCTAAAAATAAATGTAAAGACATAATTGCAGTTAGGTCCCTACACATTTTTATTAAATTATTAATAGGTCCCTTATTTACAAACGTGACCCCGACCTTTTTATTAATTCTGAATAATTACATAATTTAGTGAAATTTGCTGGAAAAACCCTATTAATTCTGAAATTATGTTTCTAACCAATCTAATGTTGTAATATTTACAATATAACACTTGCAAAATAAAAATAATATTTTAAAACTTAAATTATTCTGTAATAATTATTCTTAGCACATAATAAATTGAATAAATGACATATTAATTTAAAAATAGTAAATAAATTAAAGAATATTCGTAATAAATTATATAAAGGTAATTTTAATTGTTTGATAAATAATTCTTATGTAAAATAATTATTTTAAGTCTAGGTCAACTTGAATTTTGCTTAATTAATTATCAAACCTTTATAGATAAATGTTAAATACATTTTATTGCCAAAGCATATTGATGAGTAGTTTAGGCCCGATCTTCCGAAAGGTAAGTCGATTGGGGTGGAGAACTCGACATTGATGATCTGCGGCACTCAAGCAGTTTGAGTACTCCTGCAATCACTACACCACTGCTCCGATGGTTATCAACCGTATTGCACACACTTGACCTCGCCAAGAAGGCTAATCCCTGCAAGTGCAACCGAGAACACAAGCAAGAACGTCAAAGACACAATCTGAAATCGCAAAGTTGGGGTCTCACAAACCGTAGAACGGTGATATTATCGATCTAAGCAAAACTCACCGAATATGACCGGAGGCTACAGTATTTAAAGGCTAGGGTTCGGCCAAAACACGCTTAGATGCGCCCCTAATGGACTCATACGGGATTCAAGGCCCAAAGACCCGATTCGGTGGCGCAGCACGGACAGAAATCTAGACTCAACTTGTTTCGCCTATCCCCAATTACTCCGAAGGAATTTCGATGTGGGACCAGATCCATTGGAAATTTTATCTTCTCCTTTTTCCGGGCATATGTGGAACATCAAAAACGGAGTCCGTATGCATCCTGGGCATCCGTTTTAAGGTGGACTGCTCCTGGACTCCGAGTTGAACTCAAGTCCGAGTTGTAAACTGATTTCATCAACTTGTGGACGTCCCAGCTGTTTCTCCATGTTCCCAAGGCCTCTTCCCTTCACTTGTTGATCTTCTCTATTGTTCCTAATAACAATTAAATCATCACATAGCAATCTATTCTCAAACTCACATGCAAAGGAAGTTAGGAACGAGTTCACCTGCTGATTTATTAACTGTGCTCGTGCTATTGTGATTGGTCCTTGCAGTTCCATGTTCGTCTCCGCTGTTGTGCTGTCCTCATCACATATGTATAATATATATTTAATATCTAGAAAATATTCAAAATAATGTAATGTCTTCAAAATGAATGTATAATAATATAAACACATAGAAAATATCTTATTTCTTATAAAGGCACATTTGCATAAGGTAATTCATTTTGTCACTTGATAATTAAGATAATTACATAATTTAAACCGGAAATTTATTATAACATAACAAATCACTTATCAATCAGATTTTATCATAACATATTCAATGATAGTATTTGTATTGCTTTTATGGTGTATTGTTCTTGATTGTTTTCATTTTCTTTCGACGGTAGTTTATACGCATTCATGCAAGGATCAAGAAGCACTACGAAGATTCCGAAGATCGAGAGTCCCATCAAGAAGGTTGAGCGGCTAAATAGTAAAAGGTAAGTGCCTTGACCATCTTGCACCTTTTTCTAAGGATTTAGTAAGATCATGATAAATTAAGTGGAATCCCACGGTATAATATTCCTAGTCTTTTCATATTATTCCTTGTTGCCATTGTTGGGTGGGAGTTATTTCATTATTTATTTGTGCTTAGCCATGCTTACTGGATGGGAGGGAACTTGAATACCTATTAAATTATGAATTATGCATTTTATGCTTTATATATGTCATATTGGCAAATGATGAAGTAGTGGTTAGGAATCTAGAAGACTGATTTTGGTTGGTATGGTGCATGCGTGCACGAGACTCGGGTTTGAGAATTGGTGCGTGCTGGATTTAAGGACCAGTTTATGAAGAAAGCCACTAAGGTTTACAGTACTACCACGAGACTGAGAATGGGGCACCTTGTTCAATTAATTAGGTTTTCCTTGGTTTAGTGCTAGTAGTTGGGTGGTGCAGGGAATTGGTTCAGAGTTACTGCCTTGGGATCTGCACGACTCAAGAGGGGGCTTCTCTTGGCGGAGGGTTACTCCAGAAATACCTCAGATATGAAACCTCAAAGGGCTAGCACTCGTCAGGGGCGACCTTTGTGAAGACCTCATAGTGCTCTCTAGGCCACACACCTATGGAAGTGTGTAATGTGGTTGGCTACCACTGACCTTAGGGAGGTTTACTTAGTCCACCTGGCAACAGGGGATGAAATCACGGCTTGTGGTAAAGGTGCATTATCTGCGGAGATTTGAAAACTGTCTAACAGTCGTGCTCATGGACAAGAGCGACTTGGTGTCGAATTAATAATTAGTCGGCGGTTTCGGATGATGGTTGGAGTGGTATTTGTATTATTCTATTATTATTATTATTATTATTTTATTGTTATTGTTGAGAATATTCACCTAGATGTAGGTTTCTAATGAAATCTAAGGATAGGTTTAATGCTTAGTGCTTTAACCATTATTAGCATTTCCTTTTTGATTGGCCTTCATGTCATTTATTTCCCACTTCTGCTGAGTACTCTATGTACTCATTGCTCAGTGGAAAGAAGATTCAACGAAGACAAGTTCCTATTGAAGATGGTGTATAGAAGGTTGTGTTGCTGCCAGTCAATTTTCCTGTGGTTGCTCTAGAGTTTTTTCTCTTTCGCTGCTATTTAAAACTCTTTTAAAGGTATAAATATTATTTGTATTCGATATAGAACTGTGTATCACTATTTGTCCTACACGTATGACAAAACTGATTCTGGCATACATATAGTTTGCAGCTAGTTTTATTCTTAATAAAACCAGGCGTGACAAAAAGTGGTATCAGAGCTATATATTGAATCTAGACACATGACCTTAGTTAGAATGAATTTGTTAGACTTTCTATGGTCTTGCTTGTGAAGATTAAGATTCCACTCAATAGACGGGAGCTAGAAGATTAACATATGAGGAAACTGTAAAGAGAGAAGAAGACTTTTGAAGATTATCGATGAAGAAGACTTTTTAAGATTATTACATGTCACTCGCTTAGGTCCCATTTTTGTTTAGCAGGTGAAGCCCATGCATTGTTCACAACAAAATAGAAATATGTTGTTTGATAATAATAATAATAATAATAATAATAATATAGAACAAAAGAAAATATAGCGTTTTTCTATTTAAGGTGGGTTGCTGATCGCTACTAAATCATATTATCTCTACTTAGTACAACTCACTTGAATCTCGAGGGCGAGATTCATGTAAGGAGGGTGGGATTGTAACGTCTGTATCCTTAAAAAGTGAATGGACATAAAAGTATACATTCATCATGTTAATAATTTAATTGAAAGATTATAAAATTAAAACCACAGTAGAAAGTTTGGCCAAATTCAAAATTAAAAATAGAGAATAGAAATAAAAGAAAGAAAAAATATGTCTTCATGTGTGACAGTATTTTTAAATTAAATAAATTACATATTCCATCATGAGTGCATATGTGTTAAAATAATAATTGAAATTGCTAGAGAACACATTTCAATTCAAATAAAATTAAATAAAGAAATGAACAAAGATTACTCTAGTAGGCCTTGTAACACGAGTTCAAACAATAATAGTATTGCTAATAAAATAAATAAATAAACATATATAATAAATAAATAAATAAAGAGATAAACAATTAAATAAACAGAGAGAAAGAGAAAAATAATGCACATATTTGAGTGCTAAAGAAAGTTCTCCTTAAAATTATTTAGGACAAATTCATCATATTTTATTCTTACATTGTCTTAAACTTCTAAAAGTTTTAGAATAAATGCTCGAAACAAAATCTGAAATAGAAATATCGAGAAATATAATCTAACTGGGTAACTTGTGAATTGACAAAAACCTAGTACTCAGCTCTCCAACCATTAGAATCTCAGGAATAGATTACGTTTAAGGAGGTAGAGTTGTAACACTAAAATTTTCAAACATTGTAATCAAGAATAACATGTTAGTTTGCACCATTGTTTGTGCATTTATGTGATTTTTGAATTCAAAACTCAACTAGAAAATCATTTGAATTTTGAAAGACTAAAATCAAATGGAAATGAAAAGAGAAAATAAATAATAAAAGCCTTAATAGGCCTCACTTCCCCAGCCCATCTCTCCCTTCCCTCTCTCTTTTTCTTTTCTCTCCTGTCGACCCAACTCGGAGCCGTCGGCCCAAGCCCAGTCGCGCCCCCTCCCCTCTCCCTCTCACTACACATGGGGCCCGCATGTCGGGTCCATCCCCTTCCCTAGCCGTGTGCACCCGAGCGTGATTCCCGCCGGGGGCGAAATTCTAGCAAGAAAACTGCCACCTTAATGGCCTCGACTACCCTTCCTTCGCACGAGGATCACTTTCCATACTTCCTCGGGCCTCCTCCCCTATAAAATCCACCTGTGCGCCCTCACTTTTCTTCTCCCCGACTCCAACCCTAGCGATGTCGTCGATGGTGAGTGATGTCGTCGTTGCCGCCTTCTCATCCATCCTTTCTTAGATTTAATGAGCTCTTCGTGTGCGCCATTCCTTCAGAAGCTCACCGGGCCACTTCGCGTGAAGGATTGGTGACCGCAACCCCGACTTTGACATTCACCATCGACCTCCAGTGCAGCTCGCCATCGCGCACCCATCGCCGACCTATTTCCCACGTGCGCACCGCCCTACACTACAGGAAATGAGCAAAAGAGTGTTGGCCATATTAACATAGGTAAACAGTAGCAGCCGACGCTTTTAATATATAGTCGTTGGTCTACCGATGGCCTTAGACGAAGATTATTATTCGACTTTTTTAACTTGTACTACTATCGGTATCGATGGCTTTAGATAGTATAGCCATCGGGGTTGTGACCCGATGCATTTAGAATTTTTAATCATCTATAGCCGTCGGCCTGGGAACCGACAGCCTTACCCGTATTATGATGGTCAGTGTCTGTACACCAGACGTCTTTAACGTTCACGATACAATAAAAAACATCGATCTCGAGGCTCGTTCACAACATCCGAGCCACGACCATTCGTTGAGCCACAACCATCTCCACTGAGGCGCTCGTCGGCCTCGATGCCAGTGATGCCGGGATAGAGCTGGTCCATGTCGGGGTAGAGCAGGTCCATGGCCGGTAGATCACGAATTTAAAGGCCTCGACATTCTAGAAGAAGTCGCTACGGTGGAAGCGCTCAGTAGGGGCAGAAGTACATGGGCACCACGGACAACAACGAGAAGTAGTTCTTGTTCAGCTCCTCCGCCACTGCCCGCGCACAATAGAGGTTGTCGATGTAGATGCACCAGCCGAAGTGCTTGAACAGCAGCACGGTGCCGTTGTAGGGCACCCGCGGCACCATATCATTGCAGTACACGAACTGGAAGTACCGCCTCGAGTGGTCGTCCAGATGCCTCGCCATGAACTCGCCGAGCTGCGCATCATAGACACGGGGCTGCACGTACTGTACATGCCGGTCAGCTGGCTTAGCAGCACGCTCTGCCCGTGCACCACACAATCACGAACAGGAAGGCAAGGGCACCGTCGATGTTGTGGCCCGTCACCACGAACCTAGCGTGCGGGTTCGAGGCGAAGAACGCGTGCAGCTTCTCCTGGATGGCGTAGTACGCAAAAGTGCTCGACGCCGTGCTTAGAGTTGGCCCAGGATGTTGGCGGCGGATGTGAGGACCAGAGCGAGGCCGTTGGCGGCGAGTGGATGGGGAGGGGGGAGAGGCTTGGGCCTCAGCATCTGGGAATCGTCCCTAAAAAATCCGGACTCGGCGCCAGAGAGCGGCATTAGAAAAGTCCAGAGAGCGCCAGCGCGCAGACTCGACGCGGACTAAAAAATTTGGAATAGACTCAGCGCGGACTTCAAAAAAATTTCATCGCGCTCCGGACTTGGCGACAGAATTAAAAAAACCGCATCTATCGTGAGTGCAGTTAGAGCCGTCGGTTGTTGATGCGTAGCCGACAGTTTTAACATTGAAATTGTTAGCTTATTTGATAGAATCAACGTATCTAAGCCCTCGCGCGGTCCCACACATATAGCCATCGGTGTCTGTTGCTCAGTCGACGGTTATAATTTATAGTTATCGGTTTGTGTTGTGGCCTCGACGCTTTTAACTAAAGTTATTGGCTTCCATCTGAGCACCAACTTTTTTATTTTTTGTCGTCGGTTTACTTTATCTCGACGCTTTTCTGCTATTTAAATGTGACAGTCCCAACTTTTTTAAGAAACCCGATAGCCTATTGTTGTTTTCTTGTAGTGCTAGGTGAGGTCCCCGCCTTCCCACCTTTCTCCCGGTTCAGTTCCTATCGAGTTTGGAGCACCGTAGCCTCGATCCGGCTACTCCGGCAAAGTCCCGGCGATGGTGTTGCCGCCTCCCTTGTCGCTGGCGTCGCCGTTCCCTTGTCGACTGCCCTTGGCCGTCAGATCTTAGCTAGACGCCCGGGATTAGACCACCCGAAGGGGTATGACCCCTGGTCCACAGTGGACCATGGACCCCCTGCCCTCACCCTTAGTCCAGATCGTATAGACCCGATCCACCTCATTTTTGTGTAGAAAAATAAATCTAAAAATAAATAGTAAAGACGTAACTGTAGTTAGGTCCCTACATATTTTTATTAAATTATGAATAGGTCCTTTATTTACAAACATGACCCCGACCTTTTTACTAATTTTGAATAATTATAGAATTTAGTAAAAATTGCTGGAAAAACCTGTTAATTCTGAAATTATGTTTTTAACCAATCTAATGTTGTAATATTTACAGAATAGACCTTGAACAATAAATATAACATTTTAAAACTTAAAATATTCTGTAATAATTATTTTTAGCACATAATAAATTCAATAATGCCCTATTAATTTATAAAATAGTAAATTAATTCTAGAAAATTTGTAATAATTCATAATAAATTAAGTAAAGGTAATATTAATTGTTTACTAAATAATTCTTGTGTAAAAAGTCTAAGTCAACTTTAATTTTTCTTAATTAATTATGAAACCTTTATAGGTAAATGTTAAACACGTTTTTATTGGCAAAGCATATGTATTATATATATATAATATCTAGATAACAATAAAAATAATTGAAAGTCTTTGAAATGGATGTAAAATAATATAAACACATAGAAAATATCTTTCTTATAAAGTCACATTTGCATAAGGTAATTCATTTTGTCACTTGAATAATTAAGAAAATAACCTAGTTTAAACCGGAAAATTTATTATAACATAACAAATCACTTATCAATCTGATTTGATCATAACATATTCAATGATAGTATTTTATTGCTTGTATGGAGTGTTTTTCTTGATTGTTTTCATATTCTTTTGATGGTAGTTTATACATATTCATGCCACGATCAAGAAGCACTACGAAGATTCTGAAGATCGAGAGTCCCATCAAGAAGGCTAAGCAGCTAAATAATAAAACTCAAGTGCCCTTAACCATCTTGCACCTTTTTCTAGGATTTAGTTAGATGCATGCTAAACTAAGTGGAATCCTATGGTATGATATTCCTAGTCTTTCCATATTATTCCTTGACGCCATGGTTGGGTGGGAGTTATTTCATTACTTATTCACGCTTAGCCATGCTTAGTAGATGGGAGGGAACTTGAATACCTGTTAAATCATGTATGTGATATTGGCAAATGATGAAGTAGTGGTTAGGAATCTAGCAGACTAGTTTTGGTTGGTATGGTGCATTCGTGCACGAGACTCGGGTTTGACAATTGGTGGCCGCTGGATTCTAAGGACCGGTTTATGTAGGAAACTACTAAGTTTTACAGTACTGCCATGAGACTAAGAATGCGGCATCTTAGTCAATTAATTAGGTTTTCACCGGTGTAGTGCTAGTAGTTGGATGGTGTGGGGAATTGGTTCAGAGTTACTGCCTTGAGGTACGCACGGCTCAAGAGGGGGCTTCTATTGGATGGTGTGGAGTGTTACTCTCAAAATGCCTCAGCGGTGAAATCTCGAAGGGCTAGCACTCTTCAGGAGCGACCTCTGTAAAGACCTCGTAGTGATCTCCTGGCCACACACCTACGGAAGTGTGTAATGTGGTTTTTCGCCACTGGCATTATGGAGGTTTACTTAGTCCACCTGGTAATAGAGGATTAAAGCACAACTTGTGGGCAAAGGGTACATTCTCTGCAAAAATTTGAAAACTCTCATGACAGTCGTGCTCACGAACAAGAGCGGCTTGGTGTCGAATTCATAATTAATCGGTGATTTCGGATGATGGTTGGAGTGGTATTGGTATTGTTCTATTATTATCATTTTATTGTTATGGTTGGGAATATTCACCTAGATGTAGGTTGTTAATGAAAGCTAAGGATAGGTTTAATGCTTAGTACTTAAACCACTATCAGCCTTTTCTTTTTGATTGGCTTTCATATCATTTATTTCCCATACTTGCTGAGTACTCTATGTACTCACGTGACTGCCATTATTTTTCATAAATGCTACTAAGGGGAAAGAACATTCAACGAAGAAAAGTTCCTATTGAAGATGGTGTGTGGAAGGTCGCATTTGTGCCAGTCGATTTGCATGTGGTTGCCCTAGAGTTTTTCCTCTTCTGCTGCTATTCAAAACTCTTTTAAAGGTATAAATATTGTTTATATTTGATATAGAACTGGTTATCACTATTTTTCCGACATGTATGACGAAATTGATATTGGCATACATGTAGTTTGTAGTTGGTTTTATTCATAATAAAAACCAGAGGTGACAAAACTGATTCAGATAAGTATTATATTTGGAATCAATTCCTTGGTTGGACTCGTATTGATAAGTAGAGTATACTAAAAATGTTTTTTTAGAAACCAGCACTATTGTCCGCCTTTTCCAAACTGGTTGATGCTTCGAACAAGTATTGAAAGGGCCACTCTTCACTAGAAGTTGATATTATTGAAATAAGTTATTGTTATGAAGTGGTACAGATAAGTATTCGAGGGTAAAAAATTCAATTATTATTAGACATCACAAAGAACATATAAACAACAGCCGTAGACAAATGAACATTGTCGGTACCCTACTTATCGGGTACCCTATGATACCGCAAGAAGTGCAAGGGAGTTCCACCTGCCAAAGTTGAAGACCTCTGTAGGACCCACATGTCAAACGGCACTGGACCCACCTCCTACATAGGGGAGCTCCGACACTACCACGTGTAACCCAAGAACGGAGCCAAACCCTCTACATTGGGGAGCTCCGCACTTGACACGTGTACAGTGAACACCAACCTAACCCCCAGTAGAAGGAAGCTCCGGTGATGTGGGGACCGGAATCCTGACCTCCAAGGATCTCATTGGGTGGTGTCGTGCGATGCGACACCCAACAGTATAAAAGAAAAGGGCAAGAACAATTTACAATACCAAGTCTTTATTGAAAATCACAGTGGAAGTTTTATAATACTAACGAAAGGAAAGAGAACTATACATCATAGCTACGCTCTCAGCACTAGCTATGCAAAAGCAAAGTCATCCATGCCCTGGATACTTCACACTAGCAACACCCAATTTACGGTGGCGTGCAGGGTTCCCACTCGGCTGTAAACCCTGGAGGGGGTGCAGCCTCGTCATCAAACCCATCATCAGTCGTATAATCTGCAAAAACTTGTTAACTGCAAACGTGAGCATAAGGCTCAACAAGTCTAACCCGTCTCACTAGACATATGCAAGGGTGAATACTAAGCATAGGTAAGGTAAAGCATAAAGGACTCTCCTACAAGTGGATCCTTATAGTAATGATTTTAAGTAGCACACGACATTCCTCAGGCATGACACATCATAGGCTCCACAATCAAACAAGAAACATTTTGTTGATGATATGGCGTGCACAAAGCACATAATGCTATTATAGGTAAAGTATGGGGAAATTGTAAACTTTTAATTGTACGTCTCTAAGCCAACAAGGTTGTCAAAAAAATTTGCAATCCAATATATATTATATTCTTCTGACTTCTTCAGTATTTACTACGTCATAGCGCAGTGAACAAGTGGTACTCTATTACCGCGAGGGGCGGTGATTGCAATCAGGCCATACCCGGAACACACGACACATACGCACTTTCGAAAATGGCAGTGAGTACTTACAACAGTACCTACATAACAATTCAGTACTAGTCGTATATGTCCACCTTTCACTAAACACTCGAATGTCGAACCGGTCGATCCGTCACGAGCAGGAGGTCACTGCGTGGGGCGTACTCTGACGTGCCCACCAGCTGATTTACACCTTGCTGCCCTCAACCCATGCCTATAAAATGGAATGGAATGCCTCGACAAACTAGTATCAAGCTACGTCAGTTTACTGGAGCCCATTAATCCAGTATGTCGCCGGTACAATTCAATCTTGTCCAGCAGGGCTGCACACGAAACGGTCCTCAATCGACACAAGCAGGGATACGCACGTGAGACCACGTCTCGTAGCATCCTACCCACTGCTCGGTCTCAATTTCATATTCATAAACCATTTTCTGATTCCAGATCCTCCCGTGTGATAAAATTCCTATCTCGCTAGTAGATTCCAGCTACTCGACTTCTACCGAATTCCTATGAGCAAAAGCATAGCAGTGTCTACTCAATGGTCGTAGACCTACACAAGACTCCATAGGATTTGTGGGCCGTGCAAGTGGATGTCAAACACCTTAAACGTAATGCACAATCATCTGAAGACGTAAGGTGAAATAAAAACTGCAAAAACACTGTAAGGAACTTAAATGCAAACCAGAATTTGCCTGAATGCGAGTCTGAGCCTATGTTAGTTTATGGCAGCTGGGCTTCCAAAACTTCCGGCTGCTCCTCGATTTCAGCTACTACACGATATGCATATACTAGGTATGAATGACTTTTAAAATAATTAATATGCTTGAGGTGACGTGAATATTCTAGAATGAAATAAGATAATTATCTTAATTGGCTTTGGAACTTTTATGGTAGATACTATTGACTATAGAGAAGACTCTTGCAAAGAACAGGAGATGATCAAGGAAGTTTGTTGTTCTTCAAAATTATGGTAAGCAGTTACCTTCTCTAAATTTGGGTTGAAATTTTAGAGACCTATCATGGCTACCAGGGGTTGTATCATGTAGAGGGGGTTTCACTGGTTCTAGTAAAATTTGTTTCACTATTTTCTAAGCTTCCTACAGGGAGAAACTGATTTTTAAAGTTTGGGGAAATTTCTGAAAATTGATTTTCCATTTTTCTCAATTTATAACCACATAGAGATTTGGAATATTGATAAACCCAGTAATTGCAGTCCAATGAACTTGAAATTTTTACTGGAAATCAATTGTATTTAATGTAGGGTTCTGACCAAAATTGGGAATTTTCTAATTAACATAACTCTAGGAATGAATTCTTTAAGCATTTTGTTACAACTCCAAGTGCACCACTGGAAAGTATTCTTCATGCTGGTTCTAATAAAATTTATTTGGAAATTTTTGGATGATTCTACTAGAAGTTATGGATTTTCCAAGTTTGGATTGAATCTGGATTTATTTTTCCTACTGGAAATTTCAAATAAAGGGGCCGGTCCCACTTCATTTGAATTGCCAATCAGAACTGAGCCACACTGGGAGCCACGGGGTTAACCCGCGCAGCCGCACGGGATCCACGTTCACAGCTGATCCAGCGCGAGAGGGACGCCATTGACAGATGGGACCCGCACCCTTCGTCTACCTCCCGACGCGGCGGCGTTCCTTGCCGGAACCGTGGCGGCGCTTCGCTGGACCTAGTTGCGTCGACCTCCTTCCGGCCTCGCCTTGACTGCTTAACCATAAAATTGACCGTGCAAGCCGATGGTGGGGTCCAATCGAGTCGCCGATGGCCGGAGATGGCGGTGCAACGGTGACGGCAGAGCTAGGGTTTCGGCGATCGTCGAAAATGCTCGGAAATGGCGCAATAGGCTCGGGACAAGGTCGGGAATGTTCCTGGAATCACTAGGATGATGATTTGGGGGTTAGAACGGGGTGACATCGCTGGCAAACCTGAGTTCGACAGTGAAGTACAGTTTTTCAACCGGTGGCCGTGAAATCTCGAAATCTAAGGTGCTCGGTTTATAACTTTCATGGTCCTTGGGCAGGGAGCTTCGTTAGGACATATAGAAGCTATCTGCTAACCAGATTAAAGGATGATCGCAAGAATGAAATGAATTTAAGCGCAAAGCCTTGCTGTTCTTTTGAAAAATCATTCGGTTATCGAATAAGAACTCGAGCTACACTTCATGTCATAGGGTTAGATTCTGTGAGCGTAAACTAGAGAGGATTGCGAACCTTTTTGCTTAAAGGATCGAGGCTGGAAACGGCCTAGAACTGGAGCTCGACGGTGAGACAGTGAAGGTTCTCGGCGGCTTCCTCGACGGCGACCGGAAAACTTCAAAATATCCCAAGCAGAAGCTATGTCACGATCAATGACCAAATAGAATACGTAGAGGATGTTGTGACAAGCTTTTTATCTACTTACAGCTCAGGGAGAAATGGCTTCAATCGTTGGTGAAAATTCGATCGAACAGAGGCGGCGGCAATGGCGCGAACCAAGGTGGAGTTCAACGGCGACGACCAAGGGGGGTTATTTATAGGAACGGAGGGATGAGGGGAGCGCGCCACGGCGCAAGCAAGCAGGCAGCTCGGTGGTTGCATGTCGCTTCCCGGTGTTGCGCGCTGCCGACGTTGATCGGCGGGGAGAGCTGGATACATAACACCCCGTGGGTTGCACTCGAGTAGGTCAGGCTGACAGTGGGTCCCACCTACTCTTATCCTCCTCCCCTCTCTGTAACATCAATTCTCCTACCAAACTTGATCCAAAAATTCTATATTTTGTGGGGTGGCCAAAGAAAATATCTGGAATTTGATTCTGCAATTGTATTTCGAACTGGAGCAAGTTCCAATTGAATTTCAAATTTGAATTTGAAATTGGATGAAATTCAATGGTGTCACTGAATTAAATAGCAATTGAGTTCCAAAAATTGTGAAACTCTGAGGATAAGTCAAGCAAGTCATGTTGACCATTATGGCGTGTTCAAATCTTGATGTTCAATGAGGTTGAACAGAATTCAAAATTTGAATTCATAATATGGTCTGAATTTGCTAAGCGTCTCAAATAAAATAGCAAATGGAGTTCAAAATTTATGAAACTTTGGAGGAAGTCTACTTGGAATTTTAGGAAACCATAGAAAAAATATGGCCTCAGATTTGAATATTTTTGACAGGGCCAAATGTACAGTAGCATATTCAATTTGTAATTAATATGAATATATATTGGGTACTGCATATTAATTTGACCTAGCATCCTCCATTCAAATAATTCCAAACTTTGAGGAGAGGTCAAAAGAATTTATCTAAGATTATTGGTGAAGTCCATTCCTTATGTTAATAAAATTTAAGCATGAGTGGAAGAAAAGATTTGATGAGATCAAACTCATAAGCATAGCTATAATTGGTCTCCATTAGGGGTGATAACCAACTTACAACTGAACCTCATATGAAGAAAAATGTGGGATTTTACATTCCTCCCCCCTTAAAAGAATCTCGTCCCAAGATTACAAAAGAAAGGATAAAATAAAAAGATCTAATGAACATATGACGTTAACAAGTCCGGATAGTTGGTTCAGATATTCCTCGCTTTCCCACGTTGCTTCATCAGCGGTGGGGTTTCCCCACAAGACCTTGTAGAAATGCAAGGTGTGGTTTCTTGTGGTACGAGTCTTCTCATCGACTATCTAAGTTGGATGCTCAGAGTAAGTAAGATCTGGTTGAAGAGCTTTCAAATCCTCCATACGTACTTCCGCTAGGGCCTTGAGACATTTTCTCAATTGTGAAATGTGAAACACATTGTGGACCCCTGAAAGTGACGCTGGTAGCTCTAGCCGATAGGCTACAGGTTCGCATTGCTCACTTATTGTGAATGGTCCGATGAAACGCGGAGCTAGCTTTCCTTTTAATCCGAAGCGATGAATCCCTTTCATTGGGTATACACGAAGGTAAACGTGATCCCCGATATCGAAGTGGAGCGGTCGACGTCGTTTGTCCGCATAGCTTTTCTGATGAGGCTGAGAAGCTTTGAGGTTGGCTTGAATAACTCCTGCTCATTCTTCGGCTTCATTTACCAAGTCTATACCATATATTACTCGTTCACCAGATTCACACCAGTTCATAGGTGTGCAGCACTTTCGGCCATAAAGAGCTTCATATGGTGGCATTCGGATGCTAGTTTGATAACCATTGTTGTATGAAGACTCTACCAATGGTAGATGATCATCCCAATTCTTACCATGGTGAATGGCACAGGCGCGGAGCATATCCTCTAGCACTTGGTTTACTCATTCTGTTTGACCATCAGTCTGTGGATGGTAAGCTGAGCTTCGAATCAACTTGGTACCCAAAGATGCATGGAGCTGCTCCCAAAATCGAGCAACGAACAAGGTTCCACGATCTGATACGATAGTTCGGGGTACTCCGTGTAAGCATAAGTTCCTGGCAATATACAACTCTGCATATTGTCGTGCCACATATCTGACATTGACTTGGTGAGTCAGTCGACTATCACCCAAATCGAGTCATGTTTGTGAACGGTGAGACGTAATCCAACAATGAAATCAATGCTGATGTCCCCCCATTTCCAGGCCAGTATGCGTAAAGGTTGTAGCTGTCCGGCTGCCATTAGATGGTCGGCTTTCACTCGTCAACATGTATCACATTCGGATACATACTACGCTATTTCCCTCTTCATCCGAGTCCACCAAGATTTCTTCTTCAAGTCTTGGTACAATTTGTTACTCCCCGGATGAATAGAATATTTGGACAAATGAGCTTCGTCCAAAATTTTCTTCCGAAGTCCCACATTGCGGGGTACCACGATGCGGTCTTTGAACCAGATGGTACCGTCATCGTTGCCTCGGAAACACTTCATTTCCCCCTTTTTCTTTCTTTGGCGAATATGCGATATGCCCTTGTCCTCCTTCTGAGCTTCCACAATTTCCTCCCTTATGGTAGGAATGAGGGCTAGATTGTAGAGCGCCCCATACGGAACCAAGTAGAGACTCGGTTCTTCTTCCTCTATCAAGTTGATAGAAAGGTTATTTATATGCCACTTGCGACTTAGTGCATCTGAGACTACATTTGCCTTTCCGGGATGGTAGTGGATCTCAATTTCATAGTCTTTGATTAATTCCAACCATCTTCGCTGTCGCATATTCAAATCCTTCTGGGTGAAGATGTACTTCAAGCTTTTGTGATCAGTGTAGAGATGTACTAGGTTGCCCTAGAGATAGTGTCTCCACATCTTTAATGCAAGCACCACAGCAGCGAGCTCAAGATCATGAGTCGGATAACGCTGCTCGTGGTTCCGAAGCTGTCGGGATCCATAAGCGATCACCCTTCTGTCTTGCATTAATACGCAACCCAAACCAATGCCAGATGCATCACAATAAACATCAAAAGACCTAGTTGTGTCTGGTTGGGCTAATACTGGCGCTGTTGTGAGGTGTTTTACTAATGCTCGAAAACCTTACTCCCATTCCTTTGTCCATGCATATTTCTTTACTTTCTTCAGAAGTTCCGTCATTGGTTTAGCTATCTTGGAAAAGCTTGGGATGAACCTCGGTAATATCCTGCTAAACCTAGGAAACTTCGAACTTCATGCACAAACTTAGGAGACTCCCATTTGAGTACTTGTTTAATTTTGCTTGGATCAACTACAATCCCTTCGGCAGAGATGATGTGCCCTAGAAATGGCACTTGGTTGATCCAGAACTCACATTTGCTGAACTTAGCGTACAACTTGTGGTCCCGCAATCGCTGAAGCACGATGTGCAAATGTTGTGCATGTTCCTCTTTGGATTTTGAGTACACAAGGATGTCGTCAATGAATAACACGACAAACTTGTCCAAATCCAGCATGAACACCGAATTCATGAGATACATGAAATGGGTCAGTGCATTGGTTAATCCGAAAGACATGACAAGGTACTAATATAATCCATACCTCGTCGAGAATGTTGTCTTAGGTATATCCTCTGGTCAAATCCTGATTTGATGATAACCAGAGTGAAGATCCATCTTTGAAAATACCCGAGCACCCACCAACTGATCGAATAGAATATCGATACAGGGTAGTGGATACTTGTTCATGATCGTGACAGCATTGAGTGGACGATAGTCCACACATAGTCTCAATGTTTTATCTTTCTTTTCCACGAACAATGTAGAACAGCCCCAAGGTGACGAACTTGGACGAATGGAACCCTTGTCCAAAAGTTCCTTCAGCTGCTCTTTCAGTTCTGCAAGTTCCTTAGGTGCTATCTTATTCGGCTTTCTCGAGATTGGCACTGTTCCCGGTACAAGTTCAATCTTAAACTCGACATCTCTTTCTGGTGGCATGCCAGGAAGATCTTTGGGAAAAACATCCGGATACTCACATACTACTGGAATGTCTTCGAGTTTACAGGCCTCAGTGATATAAGTAGTTGGAGTCACGTGGATATTACTCTCAAGAGTGAGAGTTTGGGGAGAGTGGACTAGAGAATTTAGATATATCCTCCGAGGAACGATGTCAATAATAGCACCATTGTATTGCAACCATGCCATTCCTAAGATGACATCTAACTTCTAATGATCCAATATAATGAGAGAGATAGAATATATGTTCCCACCCAGATTAAGAGGTACCCTATGGACCTTCTTATCTGCTACTATCTTTCCTCCCGGAGAACAAATCATATATGGGATTTTTGTGGAAATGATAGGCAACTGGTATTGATTGACATAAGACTTGCTAATAAAGTTGTGGGAAGCACCGGAGTCAAAAATAATGACTACGGGATGACCAATGAGAGAGAACGTACCCGTGAGAACGGGTGCGCCTTCTGGAACATCCTCGATGGCGAGGTGGTGAATGTTGCTGGTTCTGGTGGCTGGCTTCTTGGGCTGGTTGTGAGGCTGGTTTGCCCCGTGGTACAAGGATTGTCCTCCGCTCTGTGGGCAGTCCTTGGAAAAGTGCACCGTACATCCACACGTATAACACGTGTACGGGGTCTGACCGGCACGGAATGTAGGACGAAATCCCGGTGCTCGCGGTGGAGGTAGAGGTGCACGCGGAATCATCCTTTGTTTATGTTGTGGGCTAAAGCCGGCATTGTTGAATGGGCGACCACGAAACATCGGTGGTCATGATGGCGGCTGCCACCTCTGGTCGGATGGTGATCGATACACCATGCAGTACTTTCGAGGAGTACCCCCTCCGCTGCCCTGCGGAGCACTCCTTTTCTTCTTGTCGGAGAACAGCTCCCTAGCAGTGTCCTCCTTCACGATGCGGAATTGACCATGCTGGTTAAACTGTCGCTGTTGAACAAGGCAAGCTTGTCCTTCATCTTGGGGTTCAAACCTCGATAGAAGAATTCCCGCTTCCGATCTTCCGTACTCACTTGGTCCTAAGCATATTGGGCCAAGTGGTTGAATGCCTTGGAGTACTCATAAGCACTCCTTCCTCCTTGCTTCAACTCCAAGAACTCTTGAATCTTCCTCCTCATGACACCGGGAGGTAAATGATAGGCGCGAAATGCCTCTCGGAACTCCTCCCAGCTCTCGGCATAGCCGGCTGGTCGTGCTGCAAGGTAATTTGTCCACCACGCACCAGCAGACCCTTGTAATTGTTGGGCCGCGAACAGGGTCTTCTGATGTTCGGTCACTCGTAGCAAACTGAACTTTCCTTTGATGGAGCAGAGCTAGTTGTCTGCCTCCAACGGTTCATCGGCCTCCATGAAGACTGGCGGGTGCGTTGACATGAAGTCCGAGTATGAACTCAGATAAGGCTGTCGTGGACCCGCATCTGGTCGCCCTCCTTGACGGGACGAATGCTAAACCAAAGCCCATAGTAACTCCGTTTGCTCGTCGCGCGAGCCAAGCACTACGGCGAGAACCTCCGCTAGACTCCTTGGAAATTCAGGAGGTGGTGGTGGAGGAACTTGTTGTTGCAGTGTCGCAGCTGTCTCCTGGGTCGGAGATTCGTCCTCACGACCATGACTTGATCCTCTCATTTCAGGCTTCGAGCGCGTACGCACCATTCTGCATCCAAATGACCTAAAATCAGCACATGTTTTCTTTTCCTTTATCCATTTCATTATCCAGTAGCACGACTATTGACAAGGGAATAAGTGCATAACATTCACATATATTGGTAAAGTACAAACTTTATACAAGATATATTATCTCATGACCAAGTTTACAGTAGTGTACTCCAAAACGATGGACTCCCACTACGGAAATGCATCTCTACCATACTTGGTCCCCATGAGATGTCATACACACCTTGTCATCTTAGACATACCCACTGCTATTCTTAATATGATACAAACATGGCCACAAAATAAATACGAGCAACTATTAAACTATATGTTGCCCCGTGATGGCAGAAGTGTTGCCTCATCCCACTCCAATACGTCCTATTCAATGTACTCGAGTTCCTCGGGATCTTCTTCTTCCTCTTCGTCATTCGAAGGCACTTGTTCACCCATATATAGTGGTATATCATGGGCCGGTGGGTACACCACTGGTTGCAATTGTGCTTCGGCCACAATCACATTATCCTGAAGTTGTTCTGCCTCATACTCCCAATTTTAAGCTGCCTCTATGGCTGTGTCTCGTTCCTCAGTGACTACCGATAGCTGCTCCTGCTGTTGTTGCACCTCTAACTGACTTGCTTGCAGGTCACCATGATTTTGCTGCAGTTCATTGTGAGTTTGCCGTTGTTCGACACAAGCTTTCCGTAGTCTAATGCGAGTGTAATGCAGCCGACTCTCGCACTTATTTAGCCGGTGATTTTTTGGAGCTAGGAACGAACGTAGATTCTCATCGATATAATCAAGAGTATCTCCCCGCTCAGTCGCTTGCCTCAAGGCTTCGACTTGCTCCTGAATAATTGCACCTTGTGTAGAAACCGCCATATTGGACGCATCCGCATACATCCCAAGTGTCATTGAGGTTGTGTCGCCATACGGTGTATAGGCAGCAACCATACGACGCTGCCACTCAAAACCAGCCACACCACCGACCGGAATAAGGGCAAATTGAGTCCCAGCCATGGCATCTTGATGAAGCTTGCAAAGCTTCATAAGCGCCTCGTCTGTTGCGGTTGCCCAAGTGTCTTCCAAATGAGCTCCCTCGATAGTAAACGAGAAACGAGCCCATCCATAACGACATGGACTAGCCGGGATGTCTACCAAGATGGTGCACGACTGAACGCCTCTGTCAATCGTTTGTCGGCCCCAATAGCATGGCATCTCGATGAAACCAAACTGTTGGAGCACTTCCCGCAGCATACTTGGGAAACCCGGATGGCTAGCGCAAGTGGAAAATATCCATCCGTCCGGTAGTAGCATCATCACATCCGCCATCTATAGAAAAGAATATTGGAACAGTGAGATGGTTCCCAACTCCCAATAGTTTAAGAAAATTTTAAAACTGGAGTTGTAATCACAATCTGTTCTGGCTGACCTTCCTGTATAAATTCAAAATTTTCATACAGGAAGCATCAGAACCAGATGTGGGGTTGAATACAAAAGTTGTAGTACACTTTACAAACTTTCCCGATTGTACTCATACAGCTCCAGGTGAGCTAGGAAATAGAATCTATACAGGTTTAAATTGACCCAAATTTTCTGGAAATTTTGACAGAACCTCCCCTGTATATGTGGTGATTGCCCACAATTTATACAGGTATATCATGACAATATATTGAGGTAATGACAAAATAAACATTGTATAACATAAATTCAACAATCCGTAGGTAAAAGATTTCGTCCATGAAACATTTGTTACATAGGTATAGTGTGCTAATTCGAAACTATGTGCCAACTGTTTCAAGTTCTGATCTGCCAGAACCGAGTTTGCAACCATAGGAATTAAACACAGCTACACCAAGATTCAGGCCATGAGTGCAACATAAAGTTGATAGAGGACTTTCTAAGCTTTCCAGAAATGTATATATATGACCATGTCAGTATTCTGGATCAAAAGCTAGAGCTATCTAAACTTGACAGATGAAATGACTGTTGTTCAACAGCAGCCCCGCAGTTCACTGTTTTGAGCTCGAAATTTGAATTGCCTCAAATTCGAATCAAGAGAAACTTTAAATAAAAAAACTGTAGATCTGTTTCTACCATTTTCAGATATATATCACAATAAGGAAGAAGATTTTTCTACAGTGAGTTGTTGCAAAAATACATAGACTGGTACATTGGTAGGGTCATCTGGAGTAGTTTAAGTATACCCCAAATTTCAACAGATTATCAAGCTTTTCTGCCTTGATGGTCAACAGAAAATTTGTAGAGGCCTTCGGGTGCTTTCCATCCATATAGCATACCCCTATGTTTATTCCTAAATAACCAAGATTACAACCTGGCAAAGTTGAGCAAACTTTAGCCAGAAATCAAGAATCTTGGTGCTAACCAAATGTCGAATCAAAACTCATTTTGCGGAGTCCAAACCTACCAGCACCTGATAGTCAGACTTTCCAAAATATAATGCATCCATTTTTGTCGTTTGGGGATGGTCAAGTATCAAAGTTGATACTGTCAGTACTACGTGCCTCACCAAAGAAAATTCTAATCGGTATTTCCGGATACGTTTATAGGTGGCCCTAGTATCATTCACTCGCAAACGTGTTCTACACGGGTCTCTACCGTAGTCAATGCTGCAGAAGACAAACAATCCCCTTTCCCACCTTCACACCTCAAGGGCGGCACGGGGAAACACGACAGGCAGTCACAATAATATATATGAAAGTAAATGCATACGACTCTGGTGCGAGTCGCCCTCGAGCGATGTCATGTCTCGAGGTACATGGCTGTAATACGTCTGTACAACAAAGACTCCTGCACGAACCGTCTTATACACGCTCGGGCATACGAGTTTCACATGCTCCCATAGAACATGAATGGTTCTAGAGATGCATACTATCGGCTTATACACCATCCCACGGGGGCTCCCACTAACTTTGAAGCACGTTGGGATACCGCGTGTCATAGGTTCTCAGAAACATAGAAAGCTTCAGAGACTCCTATTAACATTTCCGTGCCAAACCACGGAAAGATTTCCATGCTACCTCTCGCATGGTGAGCTTACCGCACTTGATCCGCTTACGGTGGCATACCTTACCTCTTACCCGACGTCGAAGCGTCGTTACAGAATTAATAACACATAAGTTAGTTTACCACCTTTATATCTTATACTAATAAAACTTCTTATAAGGTCATATAGCTAATTCCTCACTCAAATTCTAATTTTTGAAAATATTCTCTTTTCAAGTACATTGTTCCCAATGATGCTTTGATACCATGTCTGTGGGGACCGGAATCACGACCTCCAAGGATCTCATTGGGTGGTGTCGTGCGATGCGACACCCAACAGTATACAAGAAAAAGGCGAGAACAGTTTACAATACCAAGTCTTTATTGAAAAGCACAATGGAAGTTTTATAATACTAACGAAAGGAAAGATAACTATACATCATAGCTACGCTCTCAGCACTAGCTATGCAAAAGCAAAGTCATCCATGCCCTGGATACTTTGCACTAGCAACACCCAATTTACGGCGGCGTGCAGGGTTCCCACTCGGTTGTAAACCCTGGAGGGGGTGCAACCTCATCATCAAACCCATCATCAGTCGTATAATCTGCAAAATCTTGTTAACTGTAAACATGAGTATAAGGCTCAGCAAGACTAACCCATCTCACTAGACATATGCAAGAGTGAATACTAAGCATAGGTAAGGTAAAGCATAAAGGACTCGCCTACAAGTGGATCCTTATAGTCATGTTTTTAAGTAGCACACGACATTCTTTAGGCACGGCACATCATAGTCTCAACAATCAAACAAGAAACATTTTGCCGATGATATGGCGTGCACAAAGCACATAATGCTATTACAGGTAAAGTATGGGGGAGCTGTAAACTTTTAATTGTACTATCTCTAAGCCAACAAGGTTGTCAAAGCAATTTATAATCCAATATATATTATATTCTCCTGACTTCTTTAGTATTTACTACGTCATAGCGCAGTGAACAAGTGGTACTCTATTACCGCGGGGGACGGTGATTGCAATCAGGCCATACCCAAAACAACACGACACATACGCACATTCGGAAATGTCAGCGAGTACTTACAGCAGTATCTACATAACATTTCAGTACTAGTCGTATATGGACACCTTTCACTAAACACTCGAATGTCAAACGGGTTGATCCGTCACGAGCAGGAGGTCACTGCGTGGGGCAGACTTTGACGTGCCCACCAGCCGATTTACACCTTGCTGCCCTCAACCCACGCTTATAAAACGGAACAGAATGCCTCGATAAACTAGTATCAAGCTACGTCAGTTTACTGGAGCCCATTCCTCCAGTATGTCGCTGGTACAATTCAAGATTGTCCAGCAGGGCCGCACACGAAACGGTCCTCAATCAACACAAGCAGGGCTACGCACGTGAGACCACGTCTCGCTGCATCCTACCCACTGCTCGGTCTCAATTTTATATTCATAAACCATTTTTTGATTCCAGATCCTCCCGTGTGATAAAATTCCTATCTCGCGAGTACATTCCAACTACTCGACTTCTACTGAATTCCTATCAGCATAAGCATAGCAATGTCTACTCAACGGCCATAGACCTACCCAAGACTCCATAGGATTTTGGGGCCGTGCAAGTGGATGGCAAACACCTTAAACGTAATGCACAATCATCTGAGGACGTAAGTTGAAATAAAAACTAAAAAAACACTGTAAGGAACTTAAATGCAAACCGGAGCTTGCCTGAATGCGAGTCTGATCCTATGTTAGTTTCTGGCAACTGGACTTCCAAAACTTCCGCCTGCTCCTCGATTTCAGCTACTACACGATATGCATATACTAGGTATGAATGACTTTGAAAATAATTAATATGCTTGAGGTGATGTGAATATCCTAAGATGAAAATAAGATAATTATCTTAATTGGCTTTGGGACTTTTATGGTAGATACTAGCGACTATAGAGAAGACTCTTGCAAAGAACAGGAGATGATCAAGGAAGTTTGTTGTTCTTCAAAATTATGGTAAGTAGTAACCTTCTCTAAATTTGGATTGAAATTTTGGAGACCTATCATGCCTACCAGGGGTTGTATCATGTAGAGGGGGTCTCACTGGTTCTAGGAAAATTTGTTTAACTATTGTCTAAGCTTCCTACGTGGAGAAACTGATTTTTCAAGTTTGGGGAAATTTCTGAAAATTGATTTTCCATTTTTCTCAATTTATAACCACATAGAGATTTGGAATATTGATCAACCAAGTAATAAAGTCCAATGAACTTGAAATTTTTACTAGAGGTCAATTGTATTAAATATAGGGTTCTGAACAAAATTGGGAATTTTCTAATTAACAGAACTATAGGAATGAATTCTTTAAGCATTTTGCTTATCTGAATTGTGGAGAAATTTCTATGGCTTTTCATACAACTCAAAGTGCACCACTGGAAATTATTCTTCATGCTGGTTCTAGAAAAATTTATTTGGAAATTTTTGGACGATTCTACTGGAAGTTATGGATTTTCCAAGTTTAGATTGAATCTGGATTTTATTTTCCTACTGGAAATTACAAATAAAGGGGCCGGTCCCACTTCATTTGAATTGGGCCAATCAGAACTGAGCCACACCAGGAGCCACGGGGTTAACCCGCGCAACCGCAACGGATCCGCGTTCACAGCTGATCCTGCGCGAGAGGGACATCGTTGACAGGTGGGACCCGCACCCTTCGTCTACCTCCTGACGCAGCGGCGTTCCTCGCCGAAACCGCAGAGGCGCTTCTCCGGACCTAGTTGTGTCGACCTCCTTCTGGCCTCACCTTGTCTGCTTAACCATAAAATCAACCGCGCAAGCCGATGGTGGGGTCCAATTGAGTCGGCGATGGCCGGAGATGGCGGTGTGACGGTGATGGCAGAGCTAGGGTTTTGGCGATCGTCGGAAACGCTCGGAAATGGCGCAATAGGCTCGGGACAGGGTCGGGAATATTCTTGGAAGCACCAGGACGATGATTTGGGGGTTAGAATGGTGTGACATCGCCGGCAAAGCTGAGTTCGACGGTGAAGTACGGTTTTTCAACCGCGGTCGCAAAATCTCGAAATCTAAGGCGCTCGGTTGATAACTTTCAGGGTCCTTGGGCAGGGAGCTTCGTTAGGACATATAGAAGCTATCTGCTAACCAGATTAAAGGATGATCGCAAGAATGAAATGAATTTAAGCGTGAAGCCTTGCTGTTCTTTTGAAAAATCATTCGGTTATCGAATAAGAACTCGAGCTACACCTCATGTCATAGGGTTAGATTTTGTGAGCATCAACTAGAGAGGATTGCGAATTTTTTTGCTTAAAGTATCGAGGCTGGAAACGGCCTAGAACTGGAGCTCGATGGTGAGACAGTGAAGGTTCTCGACGGCTCCTCGACGGTGACCGGAAAACTTCAAAATATCCCAAGCAGAAGCTATGTCACAATCAATGACCAAATAGAATACGTAGAGGATGTTGTGACAAGCCTTTTATCTACTTACATCTTGGGTAGAAACGGCTTCAATCGTTGGTGAAAATTCGATCGAACAGAGGCAGCAGCAATGGCACGAACCGAGGTGGAGTTCAACGGCGACAGCTAAGGTGGGTTATTTATAGGGACGGAGAGATGAGGGGAGCGCGCCACGGCGCAAGCAAGCAGGCAGCTCGGTGGTTGCATGCCGCGTCGCAGTGTCGCGCGCTGCCGGCGTCGATCGGCGAGTAGAGCTGGATACAAAGCACCACGTGGGTTGCACTTGAGTAGGTCAGGCTGGCAGTGGGTCCCACCTCCTCTTATCCTCTTCCCCTCTGTGTAACATCAATTCTCCTACCAAACTTGATCCAATAATTCTAGATTTTTGTGGGGAGGCCAAAGAAAATATCTAGAATTTGATTCTGCAATTGGATTTTGAATTGGAGCAAGTTTCTATTGAATTTCAAATTTGAATTTGAAATTGGATGAAATTCAATGGTGTCACTAAATTCAATAGCAATTGAGTTCCAAAAATTGTGAAACTCTGAGGATAAGTCAAGCAAGTCATGCTGACCATGATGGTGTGTTCAAATCTTGATGTTCAATGAGGTTGAACAGAACTCAAAATATGAATTCATAATATGGTCTGAATTTGCCAAGCGACTCAAATAAAATAGCAAATGGAGTTCAAAATTTATGAAACGTTCTAGGAAGTCTATTTGGAATTTTAGGAAACTATAGAAAAATTTATGGACTCAGATTTGAATATTTTTGACAGCGCCAAATGTATAGTAGCATATTCAATTTGTAATTAATTTGAATATATATTGCGTACTGCATATTAATTTGACGTAGCATCCTCCATTCAAATAATTTTGAAGAGGGGTCAAAAGAATTTATCTAAGATTATTGGTGAAGTCCATTCCTCATGTTAATAAAATTTAAGCATGAGTGGAAGAAAAAATTTGATGAGATCAGACTCATAAGCATAGATATAATTGGTCTCCATTAGGGGTGATAACCAACTTACAACTGAACCTCATATGAAGAAAAATGTGGGATTTTACATTCCTCCCCCCTTAAAAAAATCTTGTCCCGAGATTACAAAAGGAAGGATAAAAGAAAAAGATCTAATGAACATATGACGTTAACAAGTCCGGATAGTTGGTTCTAAGATATTCCTCACTTTCCCACGTTGCTTCATCAACGGTGTGGTTTCCCCATAAGACCTTGTAGAAATGCAAGGTCTGGTTTCTTGTGGTACGAGTCTTCTCATCGACTATCTGAGTTGGATGCTCAGAGTAAGTAAGATCTGGTTGAAGAGCTTCCAAATCCTCCATACGGACTTCCAATGGGGCCTTGAGACATTTTCTCAATTGTGAAATGTGAAACACATTGTGGACCCCTGAAAATGACGCTGGCAGCTCTAGCCGATAGGCTACAGGTCCGATTGCTCACTTATTGCGAATGGTCCGATGAAACGCGGATCTAGCTTCCCTTTTACTCCGAAGCGATGAATCCCTTTCATTGGGGATACACGAAGGTAAACGTGATCCCCGATATAGAAGAGAAGGGGTCGACGTCGTTTGTCCGCATAGCTTTTCTGACGAGGCTGAGCAGCTTTGAGGTTGGCTTGAATAACTCGTACTCATTCTTCGGCTTCATTTACCAAGTCTATACCATATATTACTCGTTCACCGAATTCACACCAGTTCAAAGGTGTGCGGCACTTCCGGCCATAAAGAGCTTCATATGGTGGCATTCAGATGCTAGTTTGATAACCATTGTTGTATGAAGACTCTGCCAATGGTAGATGATCATCCCAATTCTTACCATGGTAAATGGCATAGGCGCGGAGCATATCCTCTAGCACTTGGTTTACTCATTCTGTTTGACCATCACTCTGTGGATGGTAAGCTGAGCTTCGAATCAACTTGGTATCCAAAGATGCGTGGAGCTGCTCCCAAAATCGAGCAACGAACAAGGTTCCACGATCTGATATGATAGTTCGGGGTACTCCGTGTAAGCATAAGATCCTGGCAATATACAACTCTACATATTGTCGTGCCACATATCTGACATTGACTGGAATAAAGTGGGTCGACTTGGTGAGTCGGTCGACTGTCACCCAAATCAAGTCATGTTTGTGAACGGTGAGAGGTAATCTAACAATGAAATCCATGCCGATGTCCTCCCATTTCTAGGCCAGTATGCGTAAAGGTTGTAGCTGTCCGGCTGCCATTAGATGGTCGGCTTTCACTCGTCGACACGTATCACATTTGGATACATACTTCGCTATTTCCCTCTTCATCTGAGTCCACCAAAATTTCTCCTTCAAGTATTGGTACAATTTGTTACTCCCCGGATGAATAGAATATTTGGACAAATGAGCTTCGTCCAAAATTTTCTTCCGAAGTCCCACATTGCGGGGTACCACGATGCGGTCTTTGAACCAGATGGTACTGTCATCGTCGCCTCGGAAACACTTCATTCCCCCCTTTTTCATTCTTTGGCGAATATGTGATATGCCCTTTTCCTCCTTCTGAGCTTCCACAATTTCCTCCCTTATGGTAGGAATGAGGGCTAGATTGTAGAGCGCCCCATACGGAACCAAGTAGAGACTCGGTTCTTCTTCCTCTATCAAGGTGATAGAAAGGTTATTGATATGGGACTTGTGACTTAGCGCATCTGCGACTACATTTACCTTTCCGGGATGGTAGTGGATCTCAATTTCATAGTATTTGATTAATTCCAACCATCTTCGGTGTCGCATATTCAAATCCTTCTGGGTGAAGATGTACTTCAAGCTTTTCTGACCGTGTAGAGATGTACTAGGTTGCCCCAGAGATAGTGTCTCCACATCTTTAATGCAAGCACCACGGCAGCGAGCTCAAGATCATGAGTCGGATAATGTTGCTCATGGTTCCGAAGCTGTCGGGATCCATAAGCGATCACCCTTCTATCTTGCATTAATACGCAACCCAAACCAATGCCAGATGCATCATAATAAACATCAAAAGACCTAGTTGTGTCAAGTTGGGCTAATATTGGCGTTGTTGTGAGGTGTTTTACTAATGCTTGAAAACCTTCCTCACATTCCTTTGTCCCTGCATAATTCTTTCCTTTCTTTAGAAGTTCCGTCATTGGTTTAGCTATCTTGGAAAAGCTTGGGATGAACCTCCGGTAATATCTTGCTAAACCCAGGAAACTTCAAACTTCATGCACAGACTTAGGAGACTCCCATTTGAGTACTTGCTTAATTTTGCTTGGATCAACTGTAATCCCTTCGGCAGAGATGATGTGCCCTAGAAATGGCACTTGGTTGATCCAGAACTCACATTTGCTAAACCTAGCGTACAGCTTGTGGTCCCGCAATCGCTGAAGCACGATGTGCAAATGTTGTGCATGTTCTTCTTCGGATTTTGAGTACACAAGGATGTCGTCAATGAATACCACGACAAACTTGTCCAAATCCGGCATGAACACCGAATTCATGAGATACATGAAATGGGCCGGTGCATTGGTTAATCCAAAAGACATGACAAGGTACTCATATAATCCATACCTTGTCGAGAATGTTGTCTTAGGTATATCCTTTGGTCGAATCCTGATCTGATGATAACCTGAGTGAAGATCCATCTTTGAAAATACCTAAGCACCCACCAACTGATCGAACAGAATATCGATACGGGGTAGTGGATACTTGTTCTTGATCGTGACAGCATTGAGTGGACGATAGTCCACACATAGTCTCAACATTTTATCTTTCTTTTCCACGAACAATGCAGAACAGCCACAAGGTGACGAACTTGGACGAATGAAACCCTTGTCCAAAAGTTCCTTCAGCTGCTCTTTCAGTTCTGCAAGTTCCTTAGGTGCCATCTTATACGGCTTTCTCGAGATTGGCAGTGTTCCCGGTACAAGTTCAATCTTAAACTCGACATCTCTTTCTGGTGGCATGCCAGGAAGATCTTCGGAAAAACGTCCGGATACTCACATACTACTGGAATGTCTTCGAGTTTACAGGCCTCGGTGTTATAAGTAGTTGGAGTCACGTAGATATTACTATCAAGAGTGAGAGTTTGGGGAGAGTGGACCGGAGAATTTAGATATATCCTCTGAGGAACGGTGTCAATAATAGCACTGTTGTATTGCAGCCATGCCATTTCTAAGATTACATCTAACTTCTAATGCTCCAATATAATGAGAGAGATAGGGTATATGTTCCCACCCAGATTAAGAGGTACCCTATGTACCATCTTATTTGCTACTACCTTTCCTCCCGGAGAACATATCATATATGGGGTTTTTGTGGAAATGATAGGCAACTGGTATTGATTGACATAAGACTTGCTAATAAAGTTGTGGGAAGCACCGGAGTCAAAAAGGATGACTACGGGATGACCAATGAGAGAGAACATACCCGTGAGTACGGGTGTGCCTTCTGGAACATCCTCGATGGCGAGGTGGTGGACGTTGTCGATTCTAGTGGCTGGCTGCGAGGCTGGTTTGCCCCCTGGTACGATGACTACCCTCCGCTCTGTGGGTAGTCCTTGGCAAAGTGCCCCGTACGTCCACACGTGTACGGGGTCTGACCGGCACGGAATGGTGGACGAAATCCCGGTGCACGCGGTGGAGGTAGAGGTGCACGCGGAATCATCCTTTGTTGCTGTTGTGGGCGAAAGCCGGCATTGTTGAATGGGCGACCAAGAAACATCGGTGGTCGCGATGGCAGCTTCCACCTCTGGCCGGATGGTGATCGATACACCATGCGGTACTTTTGAGGAGTACCCCCTCCGCTGCCCTGTGGGGCACTCCTTTTCTTCTTGTCAGAGAACAGCTCCCTAGTAGCGTCCTCCTGCACGATCACGGCATTAACCATGCTATTGAAACTGCCACTGTTGAACAAGGCAAGCTTGTCCTTCATCTTGGGGTTCAAACCCCGATAGAAGCATTCCCGCTTCCGATCTTCCGTACTCACTTGGTCCTGGGCATATTGGGCCAAGTGGTTGAATGCCTTGGAGTACTCGTAAGCACTCCTTCCTCCTTGCTTCAGCTCCAAGAACTCTTGAAGCTTCCTCCTCATAACACCGGGAGGTATATGATAGGCACGAAATGCCTCCTGGAACTCCTCCCAGCTCGCGGCATAGCTAGCTGGTCGTGCGGCAAGGTTATTTGCCCACCACGCACCAGCAGACCCTTGTAATTTTTGGGCCGCGAACAGGGTCTTCTGTAGTTTGGTCACTCGTAGCAAACCGAACTTTCCTTCGATGGAGCAGATCCAGTTGTCTGCCTCCAATGGTTCATCAACCTCCATGAAGACTGGTGGGTGCATTGACATGAAGTCTGAGTATGAACTCGGAGAAGGCTGTCGTGGACCCGCATCCGGTCGCCCTCCTTGACGGGACGAATGCTGAACCAAAGTACGTATTAACTCTGTTTGCTCGTCGCGCGAGCCAAGCACTGCGGCGAGAACCTCCGCTAGACTCCTTGGAAATTCAGGAGGTGGTGGTGGAGGAACTTGTTGCTGCAGTGTCGCAACTGTCTCCTGGGTCGGAGATTCGTCCTCACGACCATGACTTGATCCTCCCATTTCAGGCGTCGAGCGCGTACGCACCATTCTGCATCCAAATGACTTAAAATCAGCACATGTTTTCTTTTCCTTTATCCATTTCATTATTCAGTAGCACGACTATTGACAAGGGAATAAGTGCATCACATATATTGATAAAGTACAAACTTTATACAAGATATATTATCTCATGACCAAGTTTACAGTAGTGTACTCCAAAACGATGGACTCCCACTATGGAAATGCATCTCTACCATACTTGGTGCCCATGAGATGTCATACACATCTTGTCATCTTAGACATACCCACTGCTATTCTTAGTATGATACAAACATGGCCACAAAATAAACACGAGTAACTATTAAACTATATGTTGGCACGTGATGGCAGAAGTGTTGCCTCATCCCACTCCAATACGTCCTATTCGACGTACTCGAGTTCCTCGGAATCTTCTTCTTCCTCTTCGTCATTTGAAGGCACTTGTTCACCCATATTTAGTGGTATATCATGGGCTGGTGGGTATACCACTAGTTGCAATTGTGCTTCGGCATCAATCACATTATCAGGATTTCCACAAGTCCGTCCGAGTTGAGGGGCTAGGGCAAAGTTGTTCTGCCTCATACTCCCAATTTTGAGCTACCTCTATGGCTATGTATCGTTCCTCAGTGACTACCGACAGCTGCTCCTGCTGTTGTTGCACCTCTAACTGACTTGCTTGCAGCTCACCATGAGTTTGCTGCAGTTCATTGCGAGTTTGCCATTGTTCAGCATGAGCTTTCCGTAGTCTAATACGAGCGTAATGCAGCTGACTCACACTTATTTAGCCGGTGATTTGTTGGAGCAAGAACGAACGTAGATTCTCATTGATATAATCAAGAGTATCTCCCCGCTCAGTTGCTTGCCTCAAGGCTTCGACTTGCTCCTGAATAATTGCACCTTGTGTAGAAACCACAATATTGGACGCGGCCGCATACATCCACGAGGTTGTGTCACCATACGGTGTATAGGCAGCAACCATACGATGCTGCCACTCAAAACCAGCCACACCACGGAACGGAATAAGGGCAAATTGAGTCCCAGCCATGGCATCTTGATGAAGCTCGCAGAGCTTCATAAGCGCCTCGCCTGCTGCGGTTGCCCATGTGTCTTCCAAATGAGCACCCTCGATAGTTACCGAGAAAGGAGCCCATCCATAACGACGTGGAATAGCCGGGATGTCTACCAATATGGTGCATGACCGAACGCCTTTCAATCGTTTGTCGGCCCCAATAGCATGGCATCTCGATGAAGCCAAACTGTTGGAGCACTTCCCGCAGCATACTTGGGAAACCCGGACGGCTAGCGCAAGTGGAAAATATCCATCCGTCCGGTAATAGCATCATCACATCCGCCATCTATAGAAAAGAATACTGGAATAGTGAGAAGGTTCCCAACTCCCAATAGTTTAAGAAAATTTTAAAACTGGAGTTGTAATCACAATCTATTCCAGCTGACCTTCCTGTATAAATTTAAAATTTTCATACAGGAAACGTCAGAACCAGATGTGGGGTTGAATACAAAAGTTGTAGTACACTACAACCTTTCCCGATTGTACTCATACAGATCCAGGTGAGCTAGGAAATAGAATCTATACAGGTTTAAAGTTGACCCAAATTTTCTGGAAATTTTGACAGAACCTCCCCTGTATATGTGGTGATTGCCCACAATTTATACAGGTATATCATGACAATATATTGAGGTAATGACAAAATAAAAATTGTATAAAATCAAGTTAACAATCCAGAGGTAAAATATTTCGGCCATGAAACATTTGTTACATAGGTATAGTGCGCTAATTCGAAACTATGTGCCAACTGTTTCAAGTTCTGATCTGCCAGAACTGAGTTTGCAACCATAGGAATTAGACACAGCTACACCAAGATTCAGGCCATGAGTGCAACATAAAGTTGATAGAGGACTTGCTAATATTTCCAGAAATGTATATATATGACCATGTCAGTATTTTGTATCAAAAGCTAGAGCTTTCTAAACTTGACCGATGAACTGACTGTTGTTCAACAGCAGCCCTGCAGTTCACTGTTTTGAGCTCGAAATATGAATTGCCTCAAATTCGAATCAAGAGAAACTTTAAATAACAAAACTGTAGATATGTTTCTACCCTTTTCAGATATATATCACAATAAGGAAGAAGATTTTTATACTGTGAGTTATTGCAAAAATACAGAGACTGGTACATTGGTAGGGTCATCTGGAGTAGTTTAAGCATACCCCAAATTTCAACAGATTATCAATCTTTTATGCCTTGATGGTCAACAGAAAATTTGTAGAGGCCTTCGAGAGATTTCCATCCATATAGAATACCCCTATGTTTATTCCTAACTAACCAAGATTACAACCTGGCGAAGTTGAGCAAACTTTAGCCAGAAATCAAGAATCTTGGTGCTAACCCAATGTGGAATCAACACTCATTTTGCGTAGTCCAAACCTACCAGCACCTGATAGTCAGACTTTTCAAAATATAATGCATCCATTTTTGTTGTTTGGGGATGGTCAAGTATCAAAGTCGATACTGACGGTACTACGTGCCTCACCAAAGAAAATTCTAACCGGTATTTCCGGATACGTTTATAGGTGGCCCTAGTATCGTTCACTCGCAAACGTGTTCTACACGGGTCTTTACCGTAGTCAATGCTGCAAAAGGAAAACAATCCCCTTTCACACCTTCACACCTCAAGGACGGCACGGGGAAACACGATAGGCAGTCACAATAATATATATGAAAGTAAATGCATACGACTCTAGTGTGAGTCGCCCTCGAGCGATGTCATGTCTCGAGGATCATGGCTGTAATACGTCTGTACAACAAAGACTCCCGCACGAACCGGCTTATACACGCTCGGACATACATGTTTCGCATGCTCCCATAGAACATGAATGGTTCTAGAGATGAACACTATCGGGTTATACACCACCCGATGGGGGCTCCCACTAACTTTGAAGCACGCTGGGGTACTGCATGTCATAGGTTCTCAGAAACATAGAAAGCTTCAGAGACACCTATTAACATTTATGTGCCAATCCACGGAAAGATTTCCATGCTACCTCTCGCATGGTGAGCTTATCGCAATTGATCCGCTTACGGTGGCGTACCTAACCTCTTACATGACGTCGGAGCGTCGTTACAGAATTAATAACACATAAGTTAGTTTACCACCTTTATATCTTATACTAATAATACTTCTTATAAGGGCATATAGCTAATTCCTCACTCAAATCCTAATTTTCAAAAGTATGCTCTTTTCAAGTACACTATTCCCAATGATGCTCTGATACCATGTCTGTGGGGACCGGAATCTCGACCTCCAAGGATCTCATTGGGTGGTGTCGTGCGATGCGACACCCAACAATATACAAGAAATGGGCGAGAACAGTTTACAATACCAAGTCTTTATTGAAAAGCACAACGGAAGTTTTATAATACTAAATAAAGGAAAGAGAACTATACATCATAGCTACGCTCTCAGCACTAGCTATGCAAAAGCAAAGTCATCCATGCCCTGGATACTTCGCACTAGCAACACCCAATTTACAGCGGTGTGCAGGGTTCCCACTTGGCTGTAAACCCTGGAGGGGGTGCAGCCTCATCATCAAACCCGTCATCAGTCGTATAATCTGCAAAAACTTGTTAACTGCAAACATGAGCATAAGGCTCAACAAGACTAATCCGTCTCACTAGACATATTCAAGGGTGAATACTAAGCATGGGTAAGGTAAATTATAAAGGACTCACCTACAAGTGGATCCTTATAGTCATGTTTTTAAGTAGCACACGACATTCTTCAGGCACAGCACATCATAGGCTCCACAATGAAACAAGAAACGTTTTGCCGATGATATGGCGTGCACAAAGCACATAATGCTATTATAGGTAAAGTATGGGGAAACTGTAAACTTTTAATTGTACTATCTCTAAGCCAACAAGGTTGTCAAAGCAATTTGTAATCCAATATATATTATATTCTCCTGACTTCTTCAGTATTTACTACGTCACAGCGAAGTGAACAAGTGGTACTCTATTACCACGAGGGACGGTGATTGCAATCAGGCCATACCCGAAACAACACGACACATACGCACTTTCCGAAATGTCAGCGAATACTTACAGCAGTACCTACATAACATTTCAGTATTAGTTGTATATGGCCACCTTTCACTAAACACTCGAATGTCGAAATGGTCGATCCGTCACGAGCAGAAGGTCACTGCATGGGGCATACTCTGACGTGCCCACCAGCTGATTTACACCTTGCTACCCTCAACCCACGCCTATAAAACGGAATAGAATGCCTCAACAAATTAGTATCAAGCTACGTCAGTTTACTAGAGCCCATTCCTCCAGTATGTCGCCGGTACAATTCAAGCTTGTCCAGCAGGACCGCACACAAAACGGTCCTCAATCGACACAAGTAGGGCTACGCACGTGAGACCACATCCCGTTGCATCCTACCCACTGCTCGGTCTCAATTTCATATTCATAAACCATTTTCTGATTCCAGATCCTCTCGTGTGATAAAATTCCTATCTCGCGATTAGATTCCAACTACTCGACTTCTACTGAATTCCTATGAGCATAAGCATAGCAGTGTCTACTCAACGGCTATAGACCTACCCAAGACACCATAGGATTTGTGGGCCATGCAAGTGGATGTCAAACACCTTAAATGTAATTCGCAATCATCTGAAGACGTAAGGTGAAATAAAAACTGCAAAAACAATATAAGGAACTTAAATGCAAACCGGGGCTTGCCTGAATGCGAGTCTGAGCCTATGTTAGTTTCTGGCAGCTGGACATCCAAAACTTCCGGCTGCTCCTCGATTTCAGCTACTACACGATATGTATATACTAGTTATGAATGACTTTGAAAATAATTAATATGCTTGAGGTGATGTGAATATCCTAGGATGAAAATAAGATAATTATTTTAATTGGCTTTGGGACATTTATGATAGATAATAGTGACTATAGAGAAGACTCTTGCAAAGAACAAGAGATGATCAAGGAAGTTTGTTGTTCTTCAAAATTATGGTAAGCAGTAACCTTCTCTAAATTTGGGTTGAAATTTTGGAGACCTATCATGGCTACCAGGGGTTGTATCATGTAGAGGGGGTCTCACGGTTCTAGGAAAATTTGTTTCACTATTTTCTAAGCTTCCTACAGGGAGAAACTAATTTTTCAAATTTGGGGAAATATCTGGAAATTGATTTTCTATTTTTCTCAATTTATAACCACATACAGATTTGGAATATTGATCAACCCATTAATTGATGTCCAATGAACTTGAATTTTTTACTGGAGATCAGTTGTATTAAATATAGGGTTCTGACCAAAATTAGGAATTTTCTAATTAACAGAACTGTAGGAATGAATTCTTTAAGCATTTTTTATCTTAATTATGGAGAAATTTCTATGGCTTTTCATACAACTCCAAGTGCACCACTGGAAATTATTCTTCATGCTGGTTCTAACAAAATTTATTTGGAAATTTTTGGACGATTCTACTGGAAGTTATGAATTTTCCAAGTTTGGATTGAATCTAGATTTATTTTCCTACTGGAAATTTCAAATAAAGGGGTCGGTCCCACTTCATTTGAATTGGGCCAATCAGAAATGAGACACCCGGGAGCCACGGGGTTAACCCGAGCAGCCGCACCAGATCCGCGTTCACAGCTGATCCCGCGCGAGAGGGACGTCGTTGACATGTGGGACCTGCACCCTTCGTCTACCTCCCGACGCGGCGGCGCCTCGCCGGATCTAGTTGCGTCGACCTCCTTCCGGCCTCGCCTTGACCGCTTAACCATAAAATCAACCGCGCAAGCCGATGGTGGGGTCCAATCGAGTCGCCGATGGACGGAGATGGCGGTGCGAAGGTGACGGCGGAGCTAGGGTTTCGGCGATCGTCGGAAACACTTGAAAATGGTGCAATAGGCTCGGGACAAGGTCGGGGATGTTCCTGGAAGCACCAGGATGATGATTTGGGGGTTAGAACGGGGTGACATCACCAGCAAAGCTGAGTTCGATGGCGAAGTACAGTTTTCCAACTGGCGGCCGCGAAATCTCAAAATCTAAGGTGCTCGGTTGATAACTTTCAGGGTCCTTGGGCAGGGAGCTTCATTAGCACATATAGAAGCTATCTGCTGACCAGATTAAAGGATGATCGCAAGAATGAAACAAATTTAAGCGCGAAGCCTTGCTGTTCTTTTGAAAAATCATTCGGTTATCGAATAAGAACTCGAGCTACACTTCATGTCATAGCCTTAGCTTCTGTGAGCATAAACTAGAGAGGATTGCAAACCTTTTTGCTTAAAGGATCGAGGCTGGAAACGGCCTAGAACTGGAGCTCGACGGTGAGACAGTGAAGGTTCTCGGCGGCTTCCTCGACGGCGACCGGAAAACATCAAAATATCCCAAGCAGAAGCTATTCACAATCAATGACCAAATAGAATACGTAGAGGATGTTGTGACAAGCATTTTATCTACTTACAGCTCAGGGAGAAACGGCTTCAATCGTTGGTGAAAATTCGATCGAACAGAGGTGGCGGCAATGGCGCAAACCGAGGTGGAGTTCAACGGCGATGGCCAAGGGGGGTTATTTATAGGGACGGAGGGATGAGGGGAGCGCGCCACGGCACAAGCAAGCAGGCAGCTTGGTGGTTGCGTGCCGCGTCGCGTTGTCGCGCGCTGCCAGCATCGATCGGCGGGGAGAGCTGGATACAGAGCACCCCGTGGGTTGCACTCGAGTAGGTCAGGCTGGCAGTGGGTCCCACCTCCTCTTATCCTCTTCCCCTCTCTGTAACATCAATTCTCCTACCAAACTTGATTTAAAAATTCTAGATTTTTGTGGGGAGGCCAAAGAAAATATCTATAATTTGATTCTGCAATTGGATTTCGAATTGGAGCAAGTTTCAATTGAATTTCAAATTTGAATTTGAAATTGGATGAAATTCAATGGTGTACTGAATTAAATAGCAATTGAGTTCCAAAAATTGTGAAACTCTGAGGATAAGTCAAGCAAGTCATGCTGACCATGATGGTGTGTTCAAATCTTGATGTTCAATGAGGTTGAATAGAATTCAAAATTTGAATTCATAATATGGTCTGAATTTGCTAAGCGTCTCAAATAAAATAGCAAATGGAGTTCAAAATTTATGAAACTTTGCAGGAAGTCTATTTGGAATTTTAGGAAACCATAGAAAAATTTATGGCCTCAGATTTTAATATTTTTGACAGGGCCAAATGTACGGTAGCATATTCAATTTGTAATTAATTCGAATATATTTTGCGTACTGCATATTAATTTGACCTAGCATCCTCCATTCAAATAATTCCAAACTTTAAAGAGAGGTCAAAAGAGTTTATCTAAGATTATTGGTGAAGTCCATTCCTCATGTTAATAAAATTTAAGCATGAGAGGAAGAAAAGATTTGATGAGATCAAACTCATAAGCATAGCTATAATTGGTCTCCATTAGGGGTGATAACCAACTTACAACTGAACCTCATATGAAGAAAAATGTGGGATTTTACAGGTGACTCCACCTGTATAGCAGCTTCGGACCTATCTCCTCGCAAGGGAAAGCTCTGGAGCCGCCACGTGTCAAGCCTCCGGACCTACTCCACCAACGGCATAAGTTTTCAGAGGACTCTTATTGTTACAATTACAAGGCCTGATTATGTGCCATTAATGCCCTATTAATGGCGCATGATCAGAAGACCCTTGATACTGGTAACGCCACCATTAAGGTGCATTATCCGTTATTAGGGTTCTTAAACACATTTAATTGTGTATTAGGCAAGAATAACTGTCGGGGCCACATGTTAGGCCAGGCAACCAATGTTACAGCCATCCCTTGGTCTATAAAAAGGGATGTGATGCATGGTACAAAACAACAAAGCTCATAGTCACACAAGCACGATCAAATCCCTAATACAACAACACACATCCTGTGGAGTAGGGTATTACGCTCAGGTGGCTCGAACCACGTAAATCATATGTGTCACCTTCTTGTCTAAGATCTCCACGCACCCAAACCGATACAAGAATCTTTGTGGGCTATAATTCAGTAGAATCGGGGGAAGTGTCGTTCGTACGCTTCGACATTTGGCGTGCCAGGTAGGGGCGCCTTAGATTACAAGATGGTGAACTCCATTGCATGGTCATCCAACAGCAACAACACTGTGCAACCTGTCGGAGGGAATCCTTCCAACATGTAGCAACCAGTGGGCGTCGTTCTCTCAGCAGGTGTCGCATCCCCACCACCACCATCTGCTCCGGCAAACAATGCTAGACAGCAGGATGGGGTACTCGCGTCGGTCACAGCATCGGCGAACAATAACCCTAAGAATGCATTGATTGCTGCGCGTACTCTGCTGGAGTGCCCACTAGCGCCTGGAGCACCTCACGGTGCGATGGAACAATGGTGTGCTGATGTGCAACATCTAGTTGCAGCTGCAGCTGATGCCGTCAGCAACCAAGGTCCTCCCCCATCGGGCAAGGCACCGACTCAACGTAGGACCTTGTCTGGGAGACTTGGTCCTCACGTATCACAGCACCAGAGGCATGTTGTATCTCAACAAGTGACGTCGCTGCCTTTCGGGGCGCGTCGCACCCACACCATGTCGAGGCTTTCAACACATGACCTGCGATCAGAGCTTGATCGGCCCCACCGACAGCAGGATGGCTGCGTTTATATTGAGCGTGCTCGAGAGAGGCGAGAGGCTCGGGACAACACTGCTCCAGTGGGAGTAGGAGGAGGTTGTTCTGTCTTAGCCATGCACCTACACATGGTCCGATGGCCAGAAGTTCCAGCCTCATCTGCCGGAGAAATTCGATGGGACTGTCAACCCCGCCGAATTCCTTCAAATCTACTCCACTGCTATACTCACAGCAGGAGGCAATGAGGCCGTAATGGCCAACTACTTTCCTGTGGCTCTAACTGGGACCGCCAAGTCCTGGTTCATGAGTATTTTGCTCGACTCCATCAACAGTTGGGCGGAGCTATGTCAATAGTTCACTGCCAACTTCGGGATCTCTTACACCTGACCAGGCACTGAACTGGATCTGTTTGATGTGAAGCAAACAACAGGGGAATTGCTGCAATCCTTTATCCAGCGGATTTCTCAGGTACGTAATACCATCCCCTCTATCTCGAATGCTTCTGTTATTGTCGCTTTCAGACAGGGCGTTCGAGACAAGAAAATGATGGAGAAGCTGGCGACAAAAGAAGTCACCAGCGTCACGGAGTTGTTCAGCCTGACTGACAAGTGTGCACGGGCCACAGAGGGCCAGAAAATGCACTCACAGCCAGCTCCAAAGGCTAACAAAAAGTCCTCCAAAGCTGAAGCCACTATATCCGGAGGAGGCAAAAAGAAGAAGAAGTCCAACGACAAGAAAAAGTCGTCGATCGATGCTCTACTACTACAGCTGCTGCAGCTCCGGGTGGCCGGGGGCAGCGCCCCAAAAAACAATCTCGACCTTCGTCAAAAGACGGCGGTAGTTCCAAGATGTGGTGACCAATCCAAAAGACGGACAAGCACAGTCTGGAGGACTGCCGAGAGGTCCAAAATCTTGTTGAGCGCTACAACAAGCGTCGAGAAGAAGCTTTTTTCATCAGCAGGAAGGAAAGCAAAAGGTTGACGAAGCTCCGGCTAAAATGGAGCTAGGCTTCCAGGACCCCAGAAGGTCCTAAAGGATGTGTACAACACAGTCAATGATGACTCTAACGTCTCTGATAACAAGCGTCGGAAGACCCTCAATGCCATCTACGGAGGGTCATGGGACATCACCTCTCGCCACGTCCTCAAGACAATGCGGCGGGAAATGGTTGTCGTAGCTCCTGCTGCCAGAGTGGAACCACATCAGAAGTGGATGGATACACCCATCACTTTTGATGCATCAGACTGCCCCATGAACATGGTCGGAGCTAGACAACTTCTGTTGATGGTGTCTCCGACCATCAACAATGTTCAGGTCTACCATGTTCTGGTAAACGGAGGCGCAGCGCTCAATCTCTTGAGCTTTGAAGCATTCATGAAGATCTAGCTACAACTCTTGGACCTTCGCCCCTCGAGACCTTTCTCTAGGGTAGATCCGGGGGCCATCAGCCCCCTCGGATCCATCACTCTCCCAGTGACCTTCGGGACACGGGAAAAATACAGGACCGAGAAGTTAGCCTTCAATGTCGCTCACATCAAACTGCCCTTCAGCGCCATCCTGGGCACGCCTTCCTTGTACAGGTTCATGGCCGCAGCTCACTACGGCTATCTGGTGTTGAAGATGCCGACACCTTCAGGCGTCCTCCAAGTCCATGGAGACCGCACTGTAGGAGTCACCGCGCTAGAGGAACTTCATGAGCTTGCCATAGCGCAAGAAAGAACCTTCGGCAATGAGTTCATTGCTCAACCCTCGAGCACTCGTCATCGGGGCTCAACCTCTGCACCACGCGTGCAACTAAGTGGCAACACCGATGTTCCCGTCGAAGTCGTCCAAATTGGTTCTGATGCTGCTCAGACCACCCGTATATCAGGAGGTTTGAACAACAAATAGGAACTCGCACTCATCACTTTCCTCCAGGCTAATGTTGACGTTTTGCCTGGCAACCGTCACAAATGCTTGGGATCCCTAGGGAGGTGATTGAGCACAATCTGAAGATTTATCCCGACGCACAGCCTGTACACCAGAAGCCTCGGAAACAATTAGTCGAGCAGCAAAACTTCATCCGACAGGAGATCAAGAAGTTCTTCGAAGCTGGTTTCATCCGGGAGGTTTTTCATCCAAAGTGGCTGGCAAACCCAGTCGTTGTACCCAAGGCCGGCGGGAAGCTTCGGATCTGTATCGACTACACCACACTAAATAAGGCATGTCCAAGAGATCCATTTCCACTACCTAGGATAGATCAGATAGTGGACTCCACCTCCGGGTGTGAGCTATTGTGTTTCCTAGATGCATACTCCGGATATCATCAAATCCAAATGTCTAGGAAAGATGAAGAGCATACTGCCTTAACAGTAGATGGACTGTATTGTTATACTGCCATGCCCTTTGGTCTCAAAAATAATGCTTCAACCTTTGTACGAGCTATGTAAAAAACTTTAGGAGAACTCATTAGAGAGTTGGTGTAAGTGTATGTCGATGACATCGTTGTGAAGATCAAGAACAAGGAGTCACTCCTTGACAACTTACAAGCCGTCTTTGACAAGCTGCACATCACACGCACCAAGTTGAACCCAGACAAGTGCGTATTTGGGGTTAGCTCTAGGAAACTCCTTGGTTTCTTGGTGACTCACCGAGGAATTGAGGCAAACTCGGCAAAGATCAAGGCTATAGAAGACATGCGGCCTCTAGCCCGCATCAAGGAAGTCCAGAAGCTAACTGGATGTCTAGCTGCACTCAGCCGATTCATCTCAAGACTGGCAGAGCGAGCACTTCCATTCTTCAAGCTATTGAGGAAAGTTGGACCATTCCATTGGTCCGAAGAAGCAGAAAAGGTGTTCCAAGAGCTCAAGCAGCTCCTCACCAACCTACCAATCTTGGTAGCTCTGAACCCTGGTGAGCCTCTACTGTTTTATATTTCTGCAACTATAGAAGTTGTAAGCATGGTCCTGGTCGCAGAAAGATCAGAACCACATCCAGTTCAGGAGCCTAGACCCTCCGGGAGGGTCCAGAGTTACCTGAAGGCGACTCTGGGCCCCAAACCCCAAGCACAAATCTTTAAGGCGGACTGCTAGAAGATCAACCTCTCTCATATGAGGGAGGTTGAACAGTTGCTCAATAAGATTCGGGCCCCTCAGGGAGGGTCCGGATCGAACAAGAAAAAGTTTTGGACCCTTCTGGGAGGGTCTGAGAATCTCAACAAGAAGGTTCCGACCCCTCCAGGAGGGTACAGGTCGATGGAGAGGAAGCCACAAGCCCCTCTGAGAGGGTCCGGACCATCCATCGCCCAGTGTACTTCATCAGTGAAGTACTCCACAATGCCAAGACCAGATACATTGAGTGAATAACTTGCTTTATGCAGTTATTATTGCCTCAAGGAAGCTCTGTCATTATTACCAAGCCCACAAGATATCAGTGGTAACTTCTTATCCACTGCGTGCTATATTGCATAACCCTAATTCTACTAGGAACATCGCCAAGTGGGCAGCAGAGCTGGCAGAATTCGATCTCAAATTTTTGCCACAACAAGCAATCAAGAGTCAGGCTTTGGCTGACATCATGGCGGAGTGGACTCCTTCTCCATCAAATCCTGTGGGGCCCAGTGAGCAGAAGCCGGAACCCAAGGTCCCGGTCTTCACCGAACCTCACTGGACTCTCTACTTCAAAGGCTCCGTGCAGAAGCAAGGGGTCAGAGCTGGAATCCTTCTTCTCGCTCTTACCGAGGAGAAGCTCAAATACATGGTTCACCTTGACTTCAAGGCGACCAACAACATGGCGGAGTATGAAGCTCTCATCTATAGGCTCAAGGTGGCACTATCCTATGGTGTCAAGCAGCTGTTGGTGAAGGGTGCTTCGCAGCTAATCATAAAACAAGTTAGAGGTGAATGTTGCTGCAACAACCCCCAACTAGCTGCATATCTCCTTGAAGTCCTGAAGCTCCACCATGTTCAGCGTCTACATAACATTGAAGCTGACGAACTCTCGATGAAGGCCTCGACAGGAGCTCCGACTCCCTACGGAATCTTCGTCCGGAGGTTTTCAAGACCAACAGCTCAGTCTGCTGAACTGAGCGGAGGGAGCAAGACCAGCACCTCGAAGTTGGCAGTCCCGGTGGCTCTGTTACCATGGCATCCACCAAGGGTCGTAGGTGCTATTGGAAGCTCCGAGCAACCCAGCACACAAGACTCAGAAGCTCAAGTTAGCTCTGATGCATGGATCTCAGAGATCCGGAGCTACTTGAAAGACAACATCCTTCCTGAAGACAGTGTACCCGCTGACCGGATCGTCAGATTGGCTAAAATATACATGTTGGTAGAAGGGGATCTCTACCGACGCGGTGCGAACGACGTCCTAATGCAGTGCATTGCAAGGGAAGAAGGTCGTGAGCTCCTCACGGAGATCCATGGAGGCGAGTGTGGGAACCACAAGTCTTCCCGCATGTTGGTCGGCAAAGCCTTTCAACACGGCTTCTACTGGCCTACAGCACTTCAGGATGCAGTGGAGTTGGTGAAAAAGTGTGAAGTGTGTCAGTTCCACGCAAAACAAATTCACACACCAGCTCAGTCACTACAAATGATTCCTCCTACATGGCCATTCGCTGTGTGGGGCATGGACATTTTGGGTTCTTTACCAAAAGCCGTCGGAGGTTACAAGTTCCTGTATGTTGCCATCGATAAGTTCACCAAGTGGCCAGAAGTTACTCCAGTTGTGACAATCAACAAGCAATCAGCAATATAGTTCTTGATGTCCATAATCTGTGGATTTGGAGTTCTAAAAAAGTCATAACTAACAATGGAACCCAATTTGCAGGTGTTGCATTCCAAAAATATTGCAAAAACCACGACATTCAAGTCAGCTACGCATCAGTAGCTCACCCAGCAAGCAATGGTGAAGCCGAGAGAGCAAATACAGAAATCTTAAAAGGACTCAAGACACGCACATATGAGCGCCTGAAAAAGCATGGATCCAACTCGATCAAAGAGCTTCCGTCCGCACTGTGGGCAAGCAGGACTACACCTAGCCGGTCAACTGGAGAGACACCCTTCTTCTTGGTGTACGGAGCCGAAGCAGTCCTTCCTCCGGAGATCACCATGGGGTCGCTCTGGGTCCGGACCTTCGACGAAGCTGCGCAGGATCAGCTCCGGCGTGAAGACCTTGACCTCGTCGATTAGGGAAGGTGCCAAGCAGCTGTTCGAAATGCACGTTATCGCCAAGCGCTCTGGCACTACCATCAAAGGCATGTGCGCAATCGACAGCTCAAGGAAGGTGATATGGTGCTACAAAAAATACTAACTCGCGAAGAATTGAACAAACTTTCCCCCAGCTGGGAAGGTCCCTTCCGAGTGATCAAAGTATCCCATACCAGATGCGTTCGCTTGGCAACTTAGGATGGTACTCCGCTTTCTAATCCTTCAAACATCGAGCACCTCTGTAAGTTTTATGCTTAGAATCACGGAGATGAGTCTATAATCACACACAATGTATGTTATAGAGTCAATATACAGAGATGGGTAGGTCCTCCGGGAAAACATCTGGACCCCTCCGGGAGGGTCCGAGAAGTTCAAGCAACACTTGACACAGTCACGGCACTGAAAGTGTAGCTACCTACCCCAGGTTAGTACAAGATGTATAGCGCACTTAGCCTGATCCTATACTCTAAGTGTGTCCTTGTTTCCCTTGTAATCCAGACCTATAATGAAAGACATTGTTGTGTGAAAACAGACTCCACGTGCATTTATTTTTGTACAAGGCTCAGTCTTTTGAATTATTATTTTTTATCCTTCTTATCTATAATGAAGTTGTGCAATTCTTTTTAAGTTTTAGTCCAAGTTATTCATATATGTTACAAGTTATATTGTTGGTCTCTTTGGATCTTAACATTGCTGCATAAGTCTACTTGCCTGAACGCCAAGCGAACATAGGTCTGGAGTGTGCTATTGACTTAGCTTGATCCTGCACCCTAAGTACGTCACTCTACCTACATCCTGCCAGGCCTGAGTAGGTTGAGCACTAAAAAAGCATGCGGACCCAGAGAGATTACATCAATGTGCTTGTTATCATATCGAATTTCCTCGGATCTATAACTCAAATAAGAACAATAAGTTACAAACAACTTATTGATAAGAGGACGAGTTTTACTATTTTTCTTGTCTTCAATGTACAGGAAAAACAAGAAATCTGGCGACGGTGGATGATGTTGGAGCTATTAAGCTTCGACAACCTCCAAGGGGGCCCGTTGTCGATGTTTTCAGATGTTGAAAGTGGGCGCCACCAGAGTTAACAAGGTCCAACAACTCCCAAGAGGTCCGGATGTTGACATAAAGTATAATTCAAGTGAAGATGGCATACCCACCCAAGGGGGCCCGCCGTCGACGTTCTACGCGTTGACAGTGGGTGCTGTCGGACCTATCAAGCTCTAACAACCCCAGGGGGCCTGTCGTCGATGTTCTACGAGTTGACAGTGGGTGCCATCGGACCTATCAAGCTTCGACAACCCCAAGGGACCAGACAAATCCCATACCAACAGGGATTCAACTGCCCTCGAGCTCCGCAGCTCCTCCAGCGACCTTCGGGCGGCCGCTAGCTCCAAACTTTCCCGAGCAAGGCGCTCAACCGCTTTGGCATGTTGCTGCATATTCTCAGCTACTTTCTTTTCGCGGTCGGCTAGCTCCATCTCCCAGAGGTGGATGCGATTCCGCCGTTCTGCCAGGTCCTTCTCCCTGCCTCTTACTTTCCCTTCTCTGGTGGCAACATCAGCTTCTCTTTTTTAGAGCTCCTGCCCCAGTTTCCAGTACTTTTCCTCCTCCTCCTTACTCCACAAATCAAGCTTCTTAGAGCGATCTGCCAAATTTTGCTCGGCTAGAGTCAGCTTCTGACCGAGCTCCTCCTTTCTTTTCAAAATATCCTCCTACTGTTCCAGGAGCTTCTCTTTCCTTGCATCAAGGTCTGCTCAACGCTTCTTGAGAACCTCATTTAATTCATTGAGGTTGTCATGACGCTGGTCAGCAGCATCACTCCTTTCCTTGGCATGCTCGAGGATCTTCCGAGAATTAGCGTCGAGAGCCCTGATGGCGGCCTCCTTCATCTCCAGGAGTTTGCCCCAGTATTCCATCCGGGTCGTTTCCCTCTTGACCCACTCCTTCTGATCAGCAAGCCTCGTCTGAGCAAGCTTGGTCTCGAAATGGAGTTTTTTGCGCCAATGCCTCAAAATGTGGCATTCCTCTTCAAGGACCTTACTGTCATGATCGAAGGCGAGCTGAACTTGTCGGAGGCTTGACCAAGCATTGTCTACGGACAATTCCAAGGGAATAGGCTCCGGACCTATCGGGGTCACCTCTGCTGACTCCAAGGGGTCTTCTAGGACAAAAATAACGTCCCACACCACAAGTGTGGTTCCCTGAGCTTCTACGGCACTGGGACCACCCTCCAGGAACTCTTCGGTGGTAGCTGAGGAAGAACCCACTGGGGGAACTTCTACCTCCGGGGCCGACGCCGAAGGTCCTGCTGCAGGAACTTCAACTGCTGGCTCTGTGGGTGGAGAGCCTGCCACCACCTCTTCATGGTGTTCCGCTTCGGGAATGGACACCTTCGGAGCAGTTACTTTTGGGGTGGTCGGTGGAGCTTCACCCGAAGCCATTTCCCTCGTCGGCTCGGGCGCCGGTACATCAGCTACCTCCGGCTCAACTGTCGTAGCTTCAACAACTTCCAACTCAAGGGCCGAAACTTCAAGTACCACCGACTCGGTTGTCAGGGCATCAATGACTTCCAACTCAAGAGATGGAGCTTCTGGCACCACCTGTTCATCTACCGGCTTAGCAGCAACTTCTGGCACAGCAACCGGAGCCTCAATTACCTCTGGCCCCTATGCCGGAGCTTCCACCCTCTCCATGTCCTGTGTCGGAGCTTCAATTCCTGATGACGACGTTACTGGAGCGACTTCATGCATGTCTCCCCCGTGGTCTAGCGCTACCACAGTAATCTCTGGCAATGACTCTGAATCTATATCCATGACAGCTGGTGCTAGGGCTGTCGTGACCTCAGCCACCACTTCAGGAGGCACGGGGATTGAAGTTGGAGCTTCCGTCCGCACTGTTTCAGCCGTTGCAACAGGGGTTGGAGCTTTAGCCCCCGTCTTTGACACCCTGCAGTCAAAAAATTGGAAGATTCAAAACATGACAAAAATAAGAGTGGCAAATCAATGTGAAAAAGCAAAGGTTTCCTTGGGAAGCTACCGCTCCAATCGGTGAGGAACTTCTTCGCTGGAGGCTCAGAGCTGGAACTTGCCATGGTGGGCACAGAGGGAGCTTCAGAATGTCGACCGAAGCCTGTCGTCGTCATTGGTGTTGCCCCAGCCAAGGTCTTCCTTGGCTAGGAAGGACTACCGAACTTGGAGCCCGTGGCTAGCGCCGGAACTGGAGTCGACTGTACAGAACTGGCGCCTCTCATGGACGCTTGCACCGGAGGAGGTGTCGTCGCAGAAGATCTCCCTCGCCGTGGAGAAGGGGAAGTTTTAGATGGAGCAGGCCTAACGGAGCTCCCATCAGCGTGCCTCAGCTTCCTCTTCTGGCTGGAAGATTCGGCTGGCTCCTTGCCCTTGCCCATGCCGATGTCATCAACTTTTTGGCTTGGCGTAGGGGCGACCACCTCCTCGAAAGCTCAGGGTATTACAACCCTGGAGACTCTGCGCTTCTCCACTTCACCCAGGTCGTCGAGCGCCGGCATCCACCTTCGAAGCTCCCTGCTTATCTCTAGAATCATGTTTAGAGGCAGGAAAGCAGCCGGTGGAGCTAAGGCATCATCGGTGATAGAACCGTGCTAAAATTTCTTGAGATGGAGCTTCAAAGCTTCGTCATCCAAGTTGGATTTCAAACTGGTTTCAATTCAGTCGTCATCCATCACACTGTTGAAAGCCCAGGCGAGATTCTCCTTCCTTCTCAGCGAAGCCCACCTGTTCACCAAGAAATTTCCAAAGACCATCTGGGGGTTCACTCCACCCTCCACACATTCTCGGATTCTGGTCAGGACAGGGTTAAATGCATCCCACAGCTTCAGAACTACATTCAGGCATCGGTGTCGATGTTGGGGAGTCCTTGGGGCAGCTCCAACCTGTCGTGCTCCTCCACTGCAATGATGATCCAATCCTTCTTCCAGTCATCCCATTTGCCAGAGGGGAATGACTTCAAGTACTTGAAGAGACAGTTCTTGCGCTTCACGAAGTAGTAGAAGCCAAGAAACTTTGTCCCCTTGTCGGTGGTATGGGTGGTGAAGAAGGTCCGAAACAGTTCAACGTAGGGAGGCACGCCCACCCTCATCTCGCAGAAGTGGACGAAAGTCGCCACTAGCAGGAGGGAGTGTGGGCTGAGGTGATGTAGTTGGAGACTGTAGAAGTCTAGCAGCATCAAGGTGAAACTTAAAAAAGGTGGGATTAGTCCCACCATGGCGTATGCCGAAAAGTACACAATCTCGTCGCGACGCTCCTTCTTGAAGGGGAGCTTGTCGGCACGGATCAAGTGGTTGAAGGAGTCGCTGGACCATCCCATGAAGGTCCGGACCTTCATCAGATTGCCCTTGCTCTGGATGCGGCTTTTGAGAAGACCTAACTCCAACGCGGCAAAGTGGAGCAAAAGAGGAGAAAGCTAGGCAAAGTTCGGGAGGCTCTGAGCGCGAGTTTGATCGAAAGCGTAAAGAGCCTCAAACTGTGCGGACTTTCCTTCTTAAGTAATCCTCCACGATGTTTGGATGGAAACCGCAACGAGAGCAAGTCCACATTACAAAGAATCTACCCCATCAATGACGAATGGGCCCGGGGCCACCTCGACGAAGAAGTCAAGGTTATTACCCCAGGCGAACCGTTGTCATGACGGGCGGCGGGAAGCCCGAGGGCAGCAGTCTGACAAGGTGTTCGGAACCGATACGGTTTTCGTATTGGGAACCGACGACCTTCAATTGTGTGAGATCCGCACTCAAAGATCTCATCTGTCGCATTCAAAACAAGCCACACGGCGATGGTTTAACCCCGAACCATCGCCCCAATGGTACATCAGAAGACCTTTGAAGTTGCCGCGCGGCAATCAAGGATGGCCCCACCTCCGGTAGAATAACTTAACCCAAAGGATTTCTCCCAGAGGTGGGCCTGGGGGCCATTGTCGGTACCCTGCGTGCCGGCTACTCCATGATACCGCAAGAAGTGCAAGGGAGTTCCACCTGTCAAAGTTGAAGACCTCCATAGGCCCCACGTGTCAAACGGCACTGGACCCACCTCCTACATAGGAGAGCTCCGACACTGCCACGTGTAACACAAGACCGGAGCCAAACCCTCTACATAGGAGAGCTCCGCACTTGACACATGTACAGTGACCCCGGACCTAACCCCCAGTAGAAGGATGCTCCGGTGACTCCACGTGTATAGCAGCTTCGGACTTATCTCCCCGTAAGGGAAAGCTCTGGAGCCGCCACGTGTCAAGCCTCTGGGCCTACTCCACCAACGGCATAAGTATTCAGGGGACTCTTATTGTTACAATTACAAGGCTTGATTATGTGCCATTAATGTCCTATTAATGGCGCATGATCAGAAGACCCTTAATACTGGTAACGTCACCATTAAGGCGCATTATCATGTTATTAGGGTTCTTAAACACATTTAATTATGTATTAAGCAAGAATAACCGCTGGAACCACATGTCGGGCTAGGCAACCCATGTAACAGTCATTCCTTGGTCTATAAAAGGGATGTGTTGCACGGTACAAAACAACCAAGCTCACAAGCACGATCAAATCCCTAATACAACAACACACATCCTGTGATGTAGGGTATTACGCTCAGGCGGCCCGAACCACGTAAATCATATGTGTTACCTTCTTGTCTAAGATCTCCGCGCGCCCAAACTGATACAAGAACCTCCGCGGCCTACAATTCAGTAGAACCAGGGGAAGTATCGTTCGTACGCTTCGACAAACATATAATCAACGTTCACAAACAAGTGAGCTCGGAAGATATAAATGAACTTTATCAACAATTATAGACAAATTAGCTCAGGACAGACATCAGTTACAAACAAAGCAATGAGTCAGGCTATTGATGATCTTTAACCATGTTTATGTTCAGTACCAAGCAATGTGTATACAATATATAAATTGACAGACGACGTCATAATAACTTAACAACTCATGTTCTCCTAGCAAATGATGATTGTAGCACGTTTCTATCTTGAAGAGTTAGGCACATGGCTCCCTGCCGTGCACACATGATAGTTACCATCCTCATCAACAATCTGCTCATTAAAAAATTTGAAAAATTATTCTTGTACTGTGGTGATTGTCTCTGGTGGGGAGCACTGGCGTTGAAATCTAATTGCTGCAATTTCTATAATCAAATATATCAAATCATTTAAATGCATGTAGGAACCAAAATGCAACATACACAAACAAAGCAATTAGCCTTACCTTAGTTTTTTCAATATCAAAAGAGTTAGTGAACGGTAGCATCCCGTTAAACACATAGAATCCACACAAGTGTGTCCCTTCTGGTTGCTACGAATAAGGGAACTCATTGATTTTGTACTCTTTTGTGAATGGTAGGTAACACACACAATTCTTCATAAAGCGTTGATACACACTGCACATATGTAGTTATAGATTCCAACTTGGGCTCGGCTAAATCATTTATGTAAAATGTCTAAGAGACCTTTTCCAGTTCTCACTGTTACCTTGTTTTGAGTCTAGGACCCAGATGTTACCGCGCTCTAGCTCAAAGACAAATAGGAGCTAGTCAAAACTACACAAATTTCAATGCAAGCAGTTACTCATAAGTTATAATAACGTGTCACTCAAATGTAGAACAATGGATCTTAAAGCTAAACACATACCTGCACATGTAAGGTAATATGTATTTCTTGGAGGAGAAATTTTGAAGAAAATGAAATATTTATTCCCCTGTTTGTTTTGTGTAATTGGTCTAACACATGTGTATTTGCAGTCTATATATGAATATGAAATAAGATTAGGCACTCAATATGTTAACATATTATGAATCAGACAAACATAATAGTAAGACTTGCAAAGACCACAAAGATATGGATTGTACTCCCAATGCATCTGGTTTCAGTAAGTGAAAATTTTCATCCCCAAAATAGTAGGTCTCACCTTCACCATGGAGGAACCCATTGTGTGTGACTCGGTGCGCAAGCCATTATTTTTTGGCCTTTGCTTGATCAATATACCAGCAGTTGATTTTGAATGTTTTTGACCATTTTGGAGACGTCTATTCCTTAATAATGGATGGTCAAACAGAAACTCCCTATTAATACTTAGAGTTGCCTTATGAGTTTGATTCATCAAACAAAGTATATGGTGGAATCCCAACAGTATAATAGAAATATCTCTTCATAATCATTTTTTGTTTATGCACCATTCTTCTATTTATCTTCTTCTTAACTGGCTCTGGTTGTTGAGCCCCTTTAGGCTGTTGCAAAGACTGCATAAGCTTATGCTAAAGTTCTTTTCCTCCACCGGCAGCAGGAGCAAGTTTTACGCAAAACTTTGTCACGCTAGCATTCACTTCACATTGCCCACCAGTCATGAGTCCTACCCCTTTGCAGCTGTTGTGATGAAACTGCCTTCTTAAATAGTGTTTGCAGTTGTAATGAAGTAGGCTTCTTCAATAGTGTTTGCTGCCTGGACGAAGTTGACTGTTGCTGAGTTGTAGCTTGTTGTTGTGGTGACGATGCCTGTCTTGTTGATGGCGATGGTTGTGGTGTCAACTCTCTTCTTTGGTGCAAGGGTTATGGTGTCAGCTCTCTTCGTGATGGCGAAGTAGAGGTAAACGTACTCTCTTTGTGAGCCTGAATAGTCTGAACTGGTTTCAAATTTATCTTTGCCAAACATGATGTGACGTTTGTGCCACAAGACAAAGTAGCTTTGAACTGGCTTCAAACTTATCTTTGCCAAACATGATGTGACGTTTGTGCCACAAGACAAAGTAGCTTTTATATGTCAGTTCAGTTAATTGAGTACGAGTAACCAGTAGAGAGAGAGGACTTGTAAACACGTGAGGTCCATATTGAAATTTCAAAAGTACTTCCTCTATTTTTAATTTGATAATATTAGGATGTGTTTGGTTGGGACTCAAAGTAGGATGCGATGGATCCATCCCAGTTTCCAGAGACGGGATGGTCCTATTTTCTGTTTGTCTAGAGGGATAGGACGATCTCTTATTCTTGTTTGTTTTGTGGGATAGTGTGGGTGGAATGGTTCTGTCTCCTGTTTGAATGAAAGGATGGAACAGGGATATGTGAATATGAGTACTTCTGGAGGGCCGCACGCTTGCCTCCACGGAGGTGGGACGGATCTGTCCTCATATTTTTGGTGGGATGGTTACATCCCGCATTTGGGTGGAATATTCTCTTTTGAGGGATGACTCCATCCCATGTATCTCCAAACCAAACAACAGAAAAGTGAGATCGTCTTGTCCTGTCCCACTATATCCCTCAAACCAAACACACCCTTAGTTATAGTTGACGAAGTGTTATTACGACACTTCCCCCAGATCTGCTATGGAGCAGCCCGCGGAGGTTCTTTGATCGGCAGGGCTTAATCCTCTATCGAGGGATTGCGCGTATGAGATTGTGAGACTGTGGTTTTTACGTGGTTCGGGCCGCAAAAGCGTAATACCCTACTCCACAGTGAGATTGTATTGTTGGTGTGTAGTGTGTGAATGCGTAGATTGGGGATCAGATCCCTAGTCCGTGCAGACCTGTCCAGTAACGGGTGCTACCCGGTCCTTTTATAGTCAAGGCCAGACATCTTACAAGTGGGGTACGGGGCCTGATAGGTGGCCCCAGGGTGATCTTATCCTGTACAAGATCTAAGACTTCTTGCGTACGCTGCCTCTGGCCGCGGCTTGAAGACCAACCGTCTTGTCGCGTCAAGCGCTAGTGGTTATGCATAGTCGTTGATGACGACAGGGAATATCCTGTCCATTTGTCTTTTTGACGTAAGCTATCCACTTGGCGGAGTGGGGTAGGCCTGCGACGCCTTCACTACGACGAGACTGGGTGCAATGGTACCTGACAGGGGCGTGTGCGGCACCTGTGCGCCCGGGGAAGGCGCATGTCTTCAATGTGTGAGTGGACAAAGCACACCGCTCTTAACTCCCGCAACCTACCACTTAGAGAGAGAGCCGTTGGACACATGGTGGTCTAGAGCCCACCTATGAGGACAGCTGGGTCCGGCTCCGCGAGACACGTGGCAGATCCGAAGCGATGTCGGTGGCCCCCTGGGAGGCACCAGAGCTCGAAGAAGCAATGCCGACGGCTCCCTTGGGGGTGTCGGAGGTTGGAGAAGTGACACTGGCAGCTCCCTTGGGGGTGCTAGAGCTCGAAGAAGCGACGTCGGCGGCCCCTTGGGAGGCGCCAGAGCTTGGAGAAGCGACATCGGTGACCCTCTTGGGGGTGTTGGAGCTCGAAGAAGCGACATCGTTGGCCCCTTGGGAGGTGCCGGAGCTTGGAGAAGCGACAAGGGCGGCCCCCTTGGAGGTGCCAGAGCTCGAAGAAGCGACACCGGCGGCCCTCTTGGGAGGCGCCGGAGCTCGAAGAAGCGATGTCAGCGGGCCCCTTGGGGGGCACCGGAGCTCGAAGAAGCGATGCTGACAGCCCCCTGGGAGGCACCAAAGTTTGGAGAAGCGACACCGGCGGCCCCTTGAGGGTGCCAGAGCTCGAAGAAGCGACACCGGCGGCCCCCTTGGGGAGCGTCGGAGCTCGAAGAAGCGACGTCGGTGGCACCCGGGAGGCACCAGAGCTTGGAGAAGCGACACCAGTGTCACTTCCTATATGACTTGGACACATGATAGAGAAAAAGTAATTTCGCTCGCCGGTCAACACTTCCCTGCTCTTTAGTTTCGTTATGGCTTACGGTCTTTAGCTAAGATACGGGGCATGGGTAACTTGGTGCAACAGCATTCAGGGTATGGTCTCTAACATGCTCAAGACATGAGCCATCCGGCCCCTTGTACTCAAATGTTAGCACTGGGAGGCTATTTACGGCTATTATATACCAATTTCACCCGTCAGTATAAGTCAATTATGTGAAGGAAATATCATTTCTTGCACACATCAAATTTCCACTTGTACTTGGAGAAATTGGTGCATGCAGGCACTTTACACAGAATTGAAGTGAAACAATGGGATGGATCCTATAAAATATCATCACATCCAATCAAGCATCGACACGTGGCACCACATGGATCAAATGGCCCACAAACGGAAGTATCTGAGGCCATCCAACAGTGTAGCACCCATATCATGGAATGGAACCCACTGTCAGTCACCTGGGGGAAGAACTAGCCGTTTGGAGCCAAGACCAGGTCGGCCGACCCCTTCCCGGTGCCAAACACAGTCAAACGACACGTTGGCTCCTCCTGGCTTGAAGAAGTCAGTGGTGACTGATTCGTGTGCTTTTGGTGGCGGGAACTGACCCTTCTCCGAGCTACAAATAGGACCCCTCACTTCAACACACACCACTTGAGCATCATTCTATTATATACACTAGTTCTTTTAGTCCTTAGTGGTGTTATGCTATAGAGAGGAGAGCCTCTAGTCCCAAGTCCAAGTTGGTAAAAGTATGGTTCATGTATCTTTTCTTATATTTGTAACTTTGTGCATAATAAAGATATTATCTTTAGCTTCTTTTATTCATATACTTGGATGAAGCATTTCTTGTTTGATTGTGGATTCCATGTATGTGGTAGGATTAGTCTTTATGATTATGCCATATCACTCTTAATCTATCATTATAAACACTACCAACCTCCACTATAGTCTAATTAGTTATGATATGATGATGTCAATATGAATAACTTATGCTATGTCTCAACATTGGTTCAAAGATATTTAGGTTAGTCATTGCTTTAAGATGTCATGATTCTTAAGGTATTTACTTAACATTCTAGCATGGTGCTAGGGTAGTTAAGTAACGTTGGATGTCTCGTAGACCCACGGATTGAAGAGGTAGCCAGTAGGTGGTGACCATTACGTAAGAAACCCAAATAGGAGACAAAGATGGGCGACGCGCTCAAAGGTGGCGTCTCTGATAATGTTAAGCGAGACGAGCCCGCTTCAGCGAGGATCGGACATGGCTCGGGTGAAAGTACAAGGAGACGCGTTAAAACAAAGCTCGTCTCAGTTAAATTTGTATCTGAGACACGCTATCCTCTCTGAAAAGTGGGAGACGCGCATAAAACACAGCACGTCTCCTATGTCCGACGTCTCCCTCTCTTATGCTAAAAGAGAGACACCCTCTAATTGAAAGTGCGTCTCCGATTCCCCACGTCACCTTTAGCTTCGTGATTTCTCCATTTTGCTTCGGTTCACTGTTGATATCATACATCACTGAACTCAGAGCACATTCTCACTTGATACCTGAATATAATCACATCCTTCCTTATGATACATGAGGAACACGATGAACACACCACAAATTCATTCATTCACACAGTTGAAAAACACACAAGATAATATTCACACAGTTGAAGAACACACAAGATAATATTCACACAGTTGAAGAACCCACAAGATAATATTCAAGAGAGTTCATTCATTAACAATATTTATAGAACAAAAGCTACTAAAAACAACAAAGAAAAACTAAATAATACTCCTATTCCTCCTCCTCCTCCTCCTCCTCCTCCTCCTCCTCCTCCGGCGGCGACTCCGGCACCGGTGCAACAGGAGCCTAGGTAGGCTGCTCCGGTTGCGCCGGCTGCACTGGCGATGCAACCCCGTGAACGAGGTTGCTCTCCTTCGCCTCCACCAGGTTTCTGCGGCCCTCGGGGCCAAGCACCTGGGCCATCGTCTCGAACAGAATGTCGAGACGATTGTCCACCCCGTGAGGGCGAAGAGGTAGTGGCCGATGGTACCCATTCTAGTAAACTGGGAAAGGGTACCCAGGCCCAAGGAACTCATGGTGTGAGACGTATTGTTGTATGCCTCTTGCGCCATAAGGAGGCGTTGCTCAGTGTTGAACCTCTCGAGGGAGCTGCAGCACAGTTTCTTGCAGGGAGGCTCTCTCGGCGGGCTTGGCGGTGGAAGGTCGACCATGGTGGTGGTGGGTCGTCGGGGCGGAGAAGACGATCGAAGAAAAAGAAGAGGATTCAAAGTGAGCGACGCGCTTGTGAAGAACTCACTGGTGATGGATCGTCTTAAATAAGGTCCGTGCAGAGTCGTCGAGGGAGCGATTGCTTTCCCGTGCATTGATGGAACGATGGGGCGCATCGATATTGCCTCGGGGAAACGAAAGATCGCGCACGGACGTCACACACGTCTCTGCACCATGCTGCCGAAATTAAGTTCTCCGCAGACCTCGCATCGCGCGTCTCTCTTTCGACAATGGAAGACACGCTTTAGATTGAAGCGTGTCTCATTTGTTATAGCACGTCTCGCATTTATCTCCCTCGTCTATTTAACAATGGAAGACACGTTTTACCTTAACGCACGTCTCTCATTGTTATAGTGTGTCTCGCATTTATCTCACTTGTCTCTTCGCCTTCGGTGCTCCTTTACTAATCGACCAATGGTCCTTTACTAATCGACGAACTCCAGTGTGACCGCCTCCTCTGTTCGCCATCGCCGTTGTCATCGTCGATGCCGTCCTCGTCATCATCATCGTTGTCGTCCTCGTCGCCGTCCTCGTCGTTGTCTTCGCCTTCTTCCTCGTCATCATCAATGTTCATGGCTGGTATCGGCTTGGCACGTAGCCGATTGAAGGAGGAGCACTTGGTGTGGTGCAAGAACCATCCCCATGTATGTACATATGGCACACCGGCCGCATGGTTGTTTATATGTAGATCTGCAATGGACTAATGAACTTAGCTGTAGTTTTGTTTTTCTGTCTTGTTTGTTTTTGGTATTTCAATTTCTCTGCGTAGGGTTTCTCTGCGAAGCCATAATTGGGAGATTTATTGAAGTGGCAGTGCATCGTCCAAGCTAAAGAAGGAGTAAGTCATGAAGAATAGGCACAATAAGAGTTTAACCATTGTCCTCCTATTAATGAATTTCCTTTGTAGATTGAATGGGAAGGTGGTTACTACCCCCTACCAATCTCCTTCTCTGAGGACTATCCCTTGGTGCCTCCAAGATGCGCCTTTCCAAGTGGGTCCTTCCACCCAAATGTCCATAGCTCAGGAGCACTCTGCATCGGGATTCTTGATTAAGAGAATGTAAGATAGAACTATTTTGCTCATGTAATTAGTACTTAATTGTTGCCGAACTTATTTGAACTAGTTTCTTATGTTGCTTAAATTATATTTCGTAGGGGTGGTGGACTGGTTTTACAATCAAAACTATACTACTTGAAGTTCAGCGTTTAGTGCATCAGCCAAATGCGCCCGATGTTGAAAATGATTGCTATAATCTACTTATCAAGGTTAGACGACACATTGAGTTAGTGGCATTTGAGTAGTTTATTCATTGCTCCTTCGACAATTGTTAATTTAAAAGAATGTCAATATTTTCAGGATCCAGGGGAATATAAGAGGTTCGGGAGCAAGCTGGATGGTACAATTTAGATTGATCGATGGGAGCTTTAAGAATAAGTTTAGATTCAAAATTAGTTTAGAGGGCATGCAATGTATGAACTATAAAATTCATTGGGTTGCAAATTATCTCTGAATTGCAATGTCATTGCATATGTTTATCCCTAAATTCCAATTAATTCATGAAGTGCAATGTTTTGTTTATCCCTGCAACGGTTCACGATTTCGTGCAAGTGGCAATGTAGAGAGAGCATGAGAGACAAACTTCACGATTGTGTGCCCGTCTCCGATTTATGCCGGAGATCTTTTGTCCCACCACGGAAAGATAAGCGCATTGCAACGATCATATAAGACATTGCGCACAGTTGCAGTTGGCTGGCATCTAGTATGTGAATGATGTTCCTTGCTTCAGCACCGTTGCACATCTTTCGCATACTGGATGCTCATTCTACCGACAAAATATTGCGAGATGGGCGTTATAGAAGCCCGTCTCCAATTCCTGACGAAGTTCTAATGTGAGACGCGTCTTCCGTTGACGCGTCTCTGATTTACGCCGAAAATTTTTGTCCATTGCGCACTCTCTCCCAACATTTTGGAAAATATTTTAGCTTTCGTGCGCTCTCTCGACCTATAAACTGTAGACCTAGAGCACACCGCCACAGTCGACCCCGACCTTATCGTCATCAGAGAGTAAAGCACGCTGGAGCACTTGCCTCGTCCCCTGTCCCCGGAGCACGCCACCGTCGTCCCTCTCTCTCAACTCGCTCTTCGTCATTGTCACGCTGTCGGCGTCGACCCCTAACCCACCGTCAACCTTGACCTTCGTCATCAGAGAGTTGAGCACGTGGAGCACGCCGCCTCGTCCCATGTCCCCAGAGCACACCGCCGCCTCGACCCCGACCTCAGTAATCGGTATGTTCTCCCTGTCCCCAGAGCACACCGGCCTGCTGTCATCAGAGAGTTGAGGAATCGCCACTCCGGCGCCTCCTCCAGCTCATCCCGGAGCACACCGCCGCGTCCCCTGTCCCCTGAGCATGCCGCCGCCTCGACCCTGTCCTCAGAGTGTGCATTCCAGTGATCTTGTTGAATTTGAGAATGTCCAATGAAGGCTCATCATTAATGAAGTCATTGATCCAAAGGGAGAATTTTCATTACGGTATACATTCATCTTCCTTGTTTATGTCCAATGCAGAAGTAATGTATTTGTTTGGACTATCAATGTATAATAAATTCTGATTTGCAAACCCTTGAAACTGCAGGAACTGTGGTTGACACTAGCATTTGCCATCCAACTGAGTTTGATTTCTACCTCTGCAGCCATGCTGGAATCAAGGTACCTATGCGATAATCGGTGTTTCTTTCACGTGTTTTTGATATCAGGCTATAAAAGCATCAGTGGAATGTAAATTGTTTGTTTTTTAGGGGACAAGCAAACTAGCTCAATACCATGTCCTTTACCATGAGAACAATTTCTCTGTTGATGCCTTGCAGATGCTTACCAACTGCATGTGCTACAAGTTAGCTTTGTTCTCCATTCACTAACAATTCCTGTGTTTATTACAATTGTATACCAATTTGTTCTGTTGTTTATTACAGTTGAATTTTAGGATGTCTCAGTCGGAGTATTAGAGGCTATGAAGGCTCATCGTCAATGAAGTCATTGATCGGGAGAATTTTCATTACGGTCTACAAGATTAGATGATGACAGTTATGATGTGTGTAATTAGTTACATTGTAATCGGGATGAACAATCTTTGTTGTGTAATTAGTATACTTGATAACCACGATTGACACTTTGGTAATATTTGATTGGTCATTATAATTTAACGTGTGATAATTTTGTCTATGCATATACTCATGAACAGTATGTTGCTGACACTGGTAATGCGGCTGCCAAATCCTGGCTAGCTCCTAATAGCCCGTAAACAATCCACGACGAGCTGTAGCAGAGAGCGTCTCAGATAACCAAAATAAAGGAAACAAGCTTCTATAAACCCCATCTCACATAAGTTAATGAATCTGCGACGCGGTACATAACATAGCGGCTCGATTAGTCAATAAACCTGTGACGTGCTTTGTAAGGCTTGTCACGCTTGTAAGTTGGTGGGGCGATGCACGCCAGCGGCGTCTCCAATGACACCGTAAAGATCGTCAATTATGACAAAAAGAAAGGAGACGCACTTCTTTTGAGTGTGTCTCGCACCTAGTTCGATCAGCAACGCGCCATGAAGTCCGTCTCTGATGCCAACGTAATGCGAGACATGACGATGGAGACACACAGTTTGTTTGTCTCCCTTCTTCGTTCGGGCCCGTCTTTTATGAGCCTTTCTTACATAGTGGACAGCCCTATCTATCCTTTGTAATCCTCCACGTTCAGCTATGCCACAAGGATAGCTATCACTTGTGATTAAGCTATAGGTACTAATAGTAATTAGACAGGATTACCCTTGTTTGTTTTCTCCTTTTGTGATGAAAACAGGGTAGTGTTGGCTAACCCATTCCATGGGATGGCCAACGAGGACGCTAGTGCTCAATTGCGAGATGATTGAAGGCGTATCTCAACAAATGTCCGCTAGGCAACACCATTGCCTTTCGCGGAAGAACTTTAGCTTCCAGTAGGAACCAAAGTCATCCATCCCTAAGCTTGGGGGGGATCCAAGAGTTCTTCTTGGTTTGCCTCCACCATAGGGTGGATAGTTGGCTCCTCATCCAACATGCATGTCATGGGTTGGTCCACAAGTCCATGACCACCTTTGTGCTGGAGCTGAAGGAGTCCTATTGTCATTCATCATAGATGAGAATATGGTCTCCACCCAAGGGGTGGATTGAATAATGCTATAGTTCCCAGATCTTGGCATGCAAACCACTTTACAAGGTGCACATGCTAGCTATGGAACTACACCTCCCATTGAAGTATCATGAAGATCAAGCCAATGGATAATTGTTTGGAATTATCCAAGTCATGATATTCACATGATTTGTGAAAAATCCATGTCAACATGGGGCACTTGGGGAATTATTTCCCTAAAGACCCATGAGAATTCTTTCTTTCAAACAACAACTCCAATGGCTACCACCTACAAGGAGGTCAAGGGTGGAATCAACATCACCCTTGTAATCAAGGAGGCTATGAGGATTTCAAGGGATTTAAGTTTAACTAGCCTACCTTGAAGTATCTTGTCCATGGCCAAGCAAGAATTCAAGACAACATTTACATGAAGCTCTTGGCCAAGGACAAGAAACTTAAAGAGCATTCAAGATCCAATATATCCCACAATCACTTGTTGGGATTCCTACCCTTCGACCTAGCCCATGCAACCTAGGGCAAGTGACATTATGGATTAAGCGTTTCTTGTTTGATTGTGGAGTCCACATGTCATCATACCTAAGGAAGCTTTTGCTCCATAGTCAAAGTATGGGATAACTCAAAAGAACATCAACAAGGTCGAAGTGGCACCCCTGTAGAAGGACAAGCCTCACCATGTTCAACAAAGAATATCTTCAAGAGGGAGAAGCCGTCACTACATCAACAAGTCTTCATGAAGATAACGGAGAGGCTAGGGCCACCATGTGGCCCACATGTCCAACTAACATGCCAAAGGATATTTGGCATGTCAATCAAGAAAAGTTGTCCACATCTTCTACTCCGAGATTGGACAACAAATCATCGCACTAAGATGAACGGAGGTAAGTCCCACTCATCGGACTTCAAAAAGTCAGTGAGTCCTTGTAATAAGGTTAATTGGTAGTTATCTCATATTTGTTATCTAAATTGCATATTTGAATTTCCCATCAATATTTGCATTTGCATGCTTGAATTTTTAGACTTGCATGTTGGAAAGTAAAATTTCCAACCATCAAAAAAATAAAATCTTGAATTAGGAAATAAATTTATTTAGATATGAACCTTGGGCATCAAACCAAAAATATTTCCCTTAATAATTCAATACATTTGCAAGTTGTTTCAAGTTGAGTGTTGATGGCTGTTATATACCAATTTCATCCATCAATTTAACTCAATTTTGTGAAGGATTGATCATTTCTTGCACACATCACCTTTCTATCTAACCCAATTCCACTTGGACTTGGAGAAATATGTGTATGAAGCATTTTATGCAGGAAATGAGAAAATTTAGGCGGACCAATCCTATAAAATATCATCACAGCCAATCAGGTGACGACACGTGGCATCCCATGGATCAAATGGCCCACAAACAGAAGTATTCGAGGAGATCCAACGGTGTATCACCCATATACATCAATGGGACCCACCTAGCAGCCACCTGGAGAAAGCACACGAGAAACGGTGTAATGACCAGGTCGGCCGAACCAGGGGGTTGGCTGACCTGGTCTTTGCACCAAACTCAGTCAGCCTCCACGTGTTGGCTCCTCCCGGCTCCCTGGAGTCAATGGTGACTGATTCGCGGGCTTTTGGTGGTAGGAACCAACCTCAACACTAGTATAAATAGGACCCCCTACCCCTCACTTCACCACACACCACTTGGGCATCATTCTATCTTCCATAGTCCTTAGAGGAGTTAGGATGTAGAGAGGAGAGCCTTTAGTCCCATGTCCAAATTGGGAAAGGAGTAGAAGGTCTCTCTCTTCCCAATCCTAAATTGGGAAAGGTATGGCTCATGTATTCTTTCTTGTATTTGTGACTTTGTGATCAATAAAGATATTATATTTAGTCTTCTTTTATACGTATACTTGGACAAAGTGTTTCTTGTTTGATTGTGGAGTCCATGTATGTGGAAGGTATAGTCTTCATGATTTCACTCTCATGATCACATCTTACGGTCATAAACACTATAGACCCCCACTATAGTCTATGTAGTTATGATATGATTATGTTAATATGAATGACTTATGCTATGCTTCAACATTGGTTCAACGATGTTTAGGTTAGTCATTGCCTTAGGATGGTTTGTGCCATGGCTCCTAAGATATTTTCTTAGTATGCTAGCATGGTGCTAGGGTATTTAAGTAGCGTTGGATGTCTCGTAGACCCACAGATTGAAGAGGTAGGCAGTAGGTGGTGACAACCTTATCTATCCTTTGTAATCCTCCACGTTCCGCTATGCCACAGGCTCTTGGCGGGAGTCACCCTAGTATTGCTAGGGGTAAGCCCGTGCCCGATGTGTTGAATAGAATTGCATAGGAATTCATCATTGACATGACCATTAGTATCTACCTTAGGCTATGTATATGTATTAGGAGCATTGTAGGAGCAACTCTCTAACTCTCAATCCAATCTCCCTCTAGGACCCATTTTACCCTTTATAATAGATTGCCTAGGTGTGTGTCACACTACCCCTATTATCAATTGACCCCTGTCCGGATAATGGATTAGTATCCCATAGCTTGACCATAAGAGTAGTATATACTTTACTCCATTGCCTTCCTTTGGAATAAATACGATACCCTTGGGAATACTCATGCGTGAAATGCTACAACGGTATCTTCCGTGCGCTTGCGGATCTCATCTCTTTACCGGAGATGATCTGTGGTGTTAAGAAATACCAACAAGCATTTCTAGCGTCGTTGTCGAGTTGATTTGTTAGTATATCTTAGGAGCCGTCAACAAGCATTTCTGGCGCCGTTGCTGGGGAAGGCAAAGGGAGTGAAGGATAGCTATCACTTGTGATTAAGCTATAGGTACTAATAGTTATTAGACAGGATTACCCTTGTTTGTTTTCTCCTTTGTGTGAAAACAGGGTAGTGTTGGCCAACTCATTGTGTGGGATGGCCAACGAGGACGCAAGTGATAAACTGCAGGAAGATTTAAGGCGTACCTCAACAAATGTCCGCTAGGCAACACCATTGCCTTTTTGTGGGAGAACTTCAGCTTTCAGTAGGATACAAAGTCATCCATACCCAATCTTGGGGAAGGCTCCAAGAAGTTCTTCTTGGTTTGCCTCCACCATGGGGTGGATAGTTGGCTCTTCATCCAACACTCGTATCATGGGTTGGTTCCATCAATCCATGACCACATTCATGCTGGAGCTGAAAGAGTCCTATTCTCGTTCATCATGGATGAGAAGAAGGTCTCCCCTCAAAGGGTGGATTGAAGAATGCTCGAGTTCCCATAGCTTGGCATGCACACCACTTCACAAGGTGGATATGCTAGTTATGGAACTACACCTCCCATTGAAGTGTCATGAATATCCAAGTCGTTGGAGATTTGTTTGGATAATCCAAGTCAGGGATATTCACATGATTTGTGAAAATCCATGTCATCGTGGGACGCATGGGAATTATTCCCTAAGACCCATGAGGACCTTTTTCAAACAACAACTCCAATGGCTACCATTCATAAGGAGATCAAGGGTGGAATTAACATCACCCTTGTATTCAAGGAGGCTATGGCTTTCCAAGGGATTTAAGTTCAACTAGCCTACCTTGAAGTATCTTGGCCAAGCAGAAATCAAGACAACATTCACATGAAGATCTTGGCCAAGGACAAGAACTTAAGGAGCATTCAAAGTCCAATATTTCCCACATCACTTGTTGGGATTCCCACACTTCGACCAAACCCATTCAACCTACGGCAAGTGACATTGTGGATGAAGCGTTTCTTGTTTGATTGTGGAGTCCACATGTCATCATGCCCAGGGAAGCCTTTGATCCATGATCAAGGTATGGGTTGATTCAATGGAATATCAATATGGTCAGAGTGGCACCCCTCAGAAGGACAAATCCTCACCATGTTCATGAAGGAATACATTCAAGATGGAGAACTCGTCGCTACAACAACATGTCTATATCAATACAACGGGGAGAGGCTAGGGCCACCATGTGGCTCACATGTCCAAATGACAGCCAAATGAGTTTGGCATGTCAAAATAGAAGAAATCGTCCACATATTCAACTCCGGGATTGGAAAACAAATCATCGCGCTGAACATAACGGAGGTAAGTCCTACTCATCGGACTTCAAAAATTTGGTGAGTTCTCGCCAATAGGTTAATTGGTAGTTATCTCATATTTGTTTTCCAAATTGCATCAACCCTTGCATTTGCACGTTTAAAATTCCATAGTTGCATGTTGGAAAGTAAAATTTCCAACCATCGTAAAAATAAAAATTTAAATTAGGGGAGAAATTTAATTGGATATGAACTACGTGCATGACCACTTGAATTTATCTTCCTAGTTCAAACCAAAAAGATTTGATTTGACCCTCATTGCATTTACAAGTTATTTCAAGCTGGGCAAGACAATTTGAAAATTGGGTTCAATTTGCTTTTGGCTATCGTAACCCGTTTGTGAGTTGTTTTGTGTGTTCCTGATTAAAGTGCAGCTAGGTCAAAATTGTGAAGAGGTGGTTTGGCAAGAAAGTGGAAGGTTTCATCAAGCTCAAGTCACCATTGGGAGGATTTGAAAACACTTCTCTCCTTCAAACTCATTTTGAGTTTGAGGAAGAGAAATGTTCAAGAGGATGACCCAATGGAGGAGCCAGAACCAAATCCATCGCCAAATCCAGCCTCAACTTGGCATTTTACATCAACCATCAAGCCTAGGACAAAAATCAAGGTTGTGAGTTTCTCACACAAAGACCTTTGTCACCAACTGCTCTTCAAATAAGGTATGAGTTTAGAATTTTTCATTGTTTGGTTTGCCATAGAATTGAATGTATTTGCTTGCATTTGTGAGGAAGGTTGACACTTCCTCATCATTCAATTCTCAAGCATCCTCACAAGAGTAAGCGTGGGTATTGACTTTTGGATCTCCAAAAGGAAATCCCACCTTACTTGGAATAATTTAAAACAAGTACCTAGAATCATTTAAGCATTGTTTTGTAGACTTAGTCATTTTTGTTTAGGTTTAGAAAATAAAACTTTTGGGCATGACTTAATTGGTGAATTGGCATATAGAAACTTAAGCATAGTGACAACCATAATTTTGAATTGAGCTTCATGCATAGATGGTGTCACTAGATTTCAAACTCCTAGGAATAAGTGATATCCTTGCTCTGAAATTGAATTGCATCTTTAGGAGGAGTCACTAAATTTCAAATTCCTAGTGAGGTTCAGGAGGATAAAATTGAGAATCTTGTTTGTAATGGTCTAAATGATAAAAAAATTTGCTCTTGAAAGCTAAGATGGTTAGAAACTTTAAAAGGTCTAGGGATCCATATAGTGTATTTCTATCACACGCATTGCTATGAGTAGGAGCTTTAGAAAATATGCAACATGAATTATCCATAAAGCTCCACTCTTATCAATGAATAACACATTGATCATAGATACACTTGACATTGGATCCAATGCATATTTGATTTTGTTCTTCCCCGTATGTACAAATAAAAGTTCGGTTACCTAACTCGAACGTTCATTTGTACAAGTCTCGGGAGCTAACCATCCCTCTCCATTCAAGAGAGGAAGTTTGTAGGAGTAATATTACTATGCAGGCATTCATGAAGCTGATTGTTGGGATCCCTAGAGGATTCCATTTCAACATCACTTGGCCAATGAATAAATTAGAATGGTTGTTATCTATCGGAAATTATGGCCGAAGGTCAATCATAACTATACGAGGCTAGAGATTTGAAATGGGAACCCTCCATGAGCAACCAATGAGCTGCCATGAATGGGTGAGAGCATTATGCTCTCAACTATTTTAAGCACTCATTCAAGCTCAAGGGATTTGCCACCATCATTGTGTACAAGTTATTCCTATGTGGCTAAGAGTTATGATGTACCATGACCAAGGAATGACAAGTACACCCAATTTATATTGGGTGCAAGTTGTCCCTATGTGGCTAGAAGGTATGTCATGCCTTAGCCAAGGAACAACAGATCACACTCAACTTATGTTGAGTGCATGTCATTCCTTTGTGGTTCTAAGTATCTTGTACCTTACCCAAGGAACAACTGATCATACCCAATGCATGTTGGACACATGTCACTCCCTTATGGCAAAAAGATATGATACACCTTAGCCAAAGAATGACGAACATACTCAATGTATGTTGAGTGCACTTCATTCCTTTGGATCTAAAGGTTATCATTATCCTAGCCAAGGAATGACAAATCACACTTAACACATGGAGACCCTGATGTGCGGACGATCAACATCTGAAACACTCTATTCAACCACACTCATGGTGTCAATGGGAGGCAACACAACAATCAACACTCAACCCTCCATTGTCAAAGCCATGCTGCAACAAGGATAGGCCAACTCATGGCCTACCTCCGTCGTTAGGGTTTCAACCCCTATCATAGACCTTGATCAAGAATAAGCTTGGGGGAGGACCCCCACTTGAGGTAACTTGTATCACACCCACTACATTTTTATTTCAAATCATCTATTGCATATTTATTTTCCATCCATCCACCATCCACCTTGCATTTATATATATATATATATATATATATATATATATATATATATATATATATATATATATATATATATATATATATATATATATATATAGGTTAGGTTTGCTCTCATCAAATAAAGATGTGCGGTAAGAATGATTTAAAATTCACATAGATGAAATGATGAATAGTTGCTCTGTTTTATTTTCCTAAGTCTCTAGTTTACAACTTGCTACTCTCCGAATATTGCTTTAATTGGTTTGAAATACTTTTACCTTAATTTGGAAGTTGTGGGTAGCAAAAGCTTAATCTAATTCTAGGTTGTTGCAAGACTAGAATTGGTAATAGGGCTGCTAGTCCTAGTTTGAAAGTAAAACTTAGATTTCCGGAGAAATTCTAAAAAAATTTAAGTTTCCCTCAATTGATTGGAAATACCTACCAAAGCCATTTGATGTTCATACATAGATAAAACCTTATGCATATGCTATTTGCTTTCACATTGAGCCTAGTCAAACTAGTATAGACCTATGTGAGAAATCATTCAACTCTTTTTGAATTCAAGACTTCACTTGCACATGCTATACTTCCACACTAGAAGTAAGCAAAACGTCCATCATATTCACCATACCACAACAAAAAGAGAAACTCCATGTTATTCATGTTTAGCACTCTCTTCAAAATTCATTGCAAAGAAAGGGAGTAGAAGACATGGTTACAAAAAAAAAAAGCATGCTTACATCATAAGCATGCGGAGGAAAAAAAAGAGAAAAAAAAAATAAAAGTAGCCATGTTTCATCCCTGCAAAAATAAAGAGAGATTATACCAAAAATGAGTTATCTCAAGTATCCACATCCACTTCCACTCCATCACACATGCACTAGTCTTGAATCAAAAAGTTTTGATTTGAATTCTCCTAAGGCTTACTCTTTTGACTTAGCAATATATGTGATGCAAATATGCCTACTTACTTACCTTAGCAAGCTCCACATACAAGCCATATTCAACGAGTAGGAATAGTAGAGACACAAAGCTTTGGTGAGGAAATATTTCCACTATCCACAAAGGAGTGACTGAGAGAATCAAATTCAGGTACTTAATATCTAAATTGAATTCTCTGGGATTTAAGTGGAACTTGATTTCTAGGCTATGTTTGCTCCAATTGCTATTCTACCTTTCAACTACTCATGAATATGAAAAAGCATAAGCCCCATGATAACTTAAGAAAGGTAGGGTATCATAGCCAATTTCTGCAATACTAGGTAGAGTATCTTGTTGTGCATTAGATACTTTTAAAAATAAGACATTGTATCAACTCCTGATCATCAACCTAAAGTCTTGACTTTGCTCGGGGCGAGCAAAGGATACTATTGGGGGAGTTTGTTGACGGCATCCGTCAATTTAACTCAATTACGTGAAGGATTGATCATTTCTTGCACACATCACCTTTCTATCTAACCCAATTCTACTTGGACTTGGAGAAATATGTGTATGCAGCATTTTATGCAAGAAATGAGGAAATGTAGAGGGACCAATCCTATAAAATATCATCCCAACCAATCAGGCGACGACACGTGGCATCCCATGGATCAAATGGCCCACAAACAGAAGTATCAGAGGAGATCCAACAGTGTATCACCCATATACATCAATGGGACCCACCTGGCAACCACCTGGAGAAAGCACACGAGAAACGGTGCAATGACCAGGTCGGCCGAACCAGGGGGTCGGCCGACCTGGTCTTTGCACCAAACTCGGTCAGCCTCCACGTGTTGGCTCCTCCCGGCTCCGTGGAGTCAATGGTGACTGATTCGCGCGCTTTTGGTGGCGGGAACCGACTTCAACACTAGTATAAATAGGACCCCCTACGCCTCACTTCAACACACACCACTTGGGCATCATTCTATTGTATACACTATCTTCCATAGTCCTTAGAAGAGTTAGGATGTAGAAAGGAGAGCCTCTAGTCCCAAGTCCAAATTGGGAAAGGAGTAGAAGGTCTCTCTCTTCCCAATCCTACATTGGGAAAGGTATGGCTCATGTATTCTTTCTTGTATTTGTGACTTTGTGCTCAATAAAGATATTATCTTTAGTCTTCTTTTATACGTATACTTGGACAAAGCGTTTCTTGTTTGATTGTGGAGTCCATGTATGTGGAAGGTATAGTCTTTATGATTTCACTCTCATGATCACATCTTATGGTCATAAACACTATAAACCCCCACTATAGTCTATGTAGTTATGATATGATTATGTTATATGAATGACTTATGCTATGCTTCAACATTGGTTCAATGATATTTAGGTTAGTCATTGCCTTAGGATGGCTTGTGCCATGGCTCATAAGGTATTTGCTTAGTATGCTAGCATGGTGCTAGGGCATTTAAGTAGCGTTGGATGTCTCGTAGACCCACGGATTGAAGAGGTAGGCAGTAGGTGGTGACAGCCCTATCTGTCCTTTGTAATCCTTCACGTTCGGCTATGCCACAAGCTCTTGGCAAGAGTCACCCTAGTATTGCTAGGAGTAAGCCCGTGCCCGATGTGTTGAATAGCATTGAATAGGAATTGATCATTGACATGACCATTAGTATCTACCTTAGGCTATGTATATGTATTAGGAGCATTGTAGGAGCAACTCTCTAACTCTCAATCCTATCTCCCTCTAGGACCCATTTTACCCTTTAGAATAGATTGCCTAGGCGTGTGTCACACTACCCCTATTATCAACTGACCCTTGTCCGGATAATGGATTAGTATCCCATAGCTTGACCATAAGAGTAGTATATACTTTACTCCATTGCCTTCTTTTGGGATAAATATGATACCCTTGGGAATACTCATGGGTGAAATGCTACAACGGTATCTTCCGTGCGCTTGCGGATCTCATCTCTTTAACGGAGATGATCTGTGGTGTTAAGAAATACCAACAAGCATTTCTGGCGCCGTTGCCAGGGATGATTTGTTAGTATATCTTAGGAGCCATCAACATTGAGCAAGACATTTTGACAAAGAGTACAACATTCTTTTTAGCTAACGTAACCCGTTTTTGAGTTGTTTTGTTCGTTCTTGATTTTAATGCAGTCAGGACAAAATTTGTAAAAAGGTTGGAAGGCCCCATCAAGCGCATATCCCTCCATTGATCTCATTTTGGGTTCATGGTTGTCAAAGTGTGCGGTCGACAATTCCCCCAATACTACTAGAACATAGCCCGCGGAGGTTCTTGATTGGTTGGGGCCCATGTGAGATTACGAACAAGACTGTGACACGAGGAGTTTTACGTGATTCGGGCTGCCTGAGCGTAACACCCTACTCCACGGCATGTGTTGTTGTATGTATGAGTGTATGGCGCTTGTGAGCGTGTGAGCTTAGTTATCCTTTGTAGCGTGCGACACAGCCCTTTTATAGTCTAAGGACTCGCCTTTACATCAGCCTGGCCCAACATGTGGCCCTGGCTATAATTAATTGCCTAATACACGATCTTTAAATATTAAGCGTAATTAATAGTGTGATAACGCGCGTTAATGGCGGCGTTACCGGTGTTAAGGGTCCTCTGATCGTATGTCATTAATATGGCATTAATGACACGTAATCAGGTCTTGTAACTGTAGCTTTAACTGTCCCCTAAATGTCCGCGCTATTGGAGATCCACCAGTCTCTTCGTTGTTGTCTCAGATCCGGAGGCTCAACATGTGGCGGCTCCGGAGCTTCCCATCGTTGGGAGGCAGGTCCGGAGCCACTATACATGTGGCAGGACCAGAGCTTCCCTCTACTGGGGGTTAGGTCCGGGGTCACTCGACACGTGGCAAGATTGGAGCTTCCCTATAAAGGGGTTTAGGTTTGGCCTTATGTTACACGTGGCAGTGTCGGAGCTACCCAAACGAGGGAGGCGGGTCCAGTGTTGTGTAACACGTGCGGCCTTCGGAGGTCTTCTACTCGGACGAATGGAACTCCTTAACGTTTTTTGCGGTATCATGGGTTCCCGGTACACAGGGTACCGATAGTGGCCCCGGGCCCACCTCTGGGATAAACCCTTTGGGTTAAATTATTCTACCAGACGCGGGGCCATCTTTGATTCCCGCGCTACGGCTTCAAAGGTCTTCTGATGTGTCGTTGGGGTGATGGTCTGCTGTTAAACTATCGTTGTGTGGCTTCTTTTTGAATGCGGATCTCACACAATTGAAGGTCGTCGTTTCCCAAAGCAAAAACCGTATCGGTTTCGCGCGCCTTGTCAGGTCACCGCCCTCGGTCTTCCAACTTCCCATCATGACAATGGTTCACCTGGGGTAATAACTTTGACCTTTCCGCTGGAGTGGACCCGGGCCCGTTCATCATTGGCAGGGTAGATTTTTTAAAACATGATCTTGATCCCATTGCGGTTTCCATCCAAGCGTTGCAGAGGCTTACTTAAGAAGGAAAGCCCGCACGGTTTGAGGACTCTTTCCTCTTTCAATCGAACTTGCACTCAGAGCCTCCTAACCTTTGCATAGCCTTTCCAACTTTCGCTCCACTTTACCGCGGTGGAGTTGGGTATTCCCCTCAGCAAGATCAAGACCAACAAAGAGATGTCGAGGGTTCGAACCTACATAGGGTGGTCCAGCGACTCCTGCAACAAGGATATCCGCTTCGGCAAGCTCCCCTTCAAGAAGGAGCGCACCGGAGAGATGGTGTACGTCTCAGAGTACGCTATGGTGGGTATGATCCCACCTTTTTCGAGCTTTCTTTTGATGTTGCTGGATTTCTACGGCCTCCAGCTTTATCAGCTCGGCCCCCACTCCCGATTGCTGGTGGTGACCTTCGTCCACTTCTGCGAGATGTGGGTGGGCGTGCCTTTGTGCATGGAGCTGTTCCGGAACTTCTTCACGGTCCACACCACCATAAAGGGTATGGAGTTGATTGGCTTCTACTACTTTGTGGAGCGCAAGAATTGCCCTTTCAAGTACTTGAAGACCTTCCCTTCCGGCAAGTGGGGCGACTGGAAGAAAGACTGGGTGATCATCTCAGTGGAGGAGCACGAGAGGTTGGAGCTGCCCAAGGGTCTCCCCAATGTCAACACCGACGCCTGGAACATAGTTCCGGAGCTGTCAGAAGCGTACAAGCCCATCCTGATAAGGATCCAGGAATGCATGGAGGGTGGAGTGACCCCTCACATGGTTTTCAGCAATTTCCTAGTGAACAGGTGGGCTCCGTTGAAGACTAGGGAGTGACTCGCATGGGCTTTCAATAGTGAGATGGATCATAACCAAATTGAAGTCGGTTTGAATACCAACTTGGATGATGAAGCTTTGAAGCTCCATCTCAAGAAATTTCAGAATGGAGTTATCTCCCGAGATGCCTTGGCTCCGTCGGCTACCTTTTTGCCTCTGAACATTGTTCTAGAGTTTAGCAGGGAGCTCCGGAGGAGCATGCCAGCACTAGATGACCTCAGCATGGTCGAGAGGCGCCATACCTCCGGAGTTGCAATCCCTGGAGCTACAGAGAGGGTGGCTCCCACTGCTCCAAGCCAGAAGGATGATGATGCTGGCAAGGACAAGGGCAAGGGCAAGGAGCCTGTCGAATCTTCCAGCCGGAAGAGGAAGTTGAGGCATGTTGATGGAAGCTCTGTCAGGTCAGCTCCGTCTTCAAAAGCCCCTTCTCCACGGCGAAGCAGATCTTCAGCGGCCACGTCTCCTTCAGTGCCAGCTTCCTCGAGGAATGCAAGCTCCAGCATATCTACTCCAACTCTGGCACCAGCTCTGGGCTCCAGGTCCAGAGGTCCTTCCCAGCCGAGGGAGGTCATGGTCGAGAATACTCCAACTGATGCGGCTTCAGCACCTGCTGCAGCGATTGAGGCTGAGTGTGTGGAAGTTCTGGCTTCAACCCCTATGCCTCCCCAAGTGGTGGCAGAAGACACGGCAGCTCCGGCGTGAGCTGTCGTGGACTTGGATCCAGAGGAGACGCCAGAAACTTCCGTGGTAGCGCCGGACCACGGGGGAGAAGTTGGTGAAGATGTGCCAGCGTTCGCAGTGTCGGCAACTGAAGCTCCAATGCAGGAGACAGAGATGGTGGAAGCTCTAGCGTCTGAGCCGGAGGTAACCGAAGCTCCGGCGCCTGTGCCAGATGTTGTTGAAGATCCGGCAGTTGAGCCGAAAGTACCCGAAGTTCCAGCCTCTGTGTTGGAGATCATTGAAGCTCCAGCACCTGAGCCGGATGCAGTGGAAGTGTCGGTGCCTGAGCCCGACTCTGGTGGGGGCTCCGGATGAAACTCCAATGTCCGCCCCGGAGGCGATTATTCTGGAGGCGCCAATGTCCGAGCTGGAGCACCCAGAGGAGTCAGCAGCGGGCCCTTCACCTACAGAGTCGTCAGTTGAAGATCCGGCATGGGGACCTTCAGCGTCAGCCCCGGAGGTTGGAGTTCCCTTGGTGGGACCCTCGTCGGCGTCGATAAAAGCAAAAGAGCTTCTGGGGGCGGCCCTAGTGCCGCAGGACCACACGGGACAACGCTTGTGGCATGGGACCCAATTTTTGTACTTGAAGACCCCTTGGAGCTGGCGGAGATGACCCCAGCAGGCCCAGAGCCTATTCCTTTGGTGTTGTCTATTGACAACGCCTGCTCTAGTCTCCGTCAAGTCCAGCTCGCCTTTGACCACGACAGCAAGGTCCTCGAAGAAGAGCACCACACCTTAAGGCGTTGGTGCAATAGAGTTCATTTTGAAACCAAGCTGGCGTAGACAAGGCTTGCTGACCAACGGGAGTGGGTTGAGAAGGAAAAGGCCTGGATGGAATATTGGGGCCAGTTTCTAGAGGAGAGGGAGGCCTCCATCAGGGCCCTTGACGCTAAGTCTCAGGAAATTCTTGAGCATGCCATAAAGAGCAATGATTCTTCTGACAAATGTCAAGACAGCCTCAACACGTTGAACGAGATTCTCCTGAAGCGCCGAGCGGACCTCGATGAGAGGGAAGAGAAGCTCCTGGAGATGCAAGGGGATATCTTGAAAACAGAGGGGGGGCTAGCCCAGAAATTGTCTCTGGGAGAGCAAAACTTGGCAAACCGCACCAAGAAACTTGATCGGTGGTGCAAGCAGCAGGAGGAGAAGAACTAGAAGTTGGGGCAAGAGCTCTCCAAAAGAGAAGCTAATGTTGCCACCAGAGAGGGGAAGGTGAGAGGCAGGTAGAAAGACCTAGTCAAACAATGGAATTGCATCCACCTCATGGAGACAGAGCTCGCTGACCCCGCAAGGCAAGTGGTTGAAAGCATTCAGCAACATGCCAAAGAGGTCGAGCGCATTGCCCAGGAGTGTTCGGAGCTTGCGGCCACCACGCGGTCACTGGAGGAACTAAGGAACGTAAGGGCGATTGAGTCTCAGTGGGTCTGGGACTTCTCGGGGCATGCCGACAGAGCTTTGGTACCACTCGGCTTAAGTCCGGTACGTCCAGAGAACTTAGCGCCAGAGCTAGACCAGGCGCTGGTGGATCTTAGCTCTATTAGCAGCAAACTTGACGTGATGGGTGACGTCATCTTCGACCAACTAGAGATAGAGGGGAAATCTCTAGCCAAGAACGTCACTGAATATGTTCTGACGTGTTACAAGAGCCAAGACCCCCAACTTTCTCTAGATCCCATCTTCGAAGGACCCATTGTTCAAGAGGAGGATGCCGCCAGGGCCCGCGTCCAATAAGTTGCTGAGAAGGTTGCCTCATTTTTCCAGAGGACTTATAACCTCCAGTAGCTAGGACCTTTTCCTTTTGCCTTTTATTGTAATCCTCATTTTGTAATTCAGGCCTTCTGATGAATGAATTCCACTCTTCTCTAATGAATGAATTCATGTAACACCCTAAATTTTCGCATCATGCATTGCATACATGATCATGCATTAAACACTAGTAGAATAAGAGAAAAATAATAAAACATAAAAGATGGAGCATATATATACAAATGTATGTAGTAAAAGAAGAAATAGAAAATAATAATTATAGCCTAAAACATGTATTAGGGAATAAATATAAAATAATAAATAAATAAAATGAATAAGATAAATAAAATAAATAAAATATAAATAATAATATAATAATATATAAAAAAAGAAAAGAAAAAAAAAAGAAAAAAAACACAAATCAACCGCCGGCCAGGCCAACGGCCCAGCCGGCCACGCACCAGCGGCCACCCAACGCCGTACCGCGCGCGCGACCCCACGCGCCGAGCGCGCCCACCCGTCGCCGCGCTCACCCGCCTGGGCCCCGCCCACGCGGCCTCGCTCCCGCGCTCCTACCCCGCTCGCCCGTACGCGCCTCCCGCCGCGAATCACGGCCCCGACGCGACCGCGCTCGCCCACCCCGCCTGCCCTGCGACCGCCTGGCCACGCCCGCACCGCAGCACGCCGGGCCCCACCCCGCTCGCCCCGCCCAGCCCCCCCGCGCCGCCTGCTGCGCACCGCGCCGAAACGCGCGCCCAAGCCACCCAGCGTCCGAGGCGCCTGGGCCCCGCGCCACCCGCACCTCCCGCCAAGCGCCCTGGGCCCCGCTCGCCTGACCGGATCGCACCGCCCAACCGCGCGCGATTCGCGTGCCCCAGCCCCAGCTCCCGCGCGCGATTCAGTTACGGTACTAGTCGGCCACGGCGTCGGCCCTAGCGCCTGCGCCTATAAAAGCCACAGGGCTTCGCGTTTTTCGATGCCAGAAAAGCAGTTGCTGCCAGAGACTCCAAAAAACACCCTAGCCGCCAGAAAAAGGGACGGTAGGAACAGAGGCACCGCAGGGAAGAAAAGGAAGAGAAGAAGAGGGGGAAAAGAGGAGGGCCCCACCGTTCGCCGGAGATCGTCGTCGCCGTCGTCGTGCCGCCGAGGGACTGCTGCGCCATCCACTTCGTCTACACATCACCTTCATCCCGCGATCATCCAAGCCATCGCATCTACGGTAGGTCATGTTCCCGATGCGAATTTTAGCAATGTATTAGATCTAATAGACGTGAATTGATTTTTGTTGCATCGTATTTTTATTTTCAGCAGCATTAATCCCCGCTAAAACCCCTATAAAATCATATGAACACGTATGAACTAGTTGCATCTAATTAATAAACAACCGTAGTTAATCAATTATTTGACTTTGCATGCATGCATATCATCGCATGTTGATTAATGTGTGTGCATCATATTGAAGTGTATGTATTTTCCTGTATGTGTGATCACGCGTAGAGGAACATGCTCAAGAGGCCACATACAAGGATTTTCAGAATCAAGACTTCGAAGCGCTTGAGCAACCCTATCCGCCGGAGCAAGGCAAGTGTCCTTGAAGCATATTGATCCTATTTTAAATTAAATGTTTTGTTTATAAAACTGCATGCTTGTGTCAAATTGACGGGAATCCTATGGTAGGAAGTCTACTAGTTTTTTTGACCACCCTTATCACCTGGGATATATGGTAGAGAGTCGGGAAGGGTTTTTTACCTTTTTGCTTCGCTTAATTAATTGGGATGGAAAAACAACACTACATATTTAATTATGTATTAATGATATTCTGGTTAATGTGAACTGGTCGATACGGTTTGGTAATGGGTGATCTAGGCAAGCCTGGTATGTGGATGGGTTGGACGTCATGGTGGTTTGCTTGCTTTAGATCTAAGGACCGGTTCATGCGAGAATAGGCCAGGACTACAGTGCCACCACGAGGCCAAGTATGGGTGTGGCGTAGCTGATTAATTAGGGCTTTGCTAGTGCTGTTTGGACCATTGTGGATGCTCGGGGAAGGGGTAGTCGGATTGGGTTTGTTGATGATTGGTGGGACTACCCTGGGATCCGAATGGCTCAAGAGGGGGCCCTTGGTTGAAGATGTGCTCAGTTGGAGGCATCGCCACCGGTGAAACCTCAGTGGGGTCTGAATAGGCTAGTAATCCCTTTGTAAAGGCTATTTTGTGATATCTTGGCCATACACCAAAGGAAGTGTAATTGGCATAAGGGAGGTTCTTTAGTCGCCGACGGGTGATGAAATCACAAACACGTGGGTAAAGTGGTACAAACTCTGCAGAGTATTAAAACTATCATGATAGCCGTGCTCCCGGTTATGAGCACCTGGACAACTTCCATGATTAGAGGGAAATTGGGATTTGGGATGGTTATGGTTTGGTAATGGTTATGGTTGATATTATGGTTATGGTTATGGGATGGAATTATGGTTTATGACATTGATTATGGTTATTGACAATGGTAAATTATGGACTGGTATTATGATGGTTATATGGTTTATGATGGGTTTACTTCACATAAATATGATACATTGCTTTTCCAAATGTTTTACTGTACTTTTCAGCACTTTGCCATTATTATTGTCGTCATTTGAATCAGCCACATGTCATACTTTCCACACTTGCTGAGTACGACATGTACTCACTCTTGCAATCCCCCCCCAACAGTTGCAGGTCAGAATTGTGAGTTTAATGGCGATAATGCGGAGTTCTAGGCTGTGTCTACCGTCAACTTTGCCTGTGGTGTTATTGGAGCTGCACTATCCCTTTTGCTTAGTTTGCTTAGTTGCTTAATTAGTTTATTTCCGCTGCATTAGTTGAACTTGTCATTAATATTCATTAGAGCTTGTATTCGAGGATAATATGGGTTTTGTAATAAAGTTTGATAATTAATCTTGTTTTGTGGTAATTTTCTGTATACTCTTTTGTGATTGCACTCGTGTATGTGTATTGAACATCCTGGGCACACATATGCAATAGCTTGGTTCATTTTCGGAACCGGGCACCACAGATTGGTATCAGAGCCACAGGTTGACCGTAGGATGCATCCTAGATAGAATGGACACTTTAGGACACATAGGAGCACTCAGGAATCGATTTGATTTTGCTTGGTGTGCTGTTTACTATATATATTGTTTGCTTGTGTGCTTAATAGAGGATTTTGGGATGCTTTAGCATTGCCATGTCCACCTAGGCTAGTGTAGCTAGCTGTTTAGTTTCATATCCCTTGATGCATATAGTTGGGGATGTTTTCTAAATTCTTACCTATTGCTCTTCTTCAGATGGTGAGAACTCGTAACCAGAGGGATGTCAATGGTGAGGAGGAGAACCATGGAGTACCTCAGAACAACAACGGACAAGGACCTGCTCATGGAGCTATCAACATCGAGCAGCTATTAGCTATGCAGAACCAGCTCATGCAGACCATGATACAAACTATGGGACAGCTGCAGGCTGGCAGTAACATCAACAATCAGCCCCACATGCCTCCACCACCGCCCCCACCTCCTCATAACCGATTGGGAGAATTTATGAGGACTAGGCCGCCAACCTTTGCTCAAGCCGCAGACCCTATGGACGCGGATGATTGGCTCAAGTCCGTGGAGAAGAAGCTAGTCATTGTCCAATGCAGTGACCGAGAGAAGGTCCTATTTGCTTCTCATCAACTCGTTGGAGCAGCTGCAGATTGGTGGGATGCTTATTGCAATGCTCATGAAAACCAAGAAAGAATCACTTGGGCCGAATTCAAGGAGAATTTTCGCTCTCATTATGTGCCGGAAGGTGTTATGATCTTGAAGAGGCAAGAATTTGAGAACTTGAGACAAGGAAAATCAAGCATGAGTGAATATCTCAATAAGTTCACTCAACTCTCAAGGTATGCGCCTGAAGATGTGAGTTGGGACAGCCGTAAACAATACTTGTTCATGAGGGGCTTGAACAATGAGATCCAAGTGCAATTGCTCAACTGCGATTATGCCAATTTTCAGAAGCTTGTGGACAAAGCAATTGTGGTTGAGAACAAGATCTGTGAGATGGAGCAAGAAATCAAAAGGAAGGCGCCATATCAAGGACAGCAACAAGGAAGTAATGTGTGCCCTCGCCTTGCACCACCCAATGCGCCTCGTTACAGCTCCTCTATTCCTGCTCAGCGCCCTGGTTATGCACCACACCCAACTCAGTTTGTGCAGCAGCGCCCTGTCATGCAAGCAATGCCTTATGCACCTCGTGCTGATTTTCCTGGAGCCAATGTTCAAAACCAAGCTCGTCCCAATAATTCTGGTGGAGTTAAGAAGTGTTATACTTGTGGAGAAGCTGGACACTTTGCGCATCAATGTCCTAAGCCGGGCCTTGGTCAAGGAAGCAATGCACCGAGGCAAAACTCAAGACCCAATGGAGGACAACCACAAGGGAACCGTAGACAGCAGAATTTTGCTCGTGGCAACGTGAACCATGTCTCTACGGAGGATGCTCAACAAACGGATGACGTGGTCATTGGTATGTTTCTCGCCAACTCCAATCCCGCGACTATGTTATTTGATTCTGGAGCATCGCATTCATTCATTGCATCGGAGTATGTTGCCAAGTATAGTTTGCCTGTCTCTCATATGAAGTTTACTCTATTGGTTAAGTCTCCTGGAGGAGAGATGAGGACAAATATAGTATGTCCAAAAATAAGCCTTAGAATAAGGGGGGTAGACTTCTCCGCCAACCTCATTGTTTTGGATTCACAAGGAATAAGAGGATCCATTGGTGCAAAATGCAATGGAAACACTATACGGAAACCGAAGCTACATGGGAACGTGAAGAAGACTTGAAGGCAGAATTCCCTCACCTTTTCTCCACGCTATCAAATCTCGAGGGCGAGATTCACTTTAAGGGGGGTAGGTTTGTAACACCCTAAATTTTCGCATCATGCATTGCATACATGATCATGCATTAAACACTAGTAGAATAAGAGAAAAATAATAAAACATAAAAGATGGAGCATATATATACAAATGTATGTAGTAAAAGAAGAAATAGAAAATAATAATTATAGCCTAAAACATGTATTAGGGAATAAATATAAAATAATAAATAAATAAAATGAATAAGATAAATAAAATAAATAAAATATAAATAATAATATAATAATATATATAAAAAGAGAGAAAAGAAAAAAAACACAAATCAACCGCCGGCCAGGCCAACGGCCCAGCCGGCCACGCACCAGCGGCCACCCAACGCTGTACCGCGCGCGCGACCCCACGCGCCGAGCGCGCCCACCCGCCGCTGCGCTCACCCGCCTGGGCCCCGCCCACGCGGCCTCGCTACCGCGCTCCCACCCCGCTCGCTCGTACGCGCCTCCCGCCGCGAATCCCGGCCCCGACGCGACAGCGCTCGCCCACCCTGCCTGCCCTGCGACCGCCTGTCCACGCCCGCACCGCAGCACGCCGGGCCCCACACCGCTCGCCCCGCCCAGCCCCTGCGCGCCGCCTGCCCCGCCTGCCGTGCACCGCGCCGAAACGCGCGCCCAAGCCACCCAGTGCCCGAGGCGCCTGGGCCCCGCGCCACCCGCACCTCCCGCCGAGCGCCCTGGGCCCCGCTCACCTGACCAGATCGCACTGCCCAACCGCGCGCGATTCGCGTGCCCCGGCCCTAGCTCCCGCGCGCAATTCAGTTCCGGTACTAGTCGGCCACGGCGCCGGCCCTAGCGCCTGTGCCTATAAAAGCCACGGGGCTTCGCGTTTTTCGATGCCAGAAAAGCAGCCGCCGCCAGAGACTCCAAAAAACACCCTAGCCGCTAGAAAAAGGGACGGGAGAAACAGAGGCACCGCAGGGAAGAAAAGGAAGATAAGAAGAGGGGGAAAAAGAGGAGGGCCCCACCGTTCGCCGGAGATCGTCGTCGCCGTCGTCGTGCCGCCGAGGGACTGCTGCGCCATCCACTTCGTCTACACGTCACCTTCATCCCGCGATCATCGAAGCCATCGCATCTACGGTAGGCCATGTTCCTGATGCGAATTTTAGCAACGTATTAGATCTAATAGACGTGAATTGATTTTTGTTGCATCGTATTTTTATTTTCAGCAGCATTAATCCCCGCTAAAACCCCTGTAAAATCATATGAACACGTATGAACTAGTTGCATCTAATTAATAAACAACTGTAGTCAATCAATTATTTGACTTTGCATGCATGCATATCATCGCATGTTGATTAATGTGTGTGCATCATATTGAAGTGTATGTATTTTCCTGTATGTGTGATCACGCGTAGAGGAACGTGCTCAAGAGGCCGCATACGAGGATTTTCAGAATCAAGACTTCAAAGCGCTTGAGCAACCCTATCCGCCGGAGCAAGGCAAGTGTCCTTGAAGCATATTGATCCTATTTTAAATTAAATGTTTTGTTTATAAAACTGCATGCTTGTGTCAAATTGACGGGAATCCTATGGTAGGAAGTCTACTAGTTTTGTTTGACGACCCTTGACGGGAGTTCTAGGCCGTGTCTACCGTCAACTTTTCATGTGGTGTTATTGGAGCTGCGCTATCCCTTTTGCTTAGTTTGCTTAGTTGCTTAATTAGTTTATTTTCGCTGCATTAGTTGAACTTGTCATTAATATTCGTTAGAGCTTGTATTCGAGGATAATATGGGTTGTGTAATAAAGTTTGATAATTAATCTTGTTTTGTGGTAATTTTCTGTATACTCTTTTGTGATTGCACTCGTGTATGTGTGTTGAACATCCTGGGCACACATATGCGATAGCTTGGTTCATTTTCGGAACCGGGCGCCACAATTCCATTTTGTGTTTGTCTTCAATGCATTGTCCTTTATCTTATTGGCCCCCTGGTAGATGTACACAATTTAATTGCGAACATGTACCAAGAGGTTTTGACAATGTGTTGATGACTTTAAAGCTTCGAACTTGTAGCCAGCACGTTTAGCATTTATGTCCGAAGTTTACCCACGACACCTCCAGGGACCCTTTGTTGCATTGACGGTGGGCCCCCTGGGAGTTTTCAGAGCTTGGTGGCTTCGACGGCACCCACTGTCAATGCATAGAACATCGACGGCGGGCCCCTGAGGTTGTCAGAGCTTGGTGGCTTCGACGGCATCCATTGTCAACACGTAGAACATCGACGTCGGGCCCCCTGGTGTTGTCGGAGCTTGGTAGATCTGACGGCACCCACTCTCAATGCGTAGAACATCAACGGTGGGCCCCCTGCGGTTGTCGGAGCTTGGTGTCTTCGACGGCACCCACTATCAATGCATAGAAACGTCAGCATGCATAGAAACGTCAGCGGCGGGCCCCCTGGGGTTGTTGGAGCTTGGTAGCTTCAACGGCACCCACTGTCAACGCGTAGAACATCGACGGCAGGCCCCCTGGGGTTGTCGCAGCTTGGTAGGTCCACGGTGCCCACTGTCAACGCATAGAAACGTCGACGGCGGGCCCCCTGAGATCGTCGGTGCTTCCTGGCTTCGACGATATCCACCATCAACTTAGAATACGTCGACGGCGAATCCCCTCGGGGTGATTTTTTTCATCATCTTTGATTGAATTGTCATTATGCTTCACGACAACGGCTGGCCCCCATGGGAGTTATCGGAGCTTGTTAGCTCTAAGGATCCCCACTTTCAACATTAGAAACGTCGACAGCAGGCCCCCTTTGGGGGATGTCGGAGCTTAGTAGCTCCGGCATCTTCCATCATCGCCATGAGTTTCCCATTTTCCTACGAATTAAAGACAAGAAAAACAGTAAAATTCTTCCTCTCGTCTATAACTATTTTGGGACTTACTGTTCTTATTTGAATTTTAGATCCAAAAGAACTCAATATGATAACAAGTACATTGATGCAATCTCTAGGGATCCAAATGCTTTTAGGACCCGCCCTACTGAGGCCTGCCGGAATGTAGGTAGAGTGGCGTAGTTAGGATGCTTGACCAGGCTATGTCGATAGCACACTCCGGACCTGACAATAGCTTTCACGTTTAGGCGAGTAGACCGTCTAGCAATGCTAAGATCCCAAAAAATTTACAATATCACTTGTACAACATATGAATAACTTAGGACTAAAGCTCAAAAAGAAGTGCACAACTTCGTTATAGACAAGAAGGAAAAGGATAATAAAAGAAAACGAGACTGTACAAAATTAATGCATGTGGAGTCTGCTTTTACACAATAATGTCTTTCATTATAGTTTCGGATTACAAGAAAGAAAGGACACACTTAGGGTTCGGAACCAGGCAAAGTGTGCTATTCATCTTGTTCTAACCCAAGGTAGGTAAGCCACACTTTCAGTACAGGGACCAAGTTAAATGTTGCTTGAACTGCCCGGACCCTCCCGGAGGGGTCCGGATGTTCTCCCGGAGGACCTACCCGACTCTGTGTATAGACTCTATAACTTACATTGTGTGTAACTATAGACTCGCCTCTGTGAAACTAAGCATAAAACATACGGAGGTGCTCAATGTTCCAAGGATTGGGAAGCGGAGTCCCATCCTCAGTTGCCAAGCGAACGCATCCGACACGGGATACTTTAATCACTCGGAAGGGACCTTCCCAGCTGGGAGGGAAGTTTGTTCATCCCTTAACGAGTTCGTATTCTCCGCAGCACTAGATCGCCTTCCTCAAGCTGTCAGTTGCGCACATGCCTTTTGTCGGAGTCTGTTTTCGGCAGTTCTCCCGGTACTACCATTAGCAGCCCGCAGAGTTTCTTAGTTCGTTTAGGGCGCGCGGCAGAACAAGATGGTGGCTTGACATGAGGATTTACGTAGTTCGGGCCGCCTGAGCGTAATACCCTACTCCACGGGTGTGTTGTTGTTGTTGTCTTGAGTGTATGAGAGCATGAGCCAAAGAGAGGCCAAAAGTCACCCTGTGTATCGCTCGGCCAGTCCTTTTATAGTACAAGGGCTGGCCGTTACATCATTAGCCTGGCCCGACATGTGGTCCTGGCAGTTACTGATGCCTAATACATAGTTAATGTACTTAATTCCCATTAACATCGTGGTAACGCGCCTTGATGGTGGTGTTACTGGTATTAAGGGTCCTCTGATCGTGTGTCATTAAGATAGCATTAATGACACATAATCGGGTCTTGAAGCTTTAAATGTTCCTTGAAGGTTCGAGCCGTTGGAGGTCCACCAATCTGCATGTTGAGGTTGAAGGTCCGACGGTTGGACGTGTGGCAGCTTTGTAGCTAACCGTCTTGGACGAGTAGATCAGATGTAGTGGTACACGTGTCGGTACTAGAGCTTCCCTCTGTCGAGGGTTAGGTCTGGGGGTGCCACACAGGTATCCAGTCCGGAGCATTCCCATGTAGGGATTGTAGCTCCGATTTTATGATACATGTGGCGGCACTGGGACTAACCATATGAGGGAGGCAGGTCTGGTTACGAGTAACACGTGGGGCCTTCAGAGGTCTTCAACTCACATAGGTGGACTTCCCTTGCGCTCTTTACAGTTCCAAGGGGTATCCGGTACGCAGGGTACCGATAGTGGCCCCCTAGCCCACCTCTGGGAGAGACCCTCTGGATTAAGTCGTTCTGCTGGAGTTGGGTCCATCTTTCGATTTCTGCGCCGTGTCTTCAAAGGTTTTTGGATGTATCATTGAGGCGATAGTTCGCAGTTAAACCATTGCCGTGTGGCATCTTCTGGATGTGGCAGGTGAGATTCGCGCGTGCGGATCTCACGCAATTGAAGGTTGCCGCCCTTGGGTTTCCCGCCTCTCATCATGACAACTGTTCGCCTGAGGTAAGAACCTCGACTTGATCTTCTGGTTGGCCCCGAGCCCCTTTGTCATTGGCAGGGTGTAATTTTTGAAATGTATCCTTGGCCCTTTTGCGGTTTCCATCCAAGCGCTGCGGAGGCTTACTTAAGAAGGAAAGTGTGCACGGGTTGAAGACTCTTTACGCCTTTGGTCATCTTTGCGCTCAGAGCCTCTCAATCTTCGCCTAGCTTTCCGTCCTTTGCTCCACTTTGCTGCGATGGAGTTGGGTCTCCGCAAGAGCCATCTCACGAGCGATGACGGTTTGAAGAGGGTCCAGACCTACATGGGGTGGTCCAGTGACTCCTTCAACCATCTGGTCCATGCAGGTGAGCTCCCGTTCAAGAAGAAGTGCGGCGACGACACGGTATACTTCTCTGCGTATGCCATGGTGGGGCTGATCCCACCTTTCTCAAATTTCCTCTTGATGCTGTTAGACTTCTATGATCTGCAGTTGTACCACCTTGTACCCCACTCTATTCTTCTTGTGTCAACATTCATCCACTTCTGCAAGATGTGGGTGGGTATTCCCCCCTGCGTCGAGCTTTTCCGTACCTTCTTCACCATCCACACCACCGGCAAGAGCTCTGAGTATCTTGGCTTCTACTATTTTGTGAAGCGCAAGAAATGCCCCTACAAGTACTTGAGGTCGTTTCCTTCCGGAAAGTGAGATGACTAGAAGAAGGAGGAGCACGAGAAGCTGGAGCTGCCTGAAGGTCTTCCCAATGTTGACACCGACGCCTAGAGTGTGGTTCCGGTGATGTCAGAGGCCTTCAACCCTGTCTTGACCAGGATCCACGAGTGTGTGTAAGGAGGGGTAACCCCCCAGATGGTCTTCTGCAACTTCCTGGTCAATAGGTGGGCTCCGCTGAAGAAGAGGGAGAAGCTCGCCTGGGCCCTTAACAGCGTGATGGACGATGACCGGATTGAAACCGGTATGAAGTCCAATTTGGATGGAGCTGCTTTGGAGATTCATCTCAAGAAGTTCCAGCATGGCATTGACGTCGAGGGCGACGACTTAACTCCGCCGGCGGCTTTCCTCCCTCTGAATATGGAGGCAGAGTTCAGCAGGGAGCTTCGGAGGAGCATGCCGTTGCTTGACGACCTCGGTGAGGTAGAGAGGCGTCCGACCACCAGATTGGTGATCCCCGGAGCTTCCGAGGGTGGCCCTACTTCCGCCCCGAGACAAAGAGCTGAAGTCAAAGGCAAGGTCAAAGAGTTGGCTGAGCGCTCCAGCCGAAAGAGGAAGTTGAAGCACTCTTACGGGAGGCCTGTCAGACCTGCTCCTTCCACAACAGCTCCTTCTCCCCGGTGGGGGAGGTCTTCGACGACGACGCCAACTCCAGCATTGGTGAGCTAGAGCTAGCTAAGGGCTCTAAGTCCGAGGGTCCTTCTCAGTCGAGGGGGGCCCCAACCAAGATGTCGCTGACGAGGGCAGCAAGATCCGAAGAGCCTTCCGGAGTTACTACACCAGTTGCGATTGGGTCGGGCTCTGAGCATCCGATGAAGAGGTTCCGCGCTAGCTGGAGCGAAAGCCTTCCAAGGTAAATTTGCTTTTTTACCTCAGTTGGTTGTTTTTGTTGTAACCATATTTTGAGTTTCTTTGTCCTTCATCCACAGGGTCTCTAAAAAAGGGGTTGAAGCTCCGGTTCCTGCGACAGCAGTTGATGCTGTATAGGTGAAGGCTCCGGCTCCAATTCCAGCACCACCCTAGGTGGTGGCTGAGGTCACAACAGCTCTGGCGCCAGCTGTCATGATTCTTGACTCATCTCCCGAAGCTCCCGTGGTAGCGCCGGACCACGGGAATGAAGATGTACCAGCGGCACCAGCTCCGGAGGCTGAAGCTCTGGTTTTGGATGCTGCGATGACGGACGCTCCAGCCTCAGAGCCGGAGATAACTGCAGTTCCGACCTTCGAGTCGGATGTTACTGAAGCCCTGGTGGCGGAGCCGGTGGTTCATGAAGTTCTGGCGCCTGATCCGGTTGTTGTGGAGGTGTCGGCACCCAAACCGGTGGAGGTCGAAGTGTCGGTGCCTAAATCAGCAGGCGCCATGGAGGTTGAAGCGTCGGTGCCTGAACCGGCAGTGGAGGAAGCACCAGCGTCGGAGCCGGAGATGGATTCAGATCCGGTTGAGTCTTCACTACCTGCCCCGGAGGTGGTAGTTCCGGAGGTACCCGTTCCTGAGCCAGTGTGCAAAGACGAAGCGGTCGGTCCCTTGCCCGAGGGGATAGTAGATGATGACCTGGCGGCGGGACCTTCGGAGCTAACCCCGGAGGTAGAAACTCCTGTGGCAGGACCTTCCTCGGTGACGATCGAGGCACTCCCGGAGGGCAGCCCTATTTCCGCGGAAGCTCAAGGGACCACTCTTGTAGAGTGGGACCCAATTTTTGTTCTGGAGGACCTGCTGGAATCAACGGAGAGGACCCCGGCAGGTCCGGAGCCAATCCCCCTGTCATTATCCATCAACAATGCCTGCTCTAGCCTTCGTCAGGTCCAACTTGCATTTTATCACGACAGCAAGGCCCTCGAGGAGGAGCGCCAAGCTCTTAGGGGGTGGCGCAACCGACTCCAATTCAAGACCAAGCTGGCACAAACAAGGCTGGTCGATGACAAGGAGTGGGTCAAGAGGGAGAAGGCCCAGATGGAGTACTGGGGCCAGTTGCTGGATGAGAGGGAAAGCATGGTGCGATCCCTCGACAACCAGTCCCGAGCTATATATGAACAAACCCTAGATGCTAATGAAGCGGCGAATGATCGCCAGGAGAAGCTCAATACCATCCACGAAAGCCTCGTCAAGCGCAGGGAAAGTCTCGACGAGCAAGAGAAAAATCTCAAAGAGGAAGAGCAAAAACTCCTGGAGCTGAGGGATGACCTCGTGAAGAGGGAGGAGGAGCTCGCCCAAAGGCTGGCTCTAGGCCACAAGAGCCTTGCAGAGCGCACCAAAAAGCTGGAGGAGCTCTGCAAGAGCAAAGAGGAGAAGGCTTGGCAGTGGGGACAAGACCTTACCAAAAGGGGGGACGAAGTCGCTGCCAGGGAGAAGAAGGTGCGAGGCAGGGAGAAAGACCTGGTTGACCACCGGAACCGGATCCACTTCTGGGAGAAGGAGCTTGGTGACCTTGAAAAGCAAGTTGCTGAGAGCATTCAGCAGCACGCCAAGGAGGTCGAGCGCCTTGCCCAGGAGGGTTTGGAACTTGCGGCAGCCAAGAGGTCCTTGGAGGAAGTTCGAAGGCTCAAGGGTTGTGGAGTCTCAACAAGTATGGGACTTCATGGGCAAAGCCGATGTCGCGTTGGCGCCGCTGGGTTTTAGCCCCGTGCATCCGGGCAATCCGGAGCCGGAGCTGGACCATGCATTGGGGGTACTGAGCTCGATTGGCAACAAACTCGGCGTGATGGGTGATGTCATCGCGGATCAGTTGGAAACTGAAGGAAAATCCCTTGCACAAAACATCACAGAATACATGCTGACGTGCTACACAAGTCGGGATCCTCATTTCCCACTAAACCCGGTGCTTGAAGGTCCCATCGACGGAGAGGGAGACGCCGCCAAGGCCAGCATGTCAGAGGTTGCCCAGAAGGTCGTCTCGTTCTTCCATAGAACTTAGGACTTTCTCCTTTTAGCTCCCACTTGTATCTTCTCTTCTTTTCTCCAATTTTGTAACCTCTTGTCTTCAAATGAATGAAATCTAAGAAATTTATGAATTTCATTTTTTGTCTTCAACCTTTGTCTTACTTGGCCCCCTGGTAGATGTACACAATTTGATTGTGAACATGTACCAAAAGGATGTAGCATTTTGTTGAAGACTTGAGTGCTTCGAACTTGTAGAGTATAGGTCCGAAGTTTTGTTGCGTCGACAGCAGGGGCCCCCTGGGGTTGTCGGAGCTTAGTAGCTCCGGCAGCAACCACCATCAACACGTAGAGCATTGACGACCGGCCCTCTGGGGTTGTCGGAGCCTTGTAGCTCCGACATTGACCACTGTCAACACGTAGAGTGTTGACAGCAGACCCCATTGGGGTGTCCTTCTACCATCTTTTCTTCAACTCCGTTTATTTCTTCACATTGACGACTGGCCCCCTAGTTTTGTTGGAACTTGATAGCTCCGGTGACGCCTACTATCAATATTTAAAACATCAATGGTGGGCCCCCTTGGGGGATGTCGAAGCTTTGATAGCTCTGGCATTGTCCACCATCATCGTGGGATTTTCATTTTTCCTACACACTGAAGTCAAGAAAAACAGTAAAATCCATTTCCTATCTATAACTCATTTGCGACTTACTATTCCCATATGAAATTTTAGGTTGACAGGAATTCTATATACAATCAAGCGCGTTTGTTTATTTTCTCCGGGTCCAAACGTTTTCTAGACTCACCTTACTTAGGCCTACCTGGGTGTAGGTAGAGTGGCATACTTAGGGTGTAGGGCCAGGCTAAGTCGATAGCACACTCCGGACCTAGATTGGCTTGGCGTTCAGGCGAGTAGGCCATTCAACGATGTTAAGACCCGAAAGAAATAACAATGCAACTTGAATTATATATGAATTGTTCGAGCTAAAGCTTCTTAAGAATTTCACAACTTTGTTATAGACAAGAAAGAGAAAAATAAAAAAGAATGAGACTGTACAAAATAAATGCACGTGGAGCCTGTTTTCACATATCGATGTCTTTCATTATAGGTCCGGGGTACAGGGGATACAAGTACACTCTTAGGGTACGAAACCAAGCTAAGTGTATTACATTTCTTGTTCGACCCAGGGTAACTAGCTACACTTTTGGTTATATGAGACTGTATAAAGTGTTGCTTGAACTCTGCGGACCCTCCTGGAAAGGTCCGGTTGTCCTCCTGAAGGAGCTACCCGTCTCTGTACAATGACGCTATAACATACATCATTTGTAATTACAGACTCACCTCCGTGATATTAAGCATAAAACTTATGGAGGTGCTCAATGTTCCAAGGATTAGGGAGCGGTGTCCCATCCTCGGTTGCCAAGCGAACGCATCCGGGACGGGATACTTTGATCACTCGAAAGGGTCCTTCCCAGCTGGGGGAAAGTTTGTTTAACCCTTCTCGAGTTTGTATTCTCCGTAGCACCAAATCACCTTCCTCGAGCTGTCGACTATGCACATGCCTTTGGTGATAACGTTGGAGAGCTTGGCGGTAGCGTGCATTTCGAACAGCTGCTCGGCACCTTCCCTCTTGAACGAGGTCAAGGTCTTCACGCCGGAGCTTGTCCTGCGTGGCTGCATCGAAGGTCCGGACCCGGAGCGACCCCAAGGTGATTTTCGGAGGAAGGACTGCTTCAGCTCCGTACACCAGGAAGAAGGGTGTCTCTCTAGTTGACCGGCTTGGAGTTGTCCTGTTTGCCCACAAGGTGGGTGGAAGCTCTTCAATCTAGTTGGCTCCATGTTTTTGCAAGCGCTCATATGTGTGCGTCTTGAGTCCTTTTAGAATTTCTGCATTTGCTCTCTCAGCTTGGCCATTGCTTGTCGGCTGAGCTACAGAAGCGTAACTGACCTGAATGTCGAGGTCTTCGAAATATACTTGGAATGCAGAACTTGTGAATTGGGTCATGTTGTCAGTTATGATCTTGTTTGGGACTCCAAATCTGCATACTATGGACTGCAAGAAATTGATAGTTGATTGCTTGTTTATTGTCACAACTGGAGTTGCTTCTGGCCACTTGGTGAACTTGTCGATGGCGACATACAGGTACTTGTAACCTCTGACGGCTTTTGGGAAAGTTCCCAAGATATCCATAACCCACACAGCGAATGGCCATGTTGGAGGTATCATTTGTAATGGTTGAGCTGGTGTGTGAATTTGCTTCGCATGGAACTGGCATGCTTCACATTTCTTCACTAGCTCGGTTACATCCTGGAGTGTTGTAGGCCAGTAAAAACCATGCCGGAAGGCTTTACTGACCAACGTGCAGGAAGATGCGTGGTTCCCACACTCGCCTCCATAGATTTCCACAAGGAGCTTGCAGCCTTCTTCCCTTGTAATGCACTGCATTAGGACGCCGTTGGCACCACGCCGGTAGAGATCTCCTTCCACCAGTGTGTATCTTTTAGCCAATCTGACTATTCGGTCAGCAGATACATTGTCTTCAGGAAGTATGTTGTCTTTCAAGTAGCTCTGGATCTCCGAGATCCATGCATCGGAGCTAACTTGAGCTTCTGAGTCTTGCGTGCTGGGTTGCTCGGAGCTTCCTGCAGCACCTACGACCCTTGATGGACGCCATGGTAACAGGGCCATCGGGACCGCCAGCTTTGAGGTGCTGGTCTCGCCCCCTTCACTCAGTTCGGCAGGCTGAGCTGTTGGTCTTGACAATATATGGACTTCACTCAGTTCGGCAGGCTGAGCTGTTGGTCTTGACAATCTCCGGACGATGGTTCCGTCGGGAGCCGGAGCTCCAGTTGAAGCTTTCGTCGAGAGTTCGTCAGCTTCAACATTGTTGAGACGTTGGACATGGCAAAGATCTAGGACTTTGAAGTCCTTATGAAGCCTCTGGACTTCAAGAAGATATGCAGCTAGTTGAGGGTTGTTGCAATAACATTCACCTTTAACTTGTTTTATAATGAGCTACGAATCACACTTTACCAACAGCTGCTTGACACCATATGATAGTGCCACCTTGAGTCCATAGATGAGGGCTTCATACTCCGCCATATTGTTGGTCGCCTTGAAGTCAAGGTGAACCATGTATTTGACCTTCTCCCCGGTCAGAGCAAGGAGAAAGATTCCAGCTCCGGATCCCTGCTTCTGCACGGAGCCGTCAAAGTAGAGAGTCCAGTGAGGCTCAGTGAAGACTGGAACCTTAGGTTCCAGTTTCTGCTCACTGGAGCCCCCAGGGTTTGATGGAGAGGGGGTCCATTCCGCCACAAAGTCTGCCAATGCTTGACTCTTGATCGCTTGTCTTGGGATGAATTCAAGATCGAATTTGGCCAATTCCACTACCAACTTTGCGATGTTCCCAGTAGAATTGGGGTTATGCAAGATTGCACGCAGTGGATAAGAGGTTACCACTGAAATCTTGTGTGCTTGGAAGTAGTGACAAAGCTTCCTAGAGGCGATAAGAACTGCGTAAAGCAGCTTATGCACCTCTAGGTACCGAGTCTTGGCGTAATGGAGTACTTCACTAATGAAGTATACTGGGCGCTGGACTGTTCGGACCCTCCCGAAGGGGTCCAGAGCTTCCACCTCATCAACTCGGACCCTCCCGGAGGGGTCCGGACCTTTTTCAGGGACTTCCCGGTTCCTTCTATAGGAACCCGGAGCTTCTTCTGAAGAGACCCGAACCCTCCCGGAAGGATCCGGATCTTCTTGTTCAGTTATAGTAACTCCTTCATTTGAAGGAGGTTGATCCTCTGGCGTCTCACTTCGAAGATCCGGGTCTGGGGGCTGGGACCCAGACTCGCCTTCAGGTAGCTCCAGACCTTCCCGGAGGGGTCTGGATTCCTGAACTGGAGATGGTTCTGGTCTTTCCAAGACCAGGACCATGCTAACAACTTCATCAGTTGCTGAAATGTAAAGTAGGAGTGGCTCACCAGGATTTGGAGCTACCAAAGCTGGTAGAGTGGTGAGGAGCTGCTTCAGCTCTTAGAATGCCCTTTCTGCTTCTTCAGACTATTAGAATGGTCCAGACTTCCTCAATAATTTGAAGAATGGTAGCGCCCGTTCCGCCAGTCTTGAGATAAAGTAGGTGAGGGCAGCTAGACACTCAGTCAGCTTCTGGACATCCTTGATGCGAGCTGGTGGCCGCATGTCTTCAATAGCTTTAATCTTCACCGGATTCGCCTCTATTCCTCGGTGGTTCACCAAGAATCCAAGAAGCTTTCCGGAGCTAACCCCAAAGACACACTTGTCTGGGTTCAGCTTTGTGTGTGTGATTCGCAACTTGTCGAAGACAGCTTGCAAGGTGTCAAGAAAGGACTCCTTGTTCTTGATCTTGACGACGATGTCATCGACGTACACTTCCACTACATCTCTGATGAGCTCTCCAAAAGTTTGTACATAGCTCGCACAAACGTTGAAGTAGCGTTTTTGAGACCGAATGGCATGGCCGTGTAACAGTATAATCCATCTACTGTGGTGAATGCAGTATGCTCTTCATCTTCCCTAGACATTCTAATTTGATGATACCCAGAATATGCGTCTAGGAAACACAATAATTCACACCTGGAGGTGGAATCCACTATCTGATCTATTCTAGGTAGTGGAAATGGATCATTTGGACATGCCTTATTCAGTGTTGTGTAGTTGATACACATCCGAAGCTTCTCGTCGGCCTTGGGTACAACGACTGGGTTTGCCATCCATTTTGGGTGGACGACATCCCGGATGAATCCAGCTTCGAGCAACTTCTTAACTTCTTGACGTATAAAGTTATGTCACTCTACTAATTGCTTCTTAGGCTTCTGATGTACAGGCCGAGCATCGGGATAAATCTTCAGATTGTGCTCAATCACCTCCCTAGGGATCCCAGGCATTTGTGACGGTTGCCAGGCAAACACGTCGACATTAGCCTGGAGGAAAGTGATGAGTGCGAGTTCCTATTTGTCGTTTAGGCCTCCCGATATACGGGTGGTCTGAGCAACATTGGAACCAATTTGGACAACATTGACAGAAATGTCGGTGTCGCCGCTTGGTTGCACACGAGGTGCAGAAGTTGAGCCTCGATGACGAATGCTTGGGGGGTTCGGAGCTTGCTCCTTTCCGGATTCTTCCTTCTGCGCGGTAGCAAGCGTGTGGAGTTCTTCTAGGGCAGTAACTCTGGCGGTGCGATCTCCATGGATCCGGAGAACGCATGAGGGTGTTGGCATCTTCAACACCAAATAGCCATAATGAGCAGGAGCCATGAATTTGTACAAAGCTGGCCTGCCCAATTTGGCGTTGAATGGTAAGTTGATATGTGCCACGTCGAATACCAACTTCTCACTCCTGTAATTCTCCTGAGTGTCAAAGGTCACCGGGAGAGTAATGGCACCGAGCGGGGTTATGGCCCCCGGACCTACTCCTGAGAAAGGCCAGGAGGGGCAAAGATCTGAAGGTCAGAGCTGAAGCTTGACGAAGGCCTCGAAGCTTATGAGGTTCAGCCCCAAACCTCCGTCCACCATCACGTGGTGGAGCTGGATGTTATTGATGGTCGGAGATACCATCAATGGAAGTTGGCCAGCTCTGATCATGTTTTGAGGGCAGTCCGAAGCATCGAAAGTGATGGCAGTATCCATCCACTTCCGATGAGGCTCCGCCCTGGCGGTGGGAGCTACGGAGGCCATGTCCCGCTGCATTGTCTTGAGGACACAACGAGAAGTGATGTCCCCCGAACCACCAAAGATGGTGTTCATAGTCTTCCGATGCTCGTTGTCGGAGACGTCGGAGTCGTCGTCAACGGAGGTGTAAACAGCCTTCAAGACCTTCTTTGGGTCCTGAAAGCCTAACTCTTCTTCAGCCGGAGCTTCGTCGACTTTTTGTTTTCCTTCCCTTTGACGGAAAGGAGCTTCTTCCTGACGCTTGTTGTAGCGCTCGGCGAGGTTATGGACCTCTCGGCAGTTTTCCAAGTTGTGTTTGTCCGTCTTGTGTATGGGGCACCACATCTTGGAGCTGCCACCGTCTTCAGACGACGGCCGAGGTCGTTTCTCAGGGAGTGACCCCCGGCCACCCGGAGTTGCGGCAGCTGCAGCAGTGGGTGTGTCGGCCGACGGCTTCTTCTTCTTGTTGTTGGACTTTTTCTTCTTCTTGCCACTCCCGAAGGTAGTGGCTTCAACCTTGGAGGATTTTTTGTTGGCCTCTGGAGGTGGTTGGTAGTGCATTTCACGGCCCTCCACAGCCTTGGCACACTTGTCTGCCAAGCTGAAGAGTTCCCTGACGCTGGTGACTTCCTTGGTCGCCAGCTTCTCTAGCATTTTCTTATCTCGAATGCCCTGCCTGAATTCTACAATAACAGAAGCGCTTGAGATAGAAGGAATGGTATTTCGTACCTGGGAGAACCTCTGGATGAAGGATCGCAAAGACTCTCCCCCTTTTTGCTTGACAGCAAATAGATCTAGTTCCATGCTTGGTCGGGTGTATGAGCTCCTGAAATTGGCAGTGAACTATTGGCACAACTCCGCCCAAATGTTGATGGAATCAGGCAGAAGGCTCATGAACCAAGACCTGGCAGTCCCAGTCAAAGCCACAGGGAAATAATTGGCCATCACGACCTCATTTCCCCCAGCCGCAAGGATAGCGGTGGAGTAGATTTGGAGAAATTCAGCGGGGTTAACAGTCCCGTCAAATTTCTCCGGCAAGTGAGGCCGGTACTTCTGCGGCCATCTGACCGTGCGTAGGTGCATGGCCAAGGCAAAACAGCCTCCTCCTACTCCCTCAGGAACAGGGTGTCCCGAGCCTCTCGCCTCTCGCGAGCATGCTCAATGTGGATGCGGTCGTCCTGTTGCCGGTAACGATGATCGAGCTCCGCCTGGAGGTCGTGAATCGAAAGCCTTATTACCGTGTGAGTACGTCGCGCCCTGGGAGGCAGCGACGTCACCTGTTGAGATATAGCACGTCTCCTGTGATGTGATGCTTGCGGACCGAGTCTACCCGACAAGGTCCGACGTTGCGATGGGGCCCGCCCCAAGGGGGGAGGACCTTGATTGCTGATGCCATCGGTTGCTGCTATGACCAGATGATCCACATCAGCTCTCCACTGCTCCATTGCACCCTGGGGTGCTCCTGGAGGCGGTGGACGTTGGAGAAGAGCACGCGCAGCAATAAGCGCGTGTCCAGGGTTGTTGTTTGCCGATGCAGTGACCGATGCGGACGCCCCATCTCGATGTCCGGGTTGATTCATCGGAGCGGACGGTGGCGGCGGTGGTATGACTCCTGCTGGAGCTACAGCACCTGCTGGCTGCTGCATGTTGGAGGGATTGCCTCCAGCAGGTTGCTCGGCGTGGTTATTGTTGGATGATCCAGTAGCAGAATTCACCATCTTGGAATCTCAGGCGCCCCCTACCTGGCACGCCAACTGTCGGAGTCTGGTTTCGGCAATTCTCTCGGTACTACCGTTGGCAGCCCGTGGCTCACGCTCTCATACACTCAAGACAACAACAACAACACACCTGTGGAGTAGGGTATTACGCTCAGGCGGCCCGAACCACGTAAATCCTCGTGTCAAGCCACCATCTTGTTCTGAATCTCCGCGTGCCCTAACCGAACTAAGAAACTCCGCGGGTTGCCAACGGTAGTACCGGGAGAATTGCCAGAACTAGACTCTGTCACCTTTGATGATAGCGCTGGAGCGCCTGGCGATAATGTGCATTCCGAACAGCTGCTTGGCACCTTCCCTCGTCGACGAGGTCAAGGTCTTCACGCCAGAGCTGGTCCTACGCGGCTTCGTCGAAGGTCCGGACCCGGAGCGACCCCATGGTGATCTCCGGAGGAAGGACTGCTTCAGCTCCATACACCAGGAAGAAGGGTGTATGTCGAAGGTCGTAAACGACACTTCCCCTGGACCTGCTTAGAGAGCAGCCCGCGGAGATTCTTTGGATTCATGAGGGTTAGTCCCTGGAGATCGAACGCAGCAGGATGATGAACACAGAGGATTTACGTGGTTCGGGCCGCTGGAGCGTAATACCCTACGTCCACGGGAGTGTTTGTGTATTGCCTTGCTTGAGCGTGTATGAGTCTTGGTCTTGTTTTCTCGATCCCCCGCGAAGGTCGTCTGCCGAGTCCTTTTATAGTTCAAGGACTCTGCAGTCACAAGGTGAGCCCCAGGACCCGACAGGTGGTCCCGGGGAGTGCCAAATCCTATACAAGATCTAGGATTAATTGCTATCTACTTCCCTTTGTCAGGGGAGTCAATGCGTCGTCCAGCTGCGTCGTGCGCCAGGGCTACACATAGTTGGTGATAATGGCCGTGCACGTCCCGTCCGTCTTGTCCTCGCGGCCCATTCATCCGTCTTGCAGCGTGGGTCTGTACCGGCTACTTGGACAAGACAGGACACTGGAGCCTTGACTTTCACATGTGTGACTCAGCTTGCCTGGGGAAGGCGCGCGTACTTAATGCCTGTCTGAGCAGCGCACGCTTTCCTTTACTGCGGCTTCCTACCGCACTGAGTTGGTCGTCCGCCACGTGGCTGCGCCGGAGCCTGTCTTTGTGGGAAGTCAAGCACTTGACGGAACGGGCCACGTGGAGCATTCGGAGCCCACCCCTATGGAGGGGTGGAGGCTCAGCCCTGCAGGCCCCGTGGTAGTTCCGGTGCCTTTCCCTGTGAGGACGCGAGCCTGGCCCTGAGGTCCCGATTGACCACGTGGCGGCTCCGGAGCCCGCCTCAGCGGGGAGGCGAGGGTCCAGTTCTGTCGGCCACGTGGCAGCTTGGGAGCCTCCCCCGACGGAGAGGTAGGAGCTGGTCCTTCCCTCCACGACGTGGCAGCCTCGGATTCGGCCTCTTAGGCAGAGGCGGAGTCCTTAGCGGTTTTCTCCCTGTGCGCGGGGGTACCCAGTCTGTGGGGTACCAACAGTGGCCCCCGAGCCCACCTCAGGAGAGTCGTCAATACCGCAGGTGGGGTCTTCTTCCTTTTCTTCCCGCGCAACTCTTACGATTCCACTTCGAGGCAGTTCCCCAGGCGACACGCCCCTGCCGTTGAGGCGACGTGTCCCCTTCTGGTAAGTGAAGGTGCTGAACAGGCACCGCACGACGTGACTCCTGCCTTCAATCGTGCTTTAACTGCGGTGGTTCCCAAGGTGGCTCATGCACTTCCGCTGCTTTTGCCCTTTCGGAAACCGCCGAGTTACCTCCCGCATAGCTAGCCACCCGGCTCGCCTTCTTTGTCGAGCGACCCGGGCCCTCATGTCATTGCCTACACGGGATCATTACTCTTCTACTGAGGCTGCGGCGAGTCACACTTTTGCGCCTGTTGGCCTGCAGGGGTGCATAAAAAGAGAACTTTCCCCCTGAGGGTCTTTTATCCCGCCTCTGCACCCTTGCGCTCGTGCTTTTTTGCCCCAAGCCCAGTTCTTGCGCTCTAGCTCCCAATCTCCCCGTCCAGAGCCTCCTTCCTCAACCCTCATGGCGAGCATCTTGCCTAAGTCGAGGCGGTCCAGGTCCGCTGACCTGGCCCCCATGCGCCGGCTTCTCGACTGGCACACTCCTAAGCGGGAGACGTGGCTCCGTCCCGAGAGGCTCCCGCTGAGCCTCTCTGCCGGGGAGATGGCCCTCTTCTCATCGTACATGCTAGCCGTCCCGCCAGCATCCGCCTTCCTGGTCATGCTCCTGGAGACCTTCGGCCTCCAACTCCACCACCTCACGCCGAACTCGATCTCAATGCTGGCGGTCTTCGCTCACCTCTGCGAGATGTATGTGGGGGTGATATCATCGGTGAAGCTCTTCCGGTTCTTTTTTGTACTGAGGGCAATCGGCAGGAGCTCGAAGGAGCACCTCGGCACCTACTACTTGCAGCGCCGGACAAAGGTCCCCAAGAGGTACATCGCTTCCTTCAACTCAGCACGGTGGGAGCTGTGGCGTGAAGATTGGATGATCGCCAAGTTCGAGGCCCACGACCGGATGTGCCTCCCCACCGGAATCCCCTACTCCGAGCGGTCATTCTGGGAGGAGCACCCAGAGCTGGAGGAGGTGTTCAACCCGGTGTTGGAGAGGATCCAGATGCTGGCAGACCACGGGCTGTCGTCTGCCATGGTGCTGAGGGACTTCATGTCCCATCGCATAGCTCCGCTCCAGCACCGCGCCCATCCGGCGTTGATGTTCACCGGCCTGTCGGACTGCACCCGGCTTGAGACCGGCCCCGACTCCAACCTGGGCGAGCAGCGGCTGCTCGACATGCTAACCCGGGTCTGCCCCGATGACATCTCGCCTGGGGCACCGGCTCTTCTGTCGGCCTGCCGCCCCTTGTGCTCGGACCCCGAGCTGAGCAGGCAGCTGCTGAAGACGATGCCGACCCTCGACGAATCTGGGTTAGCGCAGCATCAGATCGGGGACCCGTTCCAGGGGGTCAACATCACCGACGACACTGAGGGAGGCGAGGCTCCCTTAAGATACGATGGTTCTTCAAGCGACGACTCCTTGAGCGAGCCCCAGCACCGTCCTTGGGGTGGCGTCGACGCCTCTGCCAACAAGGGGAAGGGGAAGGTGCCGGTTCCGATGCCGGACCCATCCCCCAAGAAGCGCGCTCGGTTGCCACGGCCGGCCCCTTCTACCCCTCGTCAGGACTCCGGAGCCCTACCGCGCTCGTCGCCAGGGGGCGCCGATGGCGCCACTTTGTCGCCCGAGTCCTCCACGCGCAAGAGGGGGAGGCTCCTCAACGCCAACGGGACCCCAGTGTTCCCTCTCTGTTCGGAGGGGCACCAGACCTCGGGGGTTCCGCCGACGCCACCACCACAGGGGCCCCCAGCACACTCAGGGCCCCCCACCACGGGTTCGGGGGGTCCGAACCCCCCCCCCCCCCCACCAACCCTTTCGGGAAGCGGTGGAACTTCAGCGTCCCCCGGTAAGCTTGCTTAGATTTTACCTTGGGTGTTCTTTGCTGTGCGCCTACCCTATCATTTTCTTATGATCTGAGTTTGCTTGATTTCAGCGCCACCACAGCTACTCCACCACCCGCGGGCACTTCTGCTGGGGGGTTTGCCGCTCCAGCCGGCTCGCGGGGATCTTTCGCATCTTTGGGCCCTGCTCCGGTGCACCAGGCTGCTGCCGCCAGGGTACCTCGGGCCTCCGTGCCCGAGACCCCCGCAGCGGCTGCCGAAGCCCAGCCGCGCGCGCCGATGATCGCTGTTGTGCCCGCCAACGACTCCGCATCCACCGGCTACTCTATGCCAGCCGATGCCGCCGCGCCCTCCGACACTGCTACGTTGGTTGGTGCCACCGCCCCGGGTGCTGTCATCGGGGAGGGGGCCCTGGTCCCCGTCTCCCCAGTGCTCCTCCAAATGGAGGATGACATTGAAGAAGTGGGGAGGCAGGGGCCCGCTGCTACGGTGGAGCCTCTCCCCCTGTCTGAGGCTATGGCCGTGGCCTACTCCGGCTTCCGGCAGGCCCAGGCGGCCCTCGCTCGGGAGAAAGGGCGGCTCGAGGACGAGGACAATCGGCTCCGGGAATGGGCGAGGACCCTGGAGGCCCGGACTCGGCTGGCGAAGAGCCGAGCGGCCCAGCGGGAGGATGTTGTTCGGGAGGAGGTGAAGATCCTCGAGCAGGAGCGCGACCTCATCGCCCAGTTGGACGCCGTCACCCAGAAGCTGAAGGCAGACGCCGAGGCCATCCACGTTGAGGCTAGCTCCCGCCTCTAGGCCTGCGAGGACCTTCAGCACCTACTGTCCCTCCGAGAGGCTGCTCTGGCCGAACGGGAGCAGGAGCTGGCGGCGAAGTAGGCCGAGGTGGAGGCGACCTGCCACGGGCTCATCCTCCAGCAGGAAGGGGCGAGAGTCCGCGCCGCTGAGCTAGACTGTCGGGAAGCCGCTATGGCTGAGGCGCAGCAGGCCCTGTGCATTGAGCGCCAGGCCCTCCTGGACCGCGAGTTCAACGTCGCCCTCAAGGAGGGTGACTTGGACCGCCGCGAGAAGGGAGTCGGCGAGCGCGAGAGGGCACTGGCGTCCAAGGAGAAGCGGTTCCTGGACGGCGGCCCCCGGGCGTTGGCGGCGGCCCAACAAGAGGTGGAGGAGCTCCGGGCAGCGCGCTCCACCGAGGCCTGAAAGGTCTGGGAGTCCCTTGGCGGTGCTGACTCGGCTCTGGTGCCGCTAGGCTTCAGCCCGGCGCGCGTGGGGGAGCCGGCGCAGGAGGTGAGTCAAGTGTTCCTAGCGCTGGACTCCACCAGCTCGAGGATGCGCTCGCTGGGGGCCATCCTCGACAACCAGCTGGAGGCAGAGGGACGGATGCTGGTGAAGGAGGTGGCGATGCACATCCTGTCCTGCTACCGGAGCTGGCACCCCGACATCTCCCTGCAGCCGGTCCTCGAGGGGCCCATCGCCGAGAGGGAAGAGGCCGCCAAGTCTGAAGTTTTGGATGCGGTGGCACTCATCGCCTCAAGGTTCCAGCGGAGCGGCTGAGGGCTCCCCGGGCGCTGTTTAAGTTTTTGTCTCTCTCTGCTTTTGTCTTGTGGTTGGATGTGGTGACAAACTTTTTATTTGTGTAACAAAAAATCTGTCTGTGGTGCCTTTTATACTCAGCCTGCTTTTATTTCCAGCAATGTCTTCTAGCTGCTTGTTGTTCCTTAGCTTCCAGGACCTGTCGTCCCCCAAAGTATGGCCCCCTGACAGGCGTGGCCAGTTGTTATGGGCACACCTGTCATACACTTAGGGCTTAGGGCGGGCCAGTGCAGGGGGCCTAGGATGCGTAGGTAACATTGTCGTAGCTGAGTATGCAGGTATGTCGATAGCGGGCCCCCTGGGGGTGCCGCCGGAGCTTCAGTCCGGCGGTGGCCACCATCTTTATTGAGAGGTCGACAGTGGGCCGCCTGGGGGTGCCGCCGGAGCTTCAGTCCGGCGGTGCCCACCATCTTCAGTGAGAAGTCGATAGCGGGCCCCCTGGGGGTGCCGCCGGAGCTTCAGTCCGGCGGTGCCCACCATCTTCAGTGAGAGGTCGACAGCGGGCCCCCTGGGGGTGCCGCCGGAGCTTCAGTCCAGCGGTGCCCGCCATCTTCAGTGAGAGGTCGACAGCGGGCCCCCTGGGGGTGCCGCCGGAGCTCCATTCCAGCGGTGCCCACTGTCTTCGCGGGTACTCTGACGGTGGTTGCCGGAATAACTTCCTCAAAGACCTGTACATAGATCAAAAAAAGAGAAGTAATTCTGTCCGCTGGTCACTTTACCCCTACTCTTTTTGTAGTGTCGCTTGACTTACGATCTTGGGCTAACTCGTGGGGCTTGGGTAATTCAGTGCATCTGCACCTAGGACTCGTCGTCCATACTACCCAAGGGTGGTCCATCTGGCCCCCAGTACTCGGCAGTAGCGCTGGGGAGGCAGAGTGCACAGGCTTAGGGTACGGGACCAGGCTAAGCAGGTTGTGGCCCTGGACCTCCCGCTCGGCGTAAGCCTTTTCCGGGGGAGACCATCTGGAGACACAGGCCCCTGAGTATTCAAACATCCGAGGCCCCAGGTGCATTGCAGGTACCTCAAGCAACTCCACCTGCAGTCCAGATAGCAAGGCTCCCACTATTGCTAAAGCAGGGGAAAAATGACAGCGCTCATGATAGATCACGAGATATGGCGGGCTTACAGCAACATCATAAAAATTAAAGATAGTTTTTGAATTGACAAACCCTATACCAGGCAGGACAACATTCTTTCATTGTAGCTTCTCATAAGATGGAGCAGACTTTACAAGGGCAATAACTCGGCCTGGGCGTCAGATGAAGTCGAGTGCACCTACTTAGGGTTCTGGACCAGGCTAAGCGAAATGTGCACTCGGAGCCCCATCCCCCTAGCCTAAGTGTTGTCCTGAGACAACATGTAACTTTTACAATGAAATAACATTGTCCCAACCCTGTTCTAGGGGTAGAACTTACGGAGGTGCTCGATGTTCCATGGGTTGGGTAATCATTGCCCATCCTCCGTAGCCAGGCGGACGCATCCTGGGCGGCAAACCTCTATTACCCGGAAGGGACCCTCCCAGCCGGGGGAGAGTTTGTTAGACCCTTCCCGGGAGAGTATGTGGCGCAACACCAGGTCGTCTACCTTTAGCTCCCTACTCCTCACGGTCCTCTGGTGGTCGCGCCGGAGTGCCTGCCTGTACCGTGCATTTCGGAGAGCCGCTCGCACTCGTCCCTCGTCGACGAGGTTCAGGTCTTCACGCCGGAGCTGGTCCTGCGCGGCTTCGTCGTACCTCCGGGCACGGGGGGAGCCCATGGTAATTTCTGGGGGGAGGATGGCCTCTGCCCCGTACACCAAGAAGAAAGGCGTTTCCCCCGTGGCCCGGCTGGTAGATGTCCGGCTAGCCCACAGCGTGCACAGAAGCTCATCCACACAATTCGCACCATGCTTCTCAAGGTGTGAGAATGTGCGAGTCTTTAGGCCCTTGAGGATCTCTGCATTGGCCCTTTCGACCTGCCCATTGCTCTCTGGGTGAGCAAGAGATGCATAGCAGACTTGGATCCCTAGGTCCTCGCAGTATTCCTAGAACGTTGCACTTGTGAACTGGGTCCTGTTATCAGTGATGATTCTGTTCGGGACCCCGAACCGACAGACGATCGACTTGATGAACTTTACTGTTGACTGCTTGTTGATGGTGACAACTGGGGCAGCTTCTGGCCACTTGGTGAACTTATCTACGGCGACGTAGAGATGTCGGAATCCTCCGACGGCTCTGGGGAAAGGTCCCAGGATGTCCAACCCCCATACAGCGAATGGCCATGAGGGAGGGATCATCTGCAGCGCCTGAGCTGGTGTGTGGATCTGCCTGGCATGGAACTGGCACGCCTTGCATCTCTTTACCATTTCGGCGGCATCCTGGAGTGTTGTCGACCAGTAAAAGCCATGCCGAAAGGCTTTACCGACCAGCGTGCGGGAGGACGCGTGGTTCCCACACTCGCCTCCATGGATCTATGCGAGCAAGTCGCAGCCCTCCTCCCGGATAATGCATCACAGTAGGATGTCGTTGGTGCCGCGCCGGTAGAGATCTCCTTCCACCAGCGTGTACCTTTTAGCCATGCGAACAATCCTTTCTGCCAGGGCATGTTCTTTGGGAAGGATATTATCTTTCAAGTAGTTCCAGACCTTCGAGATCCATGCATCGGGAGTTGCTTGAGCCTCTGGATCTTGGGCGCCCAGTAGCTCGGAGCCCCCGGTGGCGCATACAATCCTTGGCAGACTACATGGTAGCAGGGTCGATGGGACTGCCAGCTTCGAGGTGTTGGGCTCGCCCCCTTCGCCCGGTTCGGCTGCCCGGGCGGTTGGTCGCGGTAACGTCCTTGCAAAGACTCCTTGAGGCACTGGGGCCCTTGTGGAGGCCTTCGTTGACAGGTCCTCTGTGACTGAGTTGTCAGCTCGGGGTACATGGCACAAGTCCAAGACTTCAAAGTCCTTTTCCAGCTTCCGGACGTGCTGCAGGTATGCTGCTAACTGAGGGTCGTTGCAGCTGCACTCTCCTTTGGCTTGCTTGATGATCAGTTGGGAATCACCTTTAGCCAGAAGCTGCTGGACATTGAGAGTCAGGGCAGTCTTTAGCCCAAAGATTAGGGCTTCATACTCTGCCATGTTGTTTGTTGCCTTGAAGTCGAGGCGCACCATGTACTTGAACTGCTCCCTAGTCGGGGTGAGGAGCAGGACCCCGGCCCCGGCCCCCTGCTTCCGCGAGGAGCCGTCGAAGTAGAGCGTCCAGGGGGTCTCGGTGAAAACTGGAGCCTTGGGCACCGTTTCGCCGTTGTCCGGGCCCCCTGGGTTGCTTGGCGATGGGGTCCATTCGGCCAAGAAGTCCGCCAGTGCTTGGCTTTTGACTACATGTCGTGGTAAGAACTCCAGCTCAAACTCAGCCAGCTCCGCTGCCCACTTGGCAATGTTGCCAGTCGATTTGGGGCTGTGGAGTATGGTCTTCAGTGGGAAGGAGGTGACCACTGAAACCCGGTGAGCCTGGAAGTAATGCTGAAGCTTCCTCGACGCTATGAGCACTGCATACAGTAGTTTGTGTACCTCCAAGTATCTTGTTTTTGCTTCATGGAGGACCTCACTGACGTAGTAGACTGTCCGTTGGGAGATCCGAACCCTCCCTGGGGGGTCCAGGGCTCCTTGCAATGCGTCTACATCCTGGGGAATGTGGCTCCCAGGGTCTAGCTGGGCCTCTGGGGGCTGGGACCCGTAAGGCACTTGGTCACTGGAACTCACAGCGAGGGGGGGGGGGTCTCTTCTGGGTTCGGGCCTTGAGGCTCGGCCTGCCCCTCTGGGGCTCCTCCTGGTGCTTGTTGCGATAGTAGCTCTGGCCGCTCTGCAACCAAGACCATGCTCACCACTTCCGTTGTTGCGGTGATGTACAACAGGAGCGGTTCGCCGGGTTCTGGCGCCACCATAATGGGTAGCGTCGTCAGGTGTTTCTTGAGCTCCTGGAAGGCCGCTTCAGCTTCCTCAGTCCACTCAAAGGGACCTGACTTCCACAGAATCTTGAAGAAGGGCAAGGCTCGCTCAGCCAGTCTTGAGATGAACCGGCTGAGGGCTGCCAAACACCCTGCAAGCTTCTGCACGTCCTTGATGCGGGACGGCGGCCGCATCAGCTCTATCGCCTTGATCTTCTCTAGGTTAGCTTCGATCCCTCGGTGCGATACCAAGAAACCAAGGAGCTTCCCTGCAGAAACCCCAAAGACACACTTGTTGGGTTTCAGCATCGTGCGTGTCGTGCGCAGCTTGCTGAAGACTTGGGCTAGGTTGTCTAAAAGGGATGTGCGGTCCCTAATTTTCACCACGATGTCATCGACATACACCTCTACCAGATCTCTAATGAGGTCCCCAAATGTCTTATGCATTGCACATACAAAGGTGGGGAGAGCATTCTTGAGTCCATAAGGCATGGAGACATAACAATATAGGCCATCTACTATTATGAAAGCAGTGTGTTCCTCATCTTCCCTAGACATAGGTATTTGGTGAAAACTGGAATATGCATCTAGGAAACATAGAAGATCATAGCTTGATGATGAGTCTACTATTTGATCTATCCTGGGAAGAGGGAATGGATCCTTTGGACATGCCTTATTGAGGTTGGTGTAGTAGATGCACATCTGGAGCTTCCCGCCAGCCTTTGGGACAACAACAGGGTTGGCCAACCACCGTGGGTGGTGAACCTCCCGGATGAAACCAGCATCGAGCAGCTACTTGATTTCTTCACGGATGAAGTTATGCCGCTCGATGCACTGTTTCTTGGGCTTCTGCTGCACCGGTCGGGCGTCGGGGTAGATCTTCAGATGGTGCTCAATCACCTCCCTGGGGATCCCGGGCATTTGTGATGGTTGCCATGCAAACACATCGACGTTGTCCCGGAGGAAGGTGATGAGCGCGCATTTCTATTTGCTATCCAAGTTCCCCGCGATACGGGTTGTCTGGGCAGCTTCAGAGCCAATCCTGACGACTTTCACGGGGACGTCGTTGTTGTCGGCTGGTTGCACACGGGGTGCAGTAGTGGAGGCTCGCTGCGTCGGGCCTTGCTCTGGCCGCCTCTCCTTCGAGCCCCCTAGGGCCGGAGCCCTCCCCGCTGCAAGTGCTTGGAGCTGCTCCAAGGCTGACACTGCAGCTGAGCGGTCCCCTCTGATCCTGAGGACACCGGAAGGCATCGGCATCTTCAGGACGAGGTATCCGTAGTGGGCTACAGCCATGAACCTGTAGAGGGCTGGCCTCCCGATGATTGCGTTGAAGGGAAGGTCGACGTCTACCACGTCGAACAAAACGCTCTCCGTACGGTAGTTCTCCGGGGTCCCGAAGGTCACTGGGAGGTGTATGTTACCGTACGGGAGGATTTGCCCGGGTCCGACACCCAAGAACGGGCTCGAGGGTGTGAGCCGGGACATTGGCAGCTGCAGCTTTCGGAAGGCCGCCGTGGAGATGAGGTTGAGGCCCGCCCCTCCATCTATCAACATGTGAAAAACCTTCACGTTGGCGATGGTCGGGGACACCAGCAACAGGAGCACTCCTGCCCCTGCCATGTTCTTTGGGCAGTCAGAATCATCGAACTTGATCGCCGTGCTCATCCACTTGTGGTGGGGAGCCGGACTTGGGGCGGGAGCCACCGCAGCCACTGCCCGTCGCAGAGTTTTCACCGCGTTTCGGGACGTGGGGTCTGTGGCTCCCCCGTAGATGACATGGAGGGTCTTGCGGTGCTCCTTATCACTGCTGGAGTCGGAGTCGCCACCCTCGAAGACGGCCTTAACCGCCCGCTGGGGTTCCTGGAACCCCATCTCGCTGTCATCCTCCTTCTCGGGATCAGCCTTCTGCTTGCCCTCCCTCTGGCGAGGGGGTGTGCCCTCCTGGCGCTGCTGCCTTTGTTTCTGTTCGCGGAAACATTCCGCGAACCTCTTCACTTCCCGGCACTCGCTAGCACTATGGCTATTTGTACGGTGCACCGGGCACTTGAAGTCAGGCTCCTCGGGTTCAGGCGACTGCCTAGGGCGCTTATCTCGGCGCGGCGCTCGGGCTCCACCAGGTGCCGCAGCTGCCATTGCTTGGGATCCGGGCTTTGGCCTGTTCTTGCCACTGCCCTTCTTCTTCTTCTTGCCGCTGCTCCTCGCAGAGGCTCCTTCCTCAGTCGGGGTGGCTTCTCTTGCTTCTGAGGATGGCTGAGAGTACTAATTGCACCCCTTAGCTGCCCTAGCACATCTGTCTGCCAGGGAGAACAGCTCGGAGACATCACGCACCTCGTGTGTGGCTAGCTTCTCGAGCATCTTCTTGTCCCTCACACCTTGTCTGAACGCAACAATAACCGATGCGCTAGCAACATGAGGGATGGTGTTCTGTACCTGGGAGAACCGCTTGATGAACGATCGCAGCGACTCTCCAGCGCGCTGTCTAACGGCGTGGAGGTCAAGCTCGGTGTCGGGGCGCTTGTAGGAACTGCCAAAGTTAGCCACGAACTGTCGGCACAACTCATCCCAGGAGGTTATGGACCCCTGGGGCAGGTTCATGAGCCATGACCGAGCTGGGTCCGGTCAGGACGACGGGGAAGTAGTTAGCCATGATGGCCTCATCGCCTCCTGCAGCTAGTATCGCAGTGGTGTACATCTGCAGGAACTCGTTCGGGTTGACGCTCCCGTCATACTTCTCCAGCATGTGCGGCCGGAACTTTCGTGGCCAGACCACGAAACGGAGGTGAGGTGCTAGCGCGGCACACCCTTGGCTGGGGCTGACTGGTGCCGGCGGCGGCATCGCATACCCCGGGTGAGCAGGCGGGCCTGCGTACACCTGATGCTGGGGCAGTGTTGCATACGCCTATGGAGGAGGCGCGACGTACGGCTGGTGCGGTGGAGGCGCGACGTACGTCTGGTGTGGTGGAGGCACAGCATGGGCCTGGGGCATAGGGCCCGGCACGCTGTAATCTGCCTCGAGGTTGCACTGACGCTCCCTCTGGCGCTCGATGGTGACTCGGCAGTCCTCTCCGGCCCTGCGGCGCTGCAGCCCGGTTCTCAGATCTGTTGTTGAGATCCTGGTCGAGTGCGAGTCTGCCGTCCACTGGTCGATTGTCGGCGTTCGCGACAATGACAAATGCATTAGTTGAGCATGTGTCTCCCTCGGTGGAGGCGCATTGAGCGCGGCGGTGACGAGGTGGTCGACATCGTTAATCCACTGCTGAACTGCTCCCTGAGGAGCGTCCCCAACAGGAGGGTTGTGGAGTAGCGCGCGCGCTGCTGCAAGCGTACTCTTCGGGCTTGCAGCCGGAGGCGCCGTGATTACTGTCACGGCTGGAGTACACCGCGGAGTGGCATGTCGGCCTGCAGCCGGCGAAGTGACTGCAGGGCGATGTGAAGGTCCTGACCTTCCTGCCCTAGAGCGGTAGCCTGCCCTAGAGTGGGATGACGCCTGATCCTCCGCCACTGTCTGCCGCCGCGACTGTGCCCTAGATGAACCGGCGTTGGATTGGTCGTTCACCATTGCTGCTGGTGGAGATCTTGATGGGGAAAAAGCACCCCTACCTGGTGCGCCAAATGCCGAAGGTCGTAAACAACACTTCCCCCGGACGTGCTTAGAGAGCAGCCCGCGGAGGTTCTTTGGATTCACGAGGGCTAGTCCCCGGAGATCGAACGCAGCAGGATGATGAACACAAAGGATTTACGTGGTTCGGGCCGCCGGAGCGTAATACCCTACGTCAACGGGATTGTTTGTGTATTGCCTTGCTTGAGCGTGTATGATTCTTGGTCTTGTTTTTTCGATCCCCCGCGAAGGTCGTCTGCCAAGTCCTTTTATAGTTCAAGGACTCTGCAGTCACAAGGTGAGCCCCAGGACCTGACAGGTGGTCCCGGGGAGTGTCAAATCCTATACAAGATCTAGGATTAATTGCTATCTACTTCCCTTTGTCAGGGGTATCAATGCGCCGTCCCGCCGCGTCATGCGCCAGGGCTACACATAGTTGGTGATGATGGCCGTGCACGTTCCATCCGTCTTGTCCTCGCGGCCCATTCGTCCATCTTGCAGCGTGGGTCTGTACTGAATACTTGTACAAGACAGGACACTGGAGCCTTGACTTTCGCATGCGCGACTCGGCTTGCCTGGGGAAGGCGCGCATACTTAATGCCTGTCTGAGTAGCGCACGCGTTCCTTTACTGCAGCTTCCTACCGCACTGAGTTGGCCGTCTGCCACGTGGCTGCGCCGGAGCCTGTCTCTGTGGGAAGTCAAGCACTTGATGGAACCGGCCACGTGGCGCATTCGGAGCCCACCCCTATGGAGGGGTGGAGGCTCAGCCCTACAGGCCACGTGGTAGTTCTGGTGCCTTTCCCTGTGAGGACGCGAGCCTGGCCCTGAGGTCCCAATTGACCACGTGGCGGCTCCAGAGCCCGCCTCAGCGGAGAGACAAGGGTCCAGTTCTGCCGGCCACGTGGCAGCTTGGGAGCCTCCCCCGACGGAGAGGTAAGATCTGGTCCTTCCCTCCACGACGTGGCAGCCTCGGATTCGGCCTCTTAGGCAGAGGCGGAGTCCTTAGCGGTTTTCTCCCTGTGCGCGGGGGTACCCGGTCTGCGGGGTACCGACAGTGTCTCTCCAATTGACAAGCTAGGTGTTGTCCTGCTCGCCCACAATGCGGACGGAAGCTCCTCTCTCTAGTTGGCTTCGTGTTTCTTCAGGCGATCATATGTGCGTGTCTTGAGTCCTTTCAATATTTCCGCATTTGCTCTCTCATATTGGCCATTACTTGCCGGGTGAGCTACTGATGCGTAGGTAACTTGAATGTCGAGGTCTTCGCAATATTCTTGGAATGATGCTGTCGGTACCCCGCAGACCGGGTACCCCCGCGCACAAGGAGAAAATGGCCAAGGACTCGGACTCTACTTGAGAGGACGAATCCGAGGTTGCCACGTCGTGGAGGGGAGGACCAGATCCTTCCTCTCTGCTGGGGTAAACTCCCGGGCTGCCGCGTTGCCGGCAGAACTGGACCCTCGCCTCCCCGCTGAGGCAGGCTCCAGGGCCGCCATGTGGCCAATCAGAACCTCGGGGTCAGGCCCACTTCCTCGCAGGGAGAGGTAACGGAACTACTGCATGGCCTGCAGGGCTGAGCCTCCACCCCTCCACAGGGGTGGGCTCCGGATGCGCCACGTGACCTTTACCATCAAGTGCTCGACTCCCCATAGAGGCAGGATCCGGCGCAACCACGTGGCGGATGGCCAACTCAGTGTGGTAGGAGGCCGCAGTAAAGGAAGACGTGCGCTGCTCAGCCAGGCATTAAAGTACGCGCGCCTTCCCAGGTGAAGCAGTGTCGCGCTTGTGTAAGTAAAGGCTCTAGTGTCTTGTCTTGTCCAAGTAGCCGGTACAGACCCGCGCTGCAAGACGGACGAATGAGCCGCAAGGACAAGACGGGCCTCCACTTCTGCATCCCGTGTGCAACCAGTCAGCGATGACGTCCCAGTAAAGGTCATCAGGATTGGTTCTGAGGCTGCCTAGACAACCTGTATCGCGGGGAATCTGGACAGCAAATAGGAACTCACGCTCGTCACCTTCCTCCGGGACAATGTTGATGTGTTTGCATGGCAACCATCACAAATGCCCGGGATCCCTAGGGAGGTGATTGAGCACCATCTGAAGATATACCCTAACGCCCGACCGGTGCAACAGAAGCCCAGGAAACAGTCCATCGAGCGGCAGAACTTCATCCGTGAAGAAATCAAGAAGCTGCTCGATGTTGGTTTCATCCGGGAGGTCTACCACCCACGGTGGTTGGCCAACCCTGTTGTCGTCCCCAGGGCTGGCGGGAAGCTCCGAATGTGCATCGACTACACCAACCTCAATAAGGCATGCCCAAAGGATCCATTCCCTCTTCCTAGGATAGATCAAATAGTAGACTCAACATCAGGCTGTGATATTCTGTGCTTCCTAGATGCGTATTTTGGTTTTCACCAAATACCAATGTCTAGAGAAGATGAGGAACACACTGCTTTTATAACGGTAGATGGCATGTATTGTTATGTCTCAATGCCTTATGGACTCAAGAATGCTCTCCCCACCTTTGTGCGTGCAATGCATAAGACATTTGGGGACCTCATTAGAGACCTTGTAGAGGTGTATGTTGACGACATCGTGGTAAAAATTAGAGCCCGCACATCCTTATTAGACAACCTGGCCCAAGTCTTCAGCAAGCTGCGCATGACGCGCACAATGTTGAACCCCGACAAGTACGCCTTTGGGGTTTCTGCAGGGAAGCTCCTTGGTTTCTTGGTCTCACACCGAGGAATTGAAGCTAACCCAAAGAAGATCAAGGCAATAGAGATGATGTGGCCGCCGGCCCGTATCAAGGATGTGCAGAAGCTTGCATGGTGTTTAGCGGCCCTCAGCCGATTCATTTCAAGACTGGCTAAGCGAGCCCTGCCCTTCTTCAAGATTCTGCAGAAGTCCGGTCCCTTTGAGTGGACCGAGAAAGTGGAAGCGGCATTCCAGGACCTCAAGAAGCATCTCACGACGCTACCCATTATGGTGGTGCCAGAACCCAGAGAATCGCTCCTGCTATACATCACCGCAACAACAGAGGTGGTCAGCATGGTCTTGGTTGCAGAGTGGCTGGAGCTACTGCCGCAACAAGCACCAGAAGGAGCCCCAGAGGGGGAGGCTGAGCCTCAGGGGCCAGACCTAGAGGAGACCCCCCCCCCCCCCCCGCCCCCCCTGCTGTGTGCTCCAGCAACCAAGTGTCGTCCGAGTCCCTGCCCCCGGAGGTCCGACTAGACCCTAGGAGCCACATTCCCCAGGATGCAGACGCATTGCAAGGAGCCCCGGACCCCCCAGGGAGGGTTTGGACCTCCCAACGGCCAGTCTACTACATCAGTGAGGTCCTCCATGAAGCAAAAACAAGATACTTGGAGGTACACAAACTGCTATATGCAGTACTCATAGCGTCGAGGAAGCTCCGGCATTACATCCAGGCTCATTGGGTTTCAGTGGTGACCTCCTTCCCACTAAAAATCGTGCTCCAAATCGTGCTCCACATCCCCAACTCGACTGGCAACATTGCCAAGTGGGCAGCGGAGCTGGCGGAGTTCGAGCTGGAGTTCCTACCTCGACATGCAGTCAAGAGCCAAGCACTAGCGGACTTCCTGGCAGAATGGACTCCATCGCCAAGCAACCCAGGGGGCCCGGACAGCGGAGAAACGGTGCCCAAGGCCCCAATTTTCACTGAACCTCCATGGACGCTCTACTTCGACGACTCCTCGTGGAAGCAGGGGGCCGGGGCCAGGGTCCTGCTCCTCACCCCGACTGGGGAGCAGTTCAAGTACATGGTGCGCCTCGACTTCAAGGCAACAAACAACATGGCAGAATATGAAGCCCTAATCTTCGGGCTAAAGACTGCTGTCGAAGGTCGTAAACGACACTTCCCTCGAGCCTGCTTAGAGAGCAGCCCGCGGAGGTTCTTTGGATTTACGAGGGCTAGTCCTAGGAGATCGAACACAGCAGAATGATGAACACAGGGGATTTACGTGGTTCGGGCCACCGGAGCGTAATACCCTACGTCCACGGGAGTGTTGTGTATTGCCTTGCTTGAGTGTGTGTGAGTCTTGGTCTAGTCTTTTTGTCCGTCCCTCGTGAAGGCCGTCTGCAGAGCCCTTTTATAGTCCAAGGACTCTGCAGTCACAAGGTGGGTCCCAGTACCCGACAGGCGGTCCTGGGGAGAGCCAAATCCTATACAAGATCTTGGATTAATTGCTATCTACTTCCCTTTGTCAGGGATGTCAATGCGCCGTCCCGCCGCGTCGTGCGCCAGGGCTACACATAGTTGGTGATGATGCCGGTGCACGTCTCGTCCGTCTTGTCCTCGCGGCCCATTCGTCCGTCTTGCGGCGTGGGTCTGTACCGGCTACTTGGACAAGACAGGGCACTGGAGCCTTGACTTTCGTAAGCGCGGCTCAGCTTGCCTGGGGAAGGCGCACGTACTTAATGCCTGTCCAAGCAGCGCACGCATTTCTTTACTGCGCCTTCCTACCGCACTGAGTTGGTCGTCCGCCACGTGGTTACGCCGGAGCCTGCCTCTGCGGGAAGTAAAGCACTTGACGGAACAGGCCACGTGGCGCATTCGGAGCCCAACCCTATGGAGGGGCGGGGGCTCAGCCCTGCAGGCCACGTGGTAGCTCTGGTGCCTTTCCCTACGAGGGCGCGGACTTGGCCCTGAGGTCCCGATTGGCCACGTGGCGACTCCGGAGCCCTCCTCAGCTGGGAGGCATGGGCTTGGCCCTGAGGTCCCAATTGGCCATGTGGCGGCTCGGAGCCCTCCTCAGCGGGGAGGCGTGGGCTTGGCCCTGCCGGCCATGTGGCAGCTTGGGAGCCTCCACCGACTGGGAGGTAGGATCAGGTCCTTCCCTCCTCAACGTGGCAGCCTCGGATTCGGCTTCTTAGGCAGAGGCGGAGTCCTTAGCGGTTTTCTCCTGTGCGCGGGGGTACTCGGTCTGTAGGGTACCGACACTGGCCCCTGAGCCACCCTCGGGAGAGTCGTCGATACCGTAGGTGGGGTCTTCTCCCTTTTCTTCCCACACAACTCTTCCGATTCCGCTTCAAGGCAGTTCCCCAGGCGACATGCCCCTGCCGTTGAGGCGACGTGTCTCCTTCCGGTAAGCGAAGGTGCTGAACAGGCGCCGCGCGACGTGACTCCTGCCTTCAATCGTGCTTTAACTGCGGTGGTTCCCAAGGTGGCTCCTGCACTTCTGCTCCTTTTGCCCTTCTGGAAACCGCCGAGTTACCTCCCGCATAGCTAGCTGCCCGGCTCGCCTTCTTTGTCGAGCGACCCGGGCCCTCATGTCATTGCCTATATGGGTTCATTACTCTTCTACTGGGGCTGCGGCGATCCACACTTTTGCGCCTGTTGGCCTGCAGGGATGCATAAAAAGAGAACTTTCCCCCTGAGGGTCCTTTCTCCCGCCTCTGCATCCTTGCGCTCGTGCCTTTGCCTCAAGCCCAGTTCTTGTGCTTTAGTTCCCAGTCTCCCCGTCCAGAGCTTCCAACCTCAGCCCTCATGGCGAGCATCTTGCCCAAGTCCAGGCTGTCCAGGCCCGCCGACCTGGCCCCCATGCGTCGGCTTCTTGGCTGGCATACTCCTGAGCGGGAGTCGTGGCTCCGTCCTGGGAGGCTCCCGCTGAGCCTCTCCGCCAGGGAGATGGTCCTCTTTTCATCGTACGTGCTATCCGACTTCGTCCCGCCAGCATCCGCCTTCCTGGTCATGCTCCTGGAGACCTTCGGCCTCCAACTCCACCACCTCGCGCCGAACTCAATCGCCATGCTGGTGGTCTTCGCTCACCTCTGCGAGATGTTCATGGGGGTGATGCCGTCGGTAAAGCTCTTCCGGTACTTTTTTGTACTGAGGGCCACCGACAGGAGTTCGAAGGAGCACCTCGGCGCCTACTACTTCCAGCGCCGGACAAAGGTCCCCACGAGGTACATTGCTTCCTTCAACTCCGCAAGGTGGGAGCTGTGGCGCGAAGATTGGATGATCGCCAAGGTCGAGGCCCACGATCGGATGTGCCTCCCCACCGGGATCCCCTACTCCGAGCGATCATTCTGGGAGGAGCGCCCAGAGCTGGAGGGGGCGTTCAACCCAGTGCTGGAGAGGATCCAGATGTTGGCGGACCACAGGCATGTCCTGCCGCATAGCTCCGCTTCAACACCGTGCCCGCCCGGCGTCGATGTTCACCGGCCTGTCGGACAGCACCCGGCTCGAGACCGACCTCGGCTCCAATCTGGGCGAGCAGCAGCTACTCGACATGCTGACTCGGGTCTGCCCCGATGACATCTCCGCTGAGGCACTTGCTCTTCCGTCGGCCTGTCGCCCCTTGTGCTCGGACTCCGAGCTGAGGAGGTAGCTGCTGAAGACGATGCCGACCCTTGACGAGTCCGGGCTAGCGCGGCGCCAGATCGGGGACCCGTTCCGGGGGGTTAGCATTGCTGACGATGCTGAGGGAGGCGAGGCTCCCTTAAGCGATGTTGGTTCTTCAAGCGATGACTACTCGAGCGGCCCCCAGCACCATCTATGGAGTGGCGTCGTCGCCCCCGGCGACAAGGGGAAGGGGAAGGTGCCGGTTCCGGTGCTGGACCCGTCCCCCAAGAAGCGCGCCCGGTCGCCGCCGCCGGCCCCTTCTGTCCCTCGTCAGGACTCCGGAGCCCTGCCGTGCTCGTCGCCAGGGGGCGCTGATGGCGCCACCTTGCCGCCCAAGTCCTCCACACGCAAGAGGGAGAGGCTCCTTAACGCCGACGGGACCCCAGCGTTCCCTCTCCGTTCGGAGGGGCGCCAGACCTTGGGGGTGCCGCCGACACCATCACCACAGGGGCCCCCAGCACACTCAGGGGCCCCCATCTCGGGTTCGGGGGGTCCGAACCCCCCCCCCCCCCCCAACCCTTTCGGGAAGCGGTAGAACTTCAGCGTCCCCCGGTAAGCCTGCTCAGATTTTACCTTGGGTGTTCTTTGTTGTGCGCCTACCCTATCAATCTCTTATGGTCTGAGCTTGCTTGGTTTCAGCGCCTCCATAGCTACTCCACCACCCGCAGGCACTTCTGCTGGAGGGTCTGTCGCTCCAGCCGGCTCGCGGGGATCGTCTGCTGCCTCGGGCCCTGCTCCGGTGCCCCAGGCTGCTGCTGTTGGGGTACCTCGGGCCCCCGTGTCTGAGACCCCCGCAGCGGCTGCCGGAGCCCAGCCGCGCGCGCCGATGACCGCCGCCACGCCTACCAACGACACCGCGTCCACCGGCCACTCCGTGTCGGCCGTCGCCACCGCGCCCTCTGACATTGCTGCGTCGGCTGGCGCCACCGCCCAGGGTGGTACCATCTGGGAGGGGGCCCTGGTCCCCGCCTCCCCAGTGGTCCTCCAAATGGAGTACAATATTGAGGAAGTGGGGAGGCAGGGGCCTGCTGCTACGGTGGAGCCCCTCCCCCTGTCCGAGGCTATGGTCGTGGCCTACTCCGACTTCCGGCAGGCCCAGGCGGCCCTTGCCCGGGAGAAAGGGCGGCTCGAGGACGAGGATGACCGGCTCCGGGAGTGGGCGAGGGCCCTGGAGGCCCGGACTCGACTGGCAAAGAGCCGAGTGTCCCAGCGGGAGGCAGTCGTTTGCGAGGAGATGAAGATCCTCAAGCAGGAGCGCGACCTCATCGCCCGGCTGGACGCCGTCACCCAGAAGCTGAAGGCAGACACTGAGGCCATCCACGCTGAGGCCAGCTCCCGCCTCCAGGCCTGCGAGGACCTTCAGCACCTGTTGTCCCTCCGGGAGGCCGCTCTAGCCGAATGGGAGCAGGAGCTGGCGGCGAAGCGGGCCGAAGTGGAGGCGGCCTGCCGCGGGCTCATCCTCCAGCAGGAAGGGGCGAGAGTCCGCGCCGCCGAGCTGGACCGCCGGGAAGCCGCCATAGCTGAGGCGCAGCTGGCCCAGTCTGCTGAGCGCCAGGCCCTCCTAGACCGCGAGTTCAACGTCGCCCTCAAGGAGGGTGACTTGAACCGCTGTGAAGCGGGGGTCAGCGAGCGCGAGAGGGCTCTGGCGTCCAAGGAGAAGTGGTTCCTGGACGATGGCCCCCGGGCACTGGCGGCGGCCCAGCAGGAGGTGGCAGAGCTCTGGGTGGCGCGCTCTGCCGAGGCCCAAAAGGTCTGGGAGTTCCTCGACGGTGCCGACTCGGCTCTGGTGCCGCTAGGCTTCAGCCCGACGCGCGTGGGGGAGCCGGCGCAGGAGGTGAGTCGGGTGTTCCTGGCGCTCGACTCCACCAGCTCGAGGATGCGCTCGCTGGGGGCCATCCTTGACAACCAGCTGGAGGCCGAGGGACGGATGCTGGTGAAGGAGGTGGCGACGCACATCCTGTCCTGCTACCGGAGCTGGTACCCCGACGTCTCTTTGCAGCCGGTCCTCGAGGGGCCCATCGCCGAGAGGGAAGAGGCCGCCAAGTCTGAAGTTTCGGATGTGGTGGTCCCGAAGGTCACCGGGAGGTGTATGTTACCATACGGGAGGATTTGCTCAGGTCCGACACCCGAGAACGGGCTCGAGGGTGTGAGCTGGGACATCGGCAGCTGCAGCTTCCGGAAAGCCGCCGTGGAGATGAGGTTGAGGCCCGCCCCTCCATCTATCAACACGTGAAAGACCTTCACGTTGGCGATGGTCGGGGACACCAGTAGCGTGAGCACTCCTGCCCCTGCCATGTTCTTCGGGCAGTCAGAAGCGTCGAAGCTGATCGCCGTGCTCATCCACTTGTGGTGGGGAGCCGGACTTGGGGCGGGGGCCACTGCCCGACGCAGGGTTTTCACCGCGTTTCGAGACGTGGAGTCGGTGGCTCCCCCGTAGATGACATGGAGGGTCTTGCGGCGCTCCTTATCACTGCTAGAGTCGGAGTCGCCACCCTCGAAGACGGCCTTGACCGCCCGCTGGGGTTCCTGGAACCCCATCTCGCTGTCATCCTCTTTCTCAGGATCAGCCTTCTGCTTGCCCTCCCTTTGGCGGGGGGGGCACCCTCTTGGTGTTGGTGCCTCTATTTCTGTTCACAGAATCGTTCCGCGAATCTCTTCACTTCCCGGCACTCGCTAGCACTATGGCTATTTGTACGGTGCACCGGGCACTTGAAGTCAGGCTCCTCGGGGTCAGGCGATTGCCTAGGGCGCTTGTCTCGGCGCGACGCTCGGGCTCCGCCGGGCGCCGCAGCCGCCACTGCCTGGGCTCCGGGCTTTGGCCTGTTCTTGCCACCGCCCTTCTTCTTCTTGCCGCTGCTCCTCGCAGAGGCTCCTTCCTCAGTCGGGGTGGTTTCCCTTGCTTCTGAGGATGGCTGGGAGTGCCAGTTGCGCCCCTCAGCTGCCCTAGCACATCTGTTCGCCAGGGAGAACAGCTCGGAGACATCACGCACCTCGTGCGTGGCTAACTTCTCGAGCATCTTCTTGTCCCTCACACCCTGTCTGAACGCGATGATAACCGATGCGCTAGCAACATGAGGGATGGTGTTCCGTACCTAGGAGAACCGCTGGATGAATGATCGCATCGACTCTCCAGCACGCTGCCTAACGGCGTGGAGGTCAAGCCCGATGCCGGGGCGCTTGTAGGAACTGCCGAAGTTAGCCACGAACTGTTGGCACAACTCATCCCAGGAGGTTATGGACCCCTTGGGAAGGTTCATGAACCATGACCGAGCTGGGCCGGTCATGACGACAGGGAAGTAGTTAGCCATAATGGCCTCGTCGCCTCCTGCAGCTAGTATCGCAGTGGTGTAGATCTGCAGGAACTCGCTCAGGTTGACACTCCCGTCGTACTTCTCCGGCATGTGTGGCCGGAACTTTCATGGCCAGACCACGAAACGGGGGTGAGGCGCTAGCGCTGCACACCCTTGGCTAGGGCTGACTGGTGCCGGCGGCGGCAGCGCATACCCTGGGTGAGCAGGCGGGCCTGCGCACACCTGGTGCTGGAGTGGTGTTGCATACGCCTGTACAGGAGGTGCAACGTACGCCTGGTGCGGTGGAGGCACGACGTATGTCTGGTGTGGTGGAGGCACAGCATGAGCCTGGGGCACGGGGCCTGACACGCTATAATCTACCTCGAGGTTGCGCCGACGTTCCCTCTGGTGCTCGATGGTGACTCGGCAGTCCTCTCCGGCCCTGCGGCACTGCAGCCCGGTTCTCAGATCTGTTGTTGAGATCCTGGTTGAGCGCGAGTCTACCGTCCACTGGTCAACTGTCGGCGTTCGCGACAATGACACATGCATCGGTTGGGCATGTGTTTCCCTCGGCGGAGGCGCATTGAGTGCGGCGGTGACGAGGTGGTCGACGTCGTTGATCCACTGCTGAGCTACTCCCTGAGGGGCATCCCCAGCCGGAGGGTTGTGGAGTAGCGCGCGCGCTGCCGCGAGTGCGCTCTCCGGGCTTGCAGCCGGTGGCGCCGTGATTGCTGTCACGGTAGGAGTACACCGTGGAGTGGTGTGTCGGCCTGCAGCCGGCGAAGTGACTGCGGGGCGACGCGAAGGTCCTGACCTTCCTGCCCTAGAGCGGTAGCCTGCTCTAGAGCGGGATGACGCCTGATCCTCCGCCACTGTATGTCGCTGCGACTGCGCCCTGGATGATCCGGTGTTGGATTGGTCATTCACCATTGCTGCTGGTGGAGATCTTGACGGGGAAAAAGCCCCCTACCTGGCGCGCCAAATGTCGAAGGTCGTAAACGACACTTCCCCCAGGCCTGCTTAGAGAGCAGCCCGCGGAGGTTCTTTGGATTTACGAGGGCTAGTCCCAGGAGATCGAACACAGCAGAATGATGAACACAGGGGATTTACGTGGTTCGGGTTACCGGAGCGTAATACCCTACGTCCACGGGAGTGTTGTGTATTGCCTTGCTTGAGTGTGTGTGAGTCTTGGTCTAATATTTTTGTCTGTCCCTCGTGAAGGCCGTCTGCAGAGCCCTTTTATAGTCCAAGGACTCTGCAGTCACAAGGTGGGTCCCAGTACCCGACAGGTGGTCCTAGGGAGAGTCAAATCCTATACAAGATCTTGGATTAATTGCTATCTACTTCCCTTTGTCAGGGATGTCAATGCGCCGTCCCGCCGCGTCGTGCGCCAGGGCTACACATAGTTGGTGATGATGGCAGTGCACGTCTTGTCCTCGCGGCCCATTCGTCCGTCTTGTGGCGTGGGTCTGTACCGGCTACTTGGACAAGACAGGACATTGGAGCCTTGACTTTCGTAAGCGCGGCTCAGCTTGCCTGGGGAAGGCGCACGTACTTAATGCCTGTCCAAGCAGCGCACGCATTTCTTTACTGCGGCTTCCTACCGCACTGAGTTGGCCGTCCGCCACGTGGTTACGCCGGAGCCTGCCTCTGCGGGAAGTAAAGCACTTGACGGAACAGGCCACGTGGCGCATTCGGAGCCCACCCCTATGGAGGGGCGGGGGCTCAGGCCTGCAGGCCACATGGTAGCTCCGGTGCCTTTCCCTGCGAGGGCGCGGACTTGGCCCTGAGGTCCCGATTGGCCACGTGCCGGCTCCGGAGCCCTCCTCAGCGGGGAGGCATGGACTTGGCCCTGAGGTCCCGATTGGCCACGTGGCGGCTCCGGAGCCCTCCTCAGCGGGGAGGCGTGGGCTTGGCCCTGCCGGCCACGTGGCAGCTTGGAAGCCTCCACCTACGGGGAAGTAGGATCAGGTCCTTCCCTCCTCAACGTGGCAGCCTCGGATTCGGCTTCTTAGGCAGAGGCGGAGTACTTAGCGGTTTTCTCCTGTGCGCGGTGGTACCCGGTCTGCAGGGTGCCGACAACTGCCCTCACTCTCAATGTCCGTCAACTTCTGGCTAAAGGTGATTCCCAGTTGATCATCAAGCAAGCCAAAGGGGAGTGCAGCTGCAATGACCCTCAGCTAGCAGCATACTTGCTGCATGTCCAGAAACTGGAGAAGGACTTTGAAGTCTTGGACCTGAGCCATGTACCCCGAGCCGACAACTCAATCGCAGATGACCTGTCAACAAAGGCCTCCATAGGGGCCCCAGTGCCCGAAGGAGTCTTTGCAAGGACATTACCGCGACCAACCGCCCGAGCAGCCAAACCGGGCGAAGGGGGCGAGCCCAGCACCTCAAAGCTGGCAGTCCCAGCGGCCCTGCTACCATGGAGCCCGCCAAGGATCGTATGCGCCACCGGGAGCTCCGAGCTACCGGGCGCCCAAGATCCAGAGGCTCAAGTAAGTCCCGATGCATGGATCTCGGAGGTCCAGGACTACTTGAAAGACAACATCCTTCCCGAAGAACATGCCCTGGCAGAAAGGATAGTCCGCATGGCTAAGAGGTACACGCTGGTGGAAGGGGATCTCTACCGGTGTGGCGCCAACGACATCTTGCTGCGTTGCATTACCCGGGAGGAGGGCTACGACTTGCTCGCAGAGATCCATGGAGGCGAGTGTGGGAACCACGCGTCATCCCGCACGGTGGTTGGAAAAGCCTTTCGGCACGGCTTTTACTGGCCGACAGCACTCCAGGATGCCGCCGAGATGTTCAGGAGATGCAAGGCGTGCCAGTTCCATGCCAAGCAGATCCACACACCATCTCAGGCGCTGCAGATGATCCCACCCTCATGGCCATTCGCTGTGTGGGGTTTCGATATCCTGGGACCCTTTCCCAGAGTTGTGGGGGATTTTGGCACCTCTACGTCGCCGTAGACAAGTTCACCAAGTGGCCGGAAGCCGCCCCAGTCGTCCCCATCAACAAGCAGTTAGCAGTCGAATTCATCAAGTCGATCGTCTGCTGGTTCGGGGTCCCGAACAGAATCATCACTGATAACGGGACCCAGTTCACAAGTGCAGCGTTCCAGGAATACTACGAGGACCTTGGGATCCAAGTCTGTTATGCATCTATCGCTCATCCAGAGAGTAATGGACAGGTCGAGAGGGCCAATGCAGAGATCCTCAAGGGCCTCAAGGCTCGCACATTCTCACGCCTTGAGAAGCATTGTGCAAACTGGGTAGACGAGCTTCCGTGTGCACTTTGGGCTAGCCGGACACCAACCAGCCGGGCCACGAGGGAAACGCCTTTCTTCCTGGTGTACGGGGCAGAGGTCATCCTCCCCCCAGAAATTACCAGGGGCTCCCCCCGTGTCCGGGTGTACGACGAAGCCGCGCAGGACCAGCTCCGGCGTGAAGACGTGGACCTCATCGACGAGGGACGAGTGAGAGCGGCTCTCCGAAATGCACGGTACAGGCAGACGCTCCAGCGCTACCACCAGAGGACCGTGTGGAGTAGGGCGCTAAAGGTAGACGACCTGGTGTTGCGTCGCATACTCTCCCGGGAAGGGGCTAACAAACTCTCCCCCAGATGAGAGGGCCCCTTCTGGTTTACGGAGGTATGCCGCCCTGGGTGCGTCCGCCTAGCCACGGAGGATGGAGAGCGACTGCCCAACCCCTGGAACATCGAGCACCTCCGTAAGTTCTACAGCTCCGCGGGCGAGGCTCTGAGTGCACATTTCGCTTAGCCTGGTCCGGAACACTAAGTAGATGCACTCGACTTCCTTTGTCACTCGAGCCGGGTCGTTCCCCTTGTAAAACCTGTCCCATCTTATGGGAGACCGCAATGAAAGGTTGTTGTCCTACCCTTTATAGGGTTCCTCATTCAAAAAATAATCTTTAATTTTTTATGATATTGCTATGCGTTTCTTGTAGCTCGTGATCAATCATGAGTGTTGCCATTTTTCCCTGCTCTAGCAATAGTGGGAGCCTTGTTGTCTGGTTGCAGGTGGGGTAGCTTGAGGTACCTGCAATGTGCCTGGGGCCTCAGATGTTCCCATACTCGGGGGTAAGTGTCTCTAGATGGTCTCCCCCGGGAAAAGCTTACGCCGAGAGGGAGGTCCAGGGGCACAGCCTGCTTAGCCTGATCCTGTACCCTAAGCCTGTGCGCCCTGCCTCCCCAGCGCTACAGCTGAGTACTGGGGGCCAGATGGACCACCCTTATGGTATGAATAACGAGCCCTAGGTGCAGACGCACTGAATTACCCAAGCCCCACGAGTCAGCCCAAGATCGTAAGTCAAGCGACACTAAAAAGGAGCAGAGAAACAATGACCAGTGGACAGAATTACTTCTCCTGTTTTTTGATCCATGCGCAGGTCTTCAAGGAGTTATCCCGGCGAAAACCGTCAGAGTACCCACGAAGATGGTGGGCACCGCCAGACCGAAGCTCCGGTGGTACCCCCAGGGGGCCCGCCGTCAACGTTTCACGAAAGATGGTGGGCACCGCCGAACTGAAGCTCCGGCGGCACCCCCAGGGGGCCTGCCGTCGACGTCCCTGCATACTCAGTTACAGCAATGCTACCTACGCATCCTAATCTCCCCTGCAACCGTTCGCCCTAACTTCTAGGTATCTGACAGGTGTGCACATAACAACCGGCCACACCTATCAGGGGGCCACACTCTGGGGGGCGGCAGGCCCTAGAAGCTAAGGGGCAATAAGCAACTAGAAGATATTGCTGGAAATAAAAGCATGTTGAGTATAAGAGGCACCACAGGCAGATTTTTTTGTCCCAAAATAAAAAGTTTGCCACCACAAGCAACCACAGACAAAAGCTGAAAGAAACACAAAACATAAACAGCGCATGGGGAGCCCTCAGCCGCTCCGCTGGAACCTTGAGGTGATGGGCGCCACCGCATCCGAGACTTCAGACTTGGCGGCCTCTTCCCTCTCAGTGATGGGCCCCTCGAGGACCGGTTGCAGAGAGACATCAGGGTACCAGCTCCGGTAGCAGGCCAGGATGTGCGTCGCCACCTCCTGCACCAGCATCCTCCCTTCTGCCTCCAGTTGGTTGTCGATGATGGCCCCCAGCAAACGCATCCTCGAGCTGGTGGAGTCAAGTGCCGGGAACACCTGGCTCACCTCCTGCGTTGGTTCCCCCACGCGCACCGGGCTAAAGCCGAGCGGCACCAGAGCCGAGTCGGTGCCGCCAAGGAACTCCCAGACCTTCCGGGCCTCAGCAGAGCGCGACGCCTGGAGCTCCTGCACCTCCTGCTGGGCCGCTGCCAACGCCCGGGGGCCGCCATCCAGGAACCGCTTCTCCTTGGCCGCCAGGGCCCTCTCGCGCTCGCTGACCTTCCGCTCGCGGCGGCTCAAGTCACCCTCCTTGAGGGCGACGTTGAACTCACGGTCCAGGAGGGTCTGGCGCTCAGCGAGCTAGGCTTGCTCCACTTCAGCCAAGGCGGCATCCCGGCGGTCTAGCTCGGTGGCGCGGACCCTCGCCCCTTCCTGCTGGAGGACGAGCCAGCAGGAGGTCGCCTCCACCTCAGCCTGCTTCGCCACCAGCTCCTGCTCCCATTTGGCAAGAGCAGCTTCTCGGCGAGACAGCAGTTGCTGAAGGTCCTCGCAGGACTGGAGGCGGGAGCTGGCCTCATCGTGGATAGCCACGGCGTCCGCCTTTAGCTTCTGGGTGACAGCATCTAGTTGAGCGATGAGCTCGCGCTCCTGCTCGAGGATCTTCATCTCCTCCCGAACAACCGCCTCCCACTGAGCCGCTCGGCTCTTCGCCAGCCGGGTCCGGGCCTCCAGGGTCCTCACCCATTCCCGGAGCCGGCCATCCTCGTCTTCAAGCCGCCCTTTCTCCCGGGCGAGGGTCGCCTGAGCCTGCCGGAAGCCGGAGTAGGCCACGGCCATGGCCTCAGACAGGGGGAGGGGCTCCACCGTAGCAGGGGGTCCCTGCCTCCCCACTTCTTCAATATCATCCTCCATTTGGAGGACCACTGGGGAGATGGGGACCAGAGCTCCCCCAATCGGAGAAGGCAGGGGGGACCACCGCCAGAAGTAGGCGCGTCGCCCCCAAGGGCCTCCTCCCTAGTGACGGCACCTGGGGCGGCGGCACCAGCCGACGTAGCGGTGTCGGACGGCGTGGTGGCGTCGGCCGGCACGGAGTAGCCGGTGGATGCGGAGTCGTTGGTGGGCGCGGCAGCAGTCGCCGGCGCGTGCGGCTGGGCTTCAGCAGCCGTTGTGGGGGTCTCGGGCACGGAGGCCCAGGGCACCCCGGCGGCAGCAGCCCAGTGCGTCGGAGCGGGGCCCGAGGCTACAGAAGAGCACCGCGAGCAGGCTGGAGCGGCATATCGCCCAGCAGAAGGGCCAGCGGGCGGAGGAGTAGCTATAGTGGTGTTGAAATCAAGCAAACCCGGATCATAAGGAAATGTTAGGGTAAGCACACAGCAAAGAGCACCCAAGATAAAATCTATGCAGGCTTACCGGGGGACGTTGAAGTTCCACCGCTTCCCGAAAGGGTTGGGGGGTTCGGACCCCCCGAACCCGCGGCGGGGGCCGCTGAGTGTGCTGGGGGGCCCTGTGGAGGAGGAGTCGGTGGCACCCCCGAAGTCTGGCGCTCCTCCGAACGATGAGGGAACGCTGGGGTCCATTGGTGTTGAGGAGCCTCCCCCTCTTGCGCGTCGAGGACTCAGGCGGCAAAGTGGCGCCATCGGCGCCCCCTGACGACGAATGCGGCAGGGCTTCGGCGTCCTGACGAGGTGCGGAGGGGGCCGGCGGTGGCGACCAGGCGCACTTCTTGCGGGTCGGGTCCGACACCGGAACCGGTGCTTTCCCTTTCCCCTTGTTAACAGAGGCGTCGTCTCCTCCCCATTAACGGTGTTGGGGCCCGCTTGAGACGTCGTCGCCTGAGGGATATTCGCCGCTTGGGGGAGCCCCGCCTCCCTCAGCGTCGTCAATGATGTTGACCCCCTGGAACGGGTCCCCGATCTGGCGCTACGCCAGCCCGGACTCGTCGAGTGTCGGCATCGTCTTCAGCAGCTGCCTCCTCAGTTCGGAGTCTGAGCACAAGAGGCGGCAGGCCGTCGGAAGAGCCAGCTCCTCGGGGGAAATGTCGTCGGGACACACCCGGGTCAGCATGTCGTGCAGCTGTTGCTCGTCCAAGTTGGAGTCGGGGCCGGTCTCGAGCTCGGTGCAGTCCGATAGGCCAGTGAACATCCACGCCGGGCGGGTGCAGCACTGGAGCAGAGCTATGCGGCGGGACATGAAGTCCCTCAGCACCATGGCAGACGACAGCTCGTGGTCCGCCAGCATCTGGATCCTCTCCAACACTGGGTTGAACGCCTCCTCCAGCTCTGGGTGCTCCTCCCAGAATGACCGCTCGGAGTAGGGGATCCCGGTGGGGAGGCACATCCGGTCGTGGGCTTCGACCTTGGCGATCATCCAATCTTCGCGCCAATGCTCCCATCGTGCAGAGTTGAAGGAAGCAATGTACCTCGTGGGGACCTTGGTGCGGCGCTGGAAGTAGTAGGCACCGAGGTGCTCCTTCGAGCTTCTGCCGGTGGCCCTCAGTACAAAAAAGTACCTGAAGAGCTTCACCGACGGCATCACCCCCACGAACATCTCGCAGAGGTGAGCGAAGACCGCCAGCATGGCGATCGAGTTCGGCGCGAGGTGGTGGAGTTGGAGGTTGAAGGTCTCTAGGAGCATGACCAGGAAGGCAGATGCAGGCGGGACGAAGTCGGCCAGTACGTACGACAAAAAAAGCACCATCTCCCCGGCAGAGAGGCTCAGCGGCAGCCTCCCGGGACGGAGCCACTTCTCCTGCTCAGGAGCGTGCCAGCCAAGAAGCCAGCGCATGGGGGCCAGGTCAGCGGACCTGGACAGCCGAGACTTGGGCAGGATGCTCGCCATGAGGATCGAAGGAGGAGGCTCTGGAAGGGGAGATCGGGGGCTAGAGTGCAAGAACTGGGCTTGGGGCAAGAAGGCACGAGCGCAAGGATGCAGAAGCAGAAGAAAGGACTCTTAGGGGGAAAGGTCTCTTTTTATCCACCTCTGCAAGCCAACAGACGCGGCGTGTGAATCGCCACGGCCTAGGTAGAAGAACAACAGACCCGCACAGGCAATGACATGAGGGCCCGAGTCGCTCGACAAAGAAGGCGAGCCGGGTGGCCAACTATGCGGGAGGTAACTCGGCGGTTTTTGAAAAGGCAAAAGCAGCGGAAGTGCAGGAGCCACCTTGGGAACCACCGCAGTTAAAACACGATTGAAGGCGGAAGTCACGTCGCGCGGTGCCTGTCCAGTGCCCCCGCTTACCAGGAGGAGATGCATCGCCACAACAGCAGGGACGTGTCGCCCAGGGAACTACCCCGAATTGGAATCGAAAGAGTTGCGCGGGAAGATAAGTAAGAAGACCCCACCTGCGGTATCGACGACTCTCCCGAGGTGGGCTCGGGAGCCACTATCAGTACCCCGCGGACCGGGTACCCCCGCGCACAAGGAGAAAATGGCCAAGGACTCGGACTCTACTTGAGAGGACGAATTCGAGGCTGCCACGTCATGGAGGGAAGGACCAGATCCTTCCTCTCTGCCGGGGTATTCTCCCGGGCTGCCGCGTTGCCGGCAGAACTGGACCCTCGCCTCCCCGCTGAGGCCGGCTCCGGGGCCGCCACGTGGCCAATCGGAACCTCGGGGCCAGGCCCACTTCCTCGCAAGGAAAGGCAACAGAACTACCGCGTGGCCCGCAGGGCTGAGCCTCCACCCCTCCACAGGGGTGGGCTCCGGATGCGCCACGTGACCTGTATCATCAAGTGCTCGACTCCCCATAGAGGCAGGCTCTAGCGCAACCACGTGGCGGACGGCCAACTCAGTGCGATAGGAGGCTGCAGTAAAGGAAGACGTGCGCTGCTCGGCCAGGCATTAAAGTACGCGCGCCTTCCCCAGGCGAAGCGGAGTCGCGCATGCGTAAGTAAAGGCTCCAGTGTCCTGTCTTGTCCAAGTAGTCAGTACAGACCTGCGCTGCAAGACGGACGAATGAGCCGCAAGGACAAGACGGGCGGGACGTGCACCGCCATCATCACCAACTATGTGTAGCCCTGGCGCACGACGCAGCGGGACGGCACATTGACGCCCCTGACAAAGGGAAGTAGATAGCATTTATCCTAGATCTTGTATAGGATTTGGCTCTCCCCGAGACCACCTGTCGGGCCCTGGAGCCCACCTTGTGACTGCAGAGTCCTTGAACTATAAAAGGACTCGACAGACGACCTTGGCAAAGGATCAAAAAATCAGACTAAGACCCATTCACACTCAAGCAAGGAAATACACAAACACTCCCGTGGACGTAGGGTGTTATGCTCCGGCGGCCCGAACCACGTAAATCCCTCTGTGTTCACCATCCTGCTGCGCTCAATCTCCTGGGACTAGCCCTCATGAATCCAAAGAACCTCCGCGGGCTGCTCTCTAAGCAGGAATGGGGGAAGTGTCGTTTAAGACCTTCGACAGATTCACTTGTGAATTCGGTTCCGTTGTTAGTGATGACTCTATTCGAAACTCCAAATTTGCATACTATGGACTTCAAGAACTTGATAGCTGACTGCTTGTTAATTGTCACAACTGGAGTAGCTTCCGGCCACTTGGTGAACTTGTCGATGGCGACATACAGGAACCTATAACCTCCGACGGCTTTTAGGAAAGACCCAAAATGTCCAACCCCCACACAGCAAATGGCCATATAGGAGGTATCATTTGCAGTGAATGAGCTGGAGTGTGAATTTGTTTTGAGTGGAACTAGCACGCTTCACACTTTTTTACCAACTCAACTGCATCCTGAAGTGTTGTATGTCAGTAGAAGCCATGTCAGAAGGCTTTACCGACCAACGTGCGGGAATACGCGTGATTACCACACTCGCCTCCATGGATCTCCGCGAGGAGCTCGCGTCCTTCTTCCCTTGCAATACACCGCATTAGGACGTCATTGGCATCGTGCCGGTAGAGATCCCCTTCTACCAGTGTGTATCTTTTAGCCAATCTGACAATCCGATCAGCGGATATATCGTCTTCAGGAAGAACATTGTCTTTCAAGTAGCTTCGGGTCTCCGAGATCCATGCATCGGAGCTAACTTGAGCTTCTGAGTCTTGCATGTTGGGTTGCTCGGAGCTTCCTGTAGCACCTACAACCCTTGGTGGACGACATGGTAATAGGGCCATCGGGACCGCCAGCTTCGAGGTGCCGATCTCGCCCCCTTCACTTAGTTTGGTAGGCTGAGTGGTTGGTCTTGACAATCTCCGGACAAAACTCCGTTTGGAGCTGGAGCTCCGGTTGAAGCCTTTGTTGAGAGTTCATCTGCTTCAGCGTTGTTGAGATGCTGGACATGGCAGTGATCCAAGACATGAAAGTCCCATTGGAGCTTCTGGACTTCAAGGAGGTAAGCAGCGAGTTGGGGGTTGTTGCAGCTACATTCGCTTTTGACTTGCTTGACAATGAGCTGCGAATCAACCTTCACCAGCATCTTCTTGAAGCCGTATGAAAGCGCCACCTTGAGCCTGTTGATGAGAGCTTCGTACTCTGCCATGTTGTTGGTCGCCTTGAAATCAAGGTCCACCATGTATTTGACCTTCTCCCTGGTCAGGGCAAGGAGAAGGATTCCAGCTTCGGCCCCCTGCTTCTGCATGGAGTCGTCGAAGTAGAGAGTCCAGTGAGGTTTGGTGAAGACCGGGACCTTGGGTTCCAGCTTCTTGCTCACTAGGGTTCCCAGGATTTGATGGAGAAGGTGTCCACTCCGCCACGAAATCAGGTAAGGCTTGACTCTTTATAGCTTGTCGTGGCAAGAATTCGAGATTGAATTCTTCCAATTCCGCTGCCCACTTGGCAATGTTCCCAGTAGAGTTAGGATTGCGCAGTATGGCACGTAGTGGTAGGATGTTACCATTGATATCTTGTGGGCTTGGAAGTAGTGATGTAGCTTCCTTGAGGCAATAAGGACTACATAAAGCATCTTATGCACCTCAATATATCGAGTATTGGCGTCGTGAAGTACTTCACTAATGAAGTACACTAGTCGCTGGATGGTCCGGACCCTCCCGGAGGGACTCGTAGCTTCTTCTTCATCAATCTGGACCCTCCCGGAGGGGTCTGAACCTTCTTGTTGAGCTTCCCGTACCCTCCCGGAGGGGTCCGAAACTTCTTTTTGTTCAACCCGGACTCTCCCGAAGGGGTCCGGATTTTCTTGATCAACCATGTGAACTCTCTCAGATGAGAGAGGTTGATCCTCTAGCATTTCACCTTGAAGATCCGTGCCTGGGGGCTGGTACCCAGACTCGCCTTCAGGTAGCTCCGGACCCTCCTGGAGGGGTCTGGGCTCCTAAACTGTAGATGGCTCCGGTCTTTCCGCGACCAAGACCATGCTGACAACCTCTGTAGTTGCAGAAATGTAAAGCAGTAGAGGCTCAACAGGGTTCAGAGCTACCAGGATTGGTAGTGTGGTGAGGCACTTCTTGAGCTCTTGGAATGCCTTTTCTGCTTCTTCGGACTAATAGAATGTCTCGTACTTCCTCAAGAGTTTGAATAAGGGTAGCGCCCGCTCCGCCAGTCTTGAAATGAACCGTCTGAGTGCAGCTAGACATCCAGTTAGTTTCTGGACATCCTTGATGTGGGCTGGGGGCCGCATGTCTTCAATGGCCTTGATCTTCGTCGGGTTTGCCTCAATTCCTCGATGAGCCACCAAGAATCTGAGGATCTTCCCAGAGCTAACCCCGAAAACACATTTGTCCGAGTTCAGCTTGGTGCACGTGTGCACAACTTATCGAAGACGGCTTGCAGGTTGTCAAGGAGTGACTCCTTGTTCTTCACCTTCACGACGATGTCATCGACGTAAACCTCCACCAAGTCCCTGATGTGCTCTCCAAATGTTTTGTGCATACCTCGCACAAAGGTTGAAGCAACGTTTTTTAGACCAAAAGGCAATGGCAGTATAACAATACAATCCATCTACAGTTATGAATGCAGTGTGCTCTTCATCTTCCCTAGACATTTGGATCTGATGGTAACAAGAATATGCATCTAGGAAACACAATAGCTCACACCCGGAGGTGGAGTCCACTATATGATATATTCTAGGTAGTGGAAATGAATCTTTTGGACATGCCTTATTCAAGGTGGTGTAGCTGATACACATTTGAAGCTTCCCGCCAGCCTTAGGTACAACAACTGGGTTTGCCAGCCATCTTTGATGATGAACCTACCGGATGAAACCAGCTTCGAGCAGCTTATTGATTTCTTGTCAGATGAAGTTCTGCTGCTCGACTGATTGCTTTTGGGGCTTCTGGTGTATTGGTCATGCGTCGGGATAAATATTCAAGCTGTGCTCAGTCACCTTCCTGGGGATCCCAGACATTTGTGATGGTTGCGAGGCAAACACATCAACATTCACCCAGAGGAAAGTGATGAGCGTGAGTTTCTATTTCTTGTCCAGACCTCCTGATATACGGGTAGTCTGGACAGCATCGGAACCAATTTGGACGACTTTGACAGGAACATCGATGTCGCCGCTTAACTGCATGCATGGTGCAGAGGTTGAGCCTCGATGATGAGTGCTCGAAGGTTGAGCAGCTAGCTCCTTGCTGGATGCTTCCTCCTGCGCCGTTGCAAGCGTGTGGAGTTCTTCCAACGCAGTGACTCCCGTAGTGCGATCTTCGCGGATCCGGAGAACGTCCAAAGGTGTCGACATCCTCAACACCAAATAGATGTAGTGAGCTGCAGCCATGAACCTATACAGGGCAGCCTACCTAAGATGGCGTTGAAGGGCAAGCTGATGTGCGCTATGTTGAAGACCAGCTTCTCGATCCTGTAGTTCTTCCGAGTCCCGAAGGTCAATGGGAGTGTTATGGATCCGAGAGGGCTGATGGCCCCTAGACCTACCACGAAGAATGGACGTGAGGGGCGAAGGTCCGAGATTCAGAGCTGGATCTTCACGAACATTTCATAGCTCAGGAGGTTGAGTGTCGCCCCTCCATCTACCAATACATGGTAGAGCTAGACGAAGTTGATGGTTGGAGACACCTCAATGGCAGTTGGCCAGCTTCGATCATGTTCCTGGGGCAGTCTAGCGCATCGAAAGTGATGGGAGTGTCCATCCACTTCCGATGTGGTTCTACCTTGGCGGTAGGATCTACGACAGCCATCTCTCGCCGCATAGTCTTGAGGACGCGGCGAGAAGTGATATCCCAGGAACCTCCATATATGGTGTTGAGGGTCTTTCAACGCTCGTTATCGGAGACGTCAGAATCATTGTCGATTGTGTTGTACACAGCCTCCAGGACCTTCTTGGGGTCATGGAAGCCTAGCTCAGTATCAGTCAGAGCTTCGTCGACATTTTGTTTTCCTTCCCGCTGGCAGAAACGGGCTTCTTCCCAGCGCTTGTTATAGCGCTCGACAAGATTTTGGACCTCTCGACAGTCTTCCAGACTGTGTTTGTCCGTTTTGTGTATTGGACACCACATCTTTGGACCATTGCCATCTTCTAACGAAGGTCGAGGTCGCTTTTCGGGGCGTGGCCCCCGGCCACCCGGAGCTGCAGCTCCTGCAGTAGTAGGTGTGCCAGCCGACGGCTTCTTCTTGTCGTTGGACTTTTTCTTCTTCTTTCCACTATCGGAGGTAGTGGCTTCAGCTTTAGAGGACTTTTTGTTAGCCTCCAGAGCTGGCTTGAAATGCATTTTCCGGCCCTTTGCAGCTCGGGCGCACTTGTCGGCCAAGCTGAAGAGTTTTGTGACGATGGTGACCTCTTTAGTCGCCAGCTTCTCCAGCATCTTCTTGTCTCTGACACCCTGTTTGAATGCCACAATGACAGAAGCATTGGAGATAGAAGGGATGGTGTTTCATATCTGAGAAAATCGCTGGATGAAGGATCGCAGCGATTATCCCAACTTTTGTTGTACATCAAAAAGATCCAGCTCCGTGCCAGGTCGGGTGTAAGAACTCTCGAAGTTGGCGGTGAACTGGTTGCATAGCTCCACATAACTATTGATGGAGTCAGGCGGTAGACTCATGAACCAGGACCTAGTTGTCCCTGTTAGAGCCACATGAAAGTAATTGGCCATCATGGCCTCATTGCCACCCGCCGCGGGAATGGCAGTGGAGTATATCTGGAGAAACTCGATGGGGTTGACAGTTCCATCGAATTTTTCCGACAGATGAGGTCGAAACTTCTGAGGCCAACGGACCATGTGCATGTGCATGGCCAGGGCTGAGCAGCCACCCCTACTCCCAAGGGAGGAGGGTTTTCCCGAGCCTCCCGCCTTTCACGAGCACGCTCGATGTGGACGCGGCTGTCCTGCTGTCTGTAGCAGCGATCAAGCTCCGACCGCAGATCATGCGTCGAGAATCTCAATGTGGTGTGAGTGCGACGTGCCCCGGAGGGCAGCGACGTCGCTTGTTGAGACACAAGACATCTCCAGTGTTGTGAAACTTGTGGTCCAAGTCTTTCGGACAAGATCCGACGCTGAGAAGGTGCCTGCCCTGAAGGGGGAGGACATTGGTTGTTGAGGCCATCGGTTGCGGCTACAACCAGATGTTCCACATCAGCACACCACTACTCCATCGCACCATGAGGTGCTTCTGGCGGCAGTGGATGTTGGAGAAGAGTACGCACAACAATTAGTGCATTCTCAGGGTTGTTGTGCGTCGATGCAGTGACCGAAGCCAAGACCCCATCCTGTTGTCTGACATTGTTAGCCTTAGCAGGTGGTGGTGGTGGTACAACGCCCGTCGGGACAACAGCACCCGCTGGTTGTTGCACGTTGGGGGGATTCCCTCCAGCAGGTTGCTCAGCGTTGCCGTTGGACGATCCTGCGGCGGAATTCACCATCTTAAAATCTCAAGAGTGCCCCTACCTGGCATGCCAAATGTCGAAGTGTACGATCGACACTTCCCCCCGTACTACAAGAACGTAGCCCACGGAGGTTCTTGATTGGTTGGGGCGCGCTTAAGATTACGAACAAGACAGTGACACGAGGAGTTTTACATGGTTCGGGCCACCTGAGCGTAACACCCTACTCCACGAGATGTGTTGTTGTATGTATGAGTGTATGGCGCTTGTGAGCGTGTGAGCTTAGTTGTCCTTTGTAGCGTGCGATGCAACCCTTTAATAGTCTATGTACTGGCAGTTACATTAGCCTGGCCTGACATGTGGCCCTGGCTATAATTAGTTGCCTAATACACAATCTATGAATATTAAGTGTAATTAACAGTGTGATAACGCGCCTTAATGGCGGAGTTACTGGTGTTAAATGTCCTCTGATCATGTGTCATTAATATGGCATTAATGACACGTAATCAGGTCTTGTAACTGTAGCTTTAACTGTCCCTTGAATGTTTGCGCTGTTGGAGATCCGCCAGTCTCTTCGTTGTTGTCTCAGGTCTAGAGGCTCGACACGTGGCGGCTCCGGAGCTTCCCATCGTGGGGAGGCAGGTCCGGAGCCACTATACACGTGGCAGCACCGGAGCTTCCCTCTACTAGGGGTTAGGTCTGGGGTCACTGGACACGTGGCAAGACCGGAGCTTTCCTATAAAGGGGGTTAGGTCCGGCGTTATGTTACACGTGGCAGTGTCGGAGCTACCCAAACGAGGGAGGCGGGTCCAGTGCTGTCTAACACGTGCGGCCTTCGGAGGTCTTCAACTCGGACGGGTGGAACTCCTTAGCGTTTTTTGCGGTATCATGGGGTACCCAGTACGCAGGGTACCGACAATGGTGGAGGAATGCTCGAGATGGTGGTCTAATGGAAGAACAAGATGAAGCTCACTCAACTCCAACCTCAACTTGGCAGGAGACATTGAATATGAAGGCTACACCAAAATTTATGGTCGTGAGTTTCTCACACAGCGACCTTTAACCAAGACTACTCTTCAATTGAGGTACAAGTTCAAATTTTCCGTCATTTGAATTGCATTAGGATACTTTGTTAAGGAAGGTTTACACCTTCTCATCATTCAATTATTATGCATCCTCACGAGAGTAAGTGTTGACATTTCACTTTTGATTTTTCAAAATGGAGTGTCACCTTACTTAGGAATAAATTAAAACAAGTACCTAGAATTTCATAAGCATTGCTAAAATTGACTTAGACATTTTCTGCCTAGGTAATGCTTATGAAATAACTTAATGGTTGAATTGGTTTGTAGCAACCTAGGAATAGTGATGTCCATAATTGTGATTTTAAACTCATTCATGCATGGATCACTAATTTTCAGATTCCTAGGCAAGAAAATTAAAAATGTTTAGGGGGAAATTGAGAATCTTGTTTGCCATGACCTAAATGATAAACATTTGCTCTTGTGTAAAAAGCTATGATGGTTAGAAAATTTACAAGATGAAGGGATCCATATAGTGTATTTATATCATTTGCATTGCTATGAGTAGGAGCTTTAGAAAAATGTGCAAATTGATTCATCCATAAAATCTCACTCCTAGCAATGTTTCATACATTGTTCATGAATACACTTGAAATTGGACCCAATGCATCTTTAGTCTTGTTCTTCCCCGTGCGTACAAATGGAGAATTTAGTTACCAAACCCGAAAATTCATTTGTACAAGTATCGGGAGCTAACCATCCCTCTCTATCATAGAGAGGAAGTTTACAGGAGTAAGATAACTATGCAGGCATTCAAAGATCCAATTGTTGGAAACCCTAAGAGGATTCCATTTCAACATATCTTGGCCAAGGAGTAAAATAGAATGGTTGCTACCTATCGGAAATTAAGCCCGAAGGTCAACCATAACTATAAGAGTCTGGAGATTTGACATGGAAACCCTCTGTGAGCAACCAATGGGCTGCTATGAATATGTGAGAGCATTATGCTCTCAACTATTCTAAGCACTCATTCAAGCTAAAGGGGATTGCCACTATCATTGGGTGTAAGTTATTCATTTGTGGCTAAAAGGTATGATGCACCTTAATCAATGGATGACAAGATCACATCCAATGTATATTGGGTGCAAGTTGTTCCTATGTGGCTAGAAGGTACTTTATACCTTAGCCAAGGAACAACGGGTCACACTCAACCCATGTTGAGTGTACGTCATCCCTTTGTGGTTATAGGTATGTTGTACCTTAGCTAAGAAATAACGGATCATACTCAACACATGTTGGGTACAAGTCACTCCTTTGTGGCTAAAGGTTATCATTACCTTAGCCAAAGAATGACGGATCACACCCAATGCATGAGGGGTACAAGTTGTTTCTTTATAGCAAGAAGGTATGATACACCTTAGCCAAAGAATGACGGAACACACTCAATGCATGTTGAGTACACGTCATTTCTTTGTAGCTAAGGGTTATCATTACCTTAGCCAAGGAATAACAAGGTACATCCAACCTATGGGAACCTTGAGGCATGGATGAGCGACATCGACAACAATCTCATCGACCACACTCATGGAATCCATGGAAGGCAACCCAACATCAACTCTCAACCCTCCAATGTCAAAGCCATGCTGCAACAAGGTTAGGGTTTCAGCCCCTAGTGCGGACCTTGAACAAGAACAAGCTTGGGGAGGACTCCAACTTGAGGTAACTTGTATCACATCCAATTTGCATCCCATTATTTTATTTATTTCTTTTCCACCACATTTGTATCTAAAAAAAGAGATTAATAATATGTAGTATAGGTTAGGTTAATAAAATAAAAGATGTGCGGTAAGAATGGTTTGGAATTCACATAGATGAAATGATGAATAGTTGCTCTGTTTTAATTTTCCTAAGTTCCTAGTTTATAACTTACTACTCTCCAAAATATTGCTTCCATTGGCTAGAATTACTTTTGCCTTGATTTAGAAATTATGGGTAGCAAAAGCTTAATCCATTCTAAGTTGTTGTGAGATATGATATAGTGATAGGGCTGCTATTCCTAGTTTGAAAGTGAAACTCAGATTTTCGGAGAAATTCTAAAAAGATAAGTTACTCTCATTTGATTGGAAATACCTACCAAAGTCATATGATATATCACATTGATAGACCTTATGCATATGCTATTTGTCTTCACATTGAGCTTTGTCAAACTAGTATAGACCTATGTAAGATTTCATTCATTAGTTTTTTGAATTCAAGACTTCACTTGCACATGTTATACTTCTACACTAGAAGTAAGCAAAATTTCATCATACCACCATTCCACAATAAAAAGAGAAACTTCATATCATTCATGCTTAGTACTCTCTCCAAAATTTATTGCATAAAAAGGGAGTTGAAGACATGGCTACAAGGAAAAAATGCATGCTTACATCAAAAGCATGAGAAAAAAAGAGAGAAAAGTAGCCATGTTTCATCCTTGCAAAATAAGAGAGTCCACTCAAAAAGGAGTCATCTCAAATATTCACATCCACCTCCATTCCATCACACATGCACAAGTCTTGAATCAAATTGTTTTGAATTGATTTCTCCTAAGGCTTGCTCTCTTGTCTTAGCAATATTATGGGATGCAAATATGCCTACTATATTCCCTACCAAGCTCCACATACAAGCCTTATGTAGAGGTAGGATGAGTGTAGGAACAATGCCTTGGTGAGGAAATATTTCCACTACATACAAAGAAGAGACCAAGAGAATCAAATTGAGGTACTTAAAATCTAAATTGAACTCTCTGGAATTTGAGTGGAACTTGATTTCTAGGGTATGTGTTCTCCATTTGCCGTTCTATCTTTCAACCACCCATGAATAAGGGATGGCATAAGCCCTATAATGACTTGAGATGGGTGAAATACCATGCCAATTTTTGCAATACTAGGTAGAATATTCTATTGTGCACATGGTACTTTTGAAAAGTAGAACATAGTAGCAACTCCTGATCGTCAACCTAAAATCTTGACTTTACTCGAGATAAGCAAAGGATAAGCTTGGGGATTTTGTTGACGGCTATTAGATACTAATTTCACCCGTCAATATAACTCAATTATGTGAAGGAAATATCATTTCTTGCACACATCACCTTTCCATTTAACCTTTTTCCACTTGTACTTGGAGAAATTGGTGCATGCAGGCATTTTACACAGAGTTGAAGTAAAACAAGGGGATGGATCCTATAAAATATCATCCCAACCAATCAAGCATCAACACGTGGCACCACATGGATCAAATGGCCCACAAACAGAAGTATCTGAGGCCATCCAACGGTGTAGCACCCATATCATGGAATGGGACCCACCTATCAGTCACTTGGAGGAAGAAATGGTCGTTTGGAGCTAGGACCAGGTCGGTTGAACCACCGGGTCGGTCGACCCCTTCCTGGCGCCAAACGCGGTCAAAGGACATGTGTTGGCTCCTCCTGTCTTGAAGAAGTAAGTGTTGACTGATTCACACGCTTTTTTTGGCGGGAACCGACCCTTCTCCAAACTATAAATAGAACCCCTCACTCCTCACTTCAACACACACCACTTGAGCATCATTCTATTGTATACACTAGTTCTCTTAGTCCTTAGTGGAGTTAGGCTATAGAGAAGAGAGCCTCTAGTCCCAGGTCCAAGTTGGGAAAAGGTATGATCATGTATCTTTTCTTATATTTGTGACTTTATGCATAATAAAAATATTATCTTTAGTCTTCTTTTATTCATATACTTGGATGAAGTGTTTCTTGTTTGATTGTGGATTCCATGTATGTGGTAGGAGAAGTCTTTATGATTATGCCATATCACTCTCAATCTATCATTATAAACACTACCAACCTCCACTATAGTCTAATTAGTTATGATATGTTCATGTTAATATGAATAAATTATGCTATGTCTCAACATTGGTTCAAAGATGTTTAGGTTAGTCATTGCCTTAAGATGTCATGATTCATAGGGTGTTTACTTAACATGCTAGCATGGTGCTAGGGTAGTTAAGTAATGTTGGATGTCTCGTAGACCCACGGATTGGAGAGGTAGGCAGTAGGTGGTGACAGCCCTATCTGTCCTTTGTAATCCTCCACGTTCGGCTATGCCACAGGCTCTTGGCGGGAGTCGTCCTAGTATTGCTAGGGGTAAACCCATGCCCGATATGTTGAACAACTTAGCATAAGGATTCACCATTGACATGCTCATTAGTATCTAACCTAGGCTATGTATATGTATATTAGAAGCATTGTAGGAGTAACTCCCCAACTCTTAGTCTAATCTCCATACGACCCATCTAACCTTTAGAATAGATTGCTTAGGTGCGTGTCACACTACCCATATATTATCAACTTACCCCTGTCTTGATAATTGATTAGTCTCCCATAGCTTGATCACAAGAGTAGTGTTTACTTTATTTCATTGCCTTTCTTTGGGATAAATACGATACACTTGGGAATACTCTTGGGTGAAATGCTACATGACAGTTTTTGTGCACTTGCGGACCTCATCTCTTTCGAGAGATGATCTGTGATGTAAGAAACGTCAACATAGGCAAGGTGCGCATGCTTAGAGTACGAAACAAGGATAAACAGGTTGCACACCTTGGACCTCCAGCTCGGCATTTGCCTTCCAGGGGTGAGAACCATTCGACACCATAAACCCCGAGCAAGAAAACGACCATCGAACCCAAAACACATTGCAGGTACCTCAAGTGGACCCGCCTTTAGCATGATAACACAAATCCAACTAGGGACGAGACAGGAGAAGTGTAACCAGGCATATGGCGGACGATATGCAAAAGTAAGCAAAAAATTAAAGCATGATGTCAGTAATCTTGCTCATCGGTCACTCCCTTCCTGCTCTTTCATTTTGCTATGCCTTACGATCTTAAGCTGAGGAGCGGGGCTTGGATAATTAAGTGTGTTAGCATCTGGGGTTGTAGGATATAAGAGCACGTGAAAAGCTACCAGAGGGGGTGAATGGTAGATTTAAAAATCTTACGCAGCGGAAACAATTAAACCCCAAACTCTTTTGGCAGAAAAACGATCTGTTGAAGAAATCGTATGTGATACTAATCTAAACGTGTTTCACCGTGACAAAAGTGATAGATATCAGAGAGAATCAAATCACGAAGACAACACAAAAAGAATCACTCAAATCCGTCGAGAAAAACTCAAGTTATGATCGAAAGATCAAACAATGGTCAATCTGCCCTACCCGAGAAAAAACAGTTCTGGAATGCTGCAAAGAAACTCGTGTAGATCATATACCACAAATCAAATGACCGTGAAATTTTGATAGATGATATATAATCAAGTTTTTAAGACAACCCAAAAAGAATCACGTCAATTGGATCTGTAAAACTCGAGTTATGATAAAACCACCGACGAAAGGTAGTGCTGTCCAGAAACTCGACGAGTAAAACTTGTCTGGAACAAGTCGGACGAACAAGGCACAAAAGTTCCTTCAGACTATGAACTTTATTCAATAGAACACAAGAGGAACAGCCCCAAAGTCGTGCACCACGAGCTCTGGGCTCCCTTGGTTATATAACCAGCCCTTAGGCCAACCCAATATCAACTAGGACTCGAATCCTACTCAGATCACGAATCGTAACTTTCCATAACTGCTCAAGATTCTTCTATACGCAGATAGAAGCAATCTTAAGACTTCCAAACACCTTCGGAACGTATCCCACATTCCTAAACAACTCAAATTCGTGTCCCACACGAAATCCTATCATAACCAACTCAAATCTTTCCATATTTGAGTCAAACCCGACTCAGCCGCAGCCTAAGTCCATATCCTAGTCGGTTGGACCTTTCCGACCAATTCTTTACGTCCACATCTCTTCATCACGCCTCAGAACCATGTAGCCACGTCCATGCACTCCTTGCACACGTGCAAACATCTTAATTTGGAGGTGTGTGCACTTCTTAATGAGGACAATTGTTCATATATTAAATCATATGAGGAGCATGCATCATCACTAGGACTCAAAGTTTTTAAACAGTTGATTTCAGATTCTAGTGATTCAATTTTAGCAGCACTATCCCTAAGCTTTTTGTCCTTTTTCTTAACAATAACAGTGGCACGAGAAATAGCATCACACATTTCTTCGCAAGTAGGACATACCTCTTCATTGTCGCTGTTGTGTTCTGCCTCCTCCATACTTGATCTTGACTTGCTCGCCATAAAGCACAAGTTTGCCAAATCATCTTCATCTTCATCACTTCCAATGTCCACGTCACTTGAACTGAACTCTTGAAGTGCGGTGATGAAATTGTTAATCATCTTGCGTCCTATGGTACCTTTCTTCTTCTTGTTGGAATTTCCAGAGGAGGTCCGGACCTTGCTTTGTTTTTATTCCCGGGTGGTCGGACCTGAAAGGTTAGGGCATTCTGTACGAAAGTGTCCTGTTTTACCACATTCAAAACAGCGTTGAGGTCCGGAGCTTCCTCTCCTTCTAGTTCTCACATTTTGCAATGCTTTTGAGAATCTAGTAGAGATGAGTGCCAACTCCTCTTCTGGAAATTCTTCGATCTGCTCCAGGGTTAGTGAGGACAACAAAGCAAGAGTATTGCAAGATGATGATTGGCCGGAGCTAGACATATCACGTTGTGAAACAAATTCAATAGACTTATTTGGGTTCTTACGTGCTAGGATGTCAATTTCATGAGTTTTTAGTTTAGAATAGAGTACATCTAATATAAGAGAACTCATGACAGTAGATTCACGAATAGATGTGACTTTCATCTCCCAAATTGACATATCTAATACACTTAGCAATTGCCTAGCATTTTCAGCATCTGAAAAATTAACATTGACATTTCGCAAGTTGCTGAGAATTTTATTAAAGCGAGCAAAAAGGTCATCAATAGACTCACCGGGTTACATCTCGAAGCGCATGTATTCCTTTTTGAACATGTCTTGCCTTACCTCTTTGATCGTGTTGGATCCTTCATGGTAGTCACAAAGTGCTTTCCACACATCGTATGCAGATCGGAGGTGTGCAACACGGTCGAAGTCGCTTTGAGTTAATCCTTGTATGATCAAGTTCCGAGCCTTGTTGTTGTTGTCGACATCTCTCAGATTTGTAGCTGTAACTTGAACGTTTGATGGCACTTCGTAAGGCTTGTATACCTTCTCCCATATTGCAAAGACTTGTGCTTGGATGAAAGCCTCCATGCGTGCCTTCCAAACCTGGAAATCAATACCAGCAAACACACAAGGTTTGGCAGAGTACTTCTCCATGACGATTAGTCAAAAACACGTGCAAATCTCAAAGATTAGAGCACCGTGGCTCTGATACCAATTGTAGGATCGAAGAGCACGTGAAAAGCTACCAGATGGGGGGTGAATGGTAGATTTAAAAATCTTACGCAGCGGAAACAATTAAACCCCAAACCCTTTCGGCAGAAAAACGATCTGTTGAAGAAATCGTATGTGAGACTAATATAAACGTGTTTCACCGTGAAAAAAGTGATAGATATCAGAGAGAATCAAATCACAAAGACAACACAAAAAGAATCACTCAAATCCGTCGAGAAAAACTCAAGTTATGATTGAAAGATCAAACAATGGTCAATCTGCCCTACCCGAAAAAAAACAGTTCTGGAACACTGCAAAGAAACTCGTGTAGATCATAGACCACAAATCCAATGACCGTGAAATTTGGACAGATGATATATAATCAAGTTTTGAAGACAACCCAAAAAGAATCACGTCAATTGGATCTGTAAAACTCGAGTTATGATAAAACCACCGACGAAAGGTAAAGCTATCCAGAAACTCGACGAGTAAAACTTGTCTGGAACAAGTCGGACGAACAAGGCACAAAAGTTCCTTCAATCTATGAATTTTATTCAATAGAACACAAGAAGAACAGCCCCAAAGTCGTGCACCACGAGCTCTGGGCTCCCTTGGTTATATAACCAGCCCTTAGGCCAACCCAATATCAACTAGGACTCTAATCCTACTCAGATCATGAATCGTAACTTTCCATAACTGCTCAAGATTCTTCTATACGCAGATAGAAGCAATCTTAAGACTTCCAAACACCTTCGGAACGTATCCCACATTCCTAAACAACTCAAATTCGTGTCCCACACGAAATCCTATCATAACCAACTCAAATCTTTCCATATTTGAGTCAAACCCGACTCAGCCGCAGCCTGAGCCCATAACCTAGTCAGTTGGACCTTTCCGACCAATTCTTTACGTCCACATCTCTTCATCACGCCTCGGAACCATGTAGCCACGTCCATGCACTCCTTGCATACATGCAAACATCTTCCAATGACGTCCACGATACCTTCATATGCATTGTTCTTGATTCAATCATGTTGCGCAACCTCCTGATCAGCTCAACCACAATTCCTCCTGAATTTGGTTGTTAGAACCTCATCTCCTCCCTGAGACTAGTCCAATGGATCCTGTCACCAGCCATGTCTTGAACTTAAGCAACACCTGCACATGAATAAACAACCAATCCATACGAGCCCAAGTCCTCGACTTGACTCAAGTTAGTTCTGAACACAACACATTACGTGAGAGCCTCACATAAGCATGTTGCAAAGCATAGCAAAACGATATCAGCTATATCATCCAAAACGCACCGAAAACTTAGTAAAAGAATACTAAGCAAACTTTCCAACAATGTAAAGCAAGTACGAAGCATTGCAAATGAAAAGCAGAAGCACTACGGTCAAGTTCCGGACCTTGCCAGAGCAACCCGGACCTTGAGCCGAAGCTAACAAAAGCTAGTAGAACCTAGCGCCAGAGCTTACCAAAACTAGTACAACCAAGCTCCCGCCGGAGCTTACAAAACTAGCAAGACCTAGCGCCGGAGCTAACCAGAACTAGTCGGAACTAGTAATCCCAAAAGCCGGAGCTAGAAAAATCAACTCGGAGCTTAGAAAAAACATTCCGGAGCTATCAAAGACATGTCGGGGCTAAAGACAAAACTCATCGGAGCTGACCAAAGCTAGTCGGACCTAGCATCGAACGGAACCGGAGCTACCCAAAACAAGCTGTACCTACCGTCGGACCTTGTTGTAGCTCAGAGCTAGAGTCGGACCTTGATAAAAAGGTGTTTTGGTAATATTTAAAACTTTTATCATCAAAGCCAAGTGTATTCACTACAAGCCAATGTATTCAGCACACATAGGTCTCACAGGGGCTCAGTTCCCACCTTACTCAGGGTGTGAGCCGTCTGGCCCCCGGTACTTAGTCGTAGCGTTGGGAGGTAGGGTGTGCACACTTAGGGTACGAAATCAGGCTAAGCGGGCTACACACCCTAGACCTCCGGCTTGGCATAGGCCTTTCATGGGGGAGACTTTCTGGCGACACAGGACCCCAAACATGGGGCGATCGAGAGACTCCAGACACATTGCAGGTACCTAAAGCAGGCCCGCCTGCAGCTGGATTGTGTAACTTCACTAGGCGCGAGACAAGGAGAGAGTGATCGAGCATATGACAGAGAATATGCGAGAACGAGCATGATTTGATGATCATTTAATTAATACGTAATTAAATGAACATAAATAGAGCATATAGCAAGACAATGGTTCTTTTAACTTGGTAATCATAGGAGGAGGCGTGCTTTATAAGAAGGCAATGACCCGCTCCGGATGACAAGGGAGGCAAAATGTACACGCTTAGGGTACGGGACCAGGCCAAGCAGGCAGAACACCCTGGATCGGACCCACCGGAGCTTAGTTTCTTCGAGCGTTGCTCCTAGACGCTATGACACCCTTTTTAGAAAAAAGAAAAACTATCCTACCACAACGCCTAGGGTGAAGCTTTGCGGAAGTGGCGCTGGGGAGGCAAAGTGTACACACTTAGGGTGTAGGACCAGACTAAGCACACTGCATACTCTGGACCTCCCACCATGCCAAAAGTAAAACTTACAGCGGATCTTCATGTCATACTTACCGTAACGCCTTGGTGACGTCGTTGTCACCGTGGTGGCGAAAAACTGCTTGACGTCATGCCCATGGGACCCCTTAGAGGCCCCCTGGTAGGTGTGACCAACTGGTTGGGCACGCCTATTGAATTGAGATGTGTGGTCATCATCGGAGAAGTCTCCAGCGGCGATGGCGACGAGGTAGCTGCCGAACTGAGGCGGCGCCCACCCTCAACGTGCGGAACTCGACGACAAGCCCCTTGGAAGGTGCCCAAGTTGGATGCTCTGGCGGCGCCCACCATCAATGAAAAGAACGTCGATGGCGGCCCCCCCTCAGAGGTGCCGGAGTTGGATGCTCCGGCGGCACCCACCATTAACGCGAAGGACGTCGACGATGGCCCCCTAGGAGATGCTGAAGCTGGATGCTCCGGCGGCGCCCACCATCAACGCAAAGAACGTCGACGGCAGGCCCCCTCGGAGGTGTCAGAGCTAGATGCTCCAGAGGCGCCCACCCTCAACGTGCGGAATGTTGACAGCGGGCCCCCTGGGAGGTGTCGGAACTAGATACTCTGGCGGCGCCCATCATTATGTGTGGGACTTCAACGGCGGGCCTCATGTCCGGTCCATATGTCTTGTCGCTGTAAGCTACCCACTTGACGGAGTAGGGTAGGCATACGATGCCTTCACTGCGATGTGACTGGACGCAACGATACCTGACAGGGGCGTGTGCCACACCTGTGCGCTCGGGGAATGCACATATCTTCAATGCGTGAGTATACATAGCACGCCGCTCTTAACTCCCACAAGCTACCGCTCAGAGAGAGAGAGTCGTTAGACACGTGGTGGGTCCGGATCCCACCTATGAGGAGAGGCGTGGTCTGGCTCCGCGGGACACGTGGGAGGTCTGGAGCCCACCTCTAAGGAGAGACGGGTCCGGCTCCGCAGGACACGTGGTAGCATCAGAGCTCGCCTGTGCGGGGGAGACAATGTCCTTAACTATTTCATCCCGTGCGCGGGGTACCCGGTACTGAGATTACCGACAATAGTTTAAAATTGAATTAAAAATTAGTATCCCGACGACAACAATTTAAGAACAATGGTGTAATAAATAATATATGGACAACATTCTTAATGGTTACTCTATACTCCTTCATAACAGAGTCCGTATAGAATAAAAATCTAGTTCGTTTTGAACTAAACTAGCTATCATAAACGTTATCTACTTCAGAACAAATTGAGTGTTATTTAACATTAAAAGTCAATCTGACCCAACGCTTCAAAAGAATTACTATATTCACGACCATCAAAAGTTTTTTTTCCAACTGAAACACACCCCAATTAACTAATTCTATATGCGAGAGATATGAAGCTTTTATGTCAAGGTAGTTGGAGATCAAATTCAAATTTAACTAAAACCTTTCTAGCATTCAAACTTATTATTATAGATGTTCTTCAAACATTCCCAATTTCGATTTTGTAGGAACTTGAATTCTCTTACACATGTACACACAATTACGAACATGACGGATTACATCCTAAACAAGCAAACTAAAACTAGAGCTCATACAAACAGTTGATGTTTTTTCTAAGAACCGGTAAAAAGTCCTACATATGAAAGAGGATAATAGATACATAACTTCAAAAAGTTATTAACAAACCTCTCACAACTAAAATAATGGAAAATGTAAAAACATCCTAAAATTCAGAAAAGTCGTCCTCCCCTCACACAGTGCACGTGGTAGGGGGAACCCACACAATGGCCCAAAAGAACCGCTACTCCGGCCCCACCCATCAGCGATCATTCTGCCTCCCGATAGAGGTGGGACTCGGGCCGTGCCCGGGCCGGCCCGTTCGTGCTTCGGGCCGAAATGGCCCGGGCCCGAAAGCACGTCGGGCCGGCTCAGGCCGGGCCGGGCGGGCCGGCGGAAGAAAAATCAGGCCCAGGCACGGCCCGGGGCACGACGGGCCGCCTTCAGGCTGTGCCAGACCCGAGCCCGGCCCACTTTACTCGTTTTAGCCCATTTAGCTATTAAAATTTTAACAAAAATCAAGCTTTCTATCAAAAAATGGAAAACAATGCAAAAATATGTAAAAAATTCTAAGGTGATAGAGAATATTTTTTGAAGAATTTACAAAAAAAAGTCATCAAATTTGGACCAAATTTGAGGAAATTATACAAGTTTGAACTTTCATTTTGAATCTAAATTGAAAAAAGAACCAGGCGTGGCCCAACAACAGTTAAAAATGGATTTGAGGGCAATTTTTTTGAATACATAGCTAAAAAACCTTCAAAAAATATGAAAAACATTATGAAGATTGAGGGAGTTGAATTACATGTTCACAAAAAAATTGACGTTCAGAATAATAATATATTGCAGATAATAAAAAACAAAGTAAAAACAATTATTAGTTTTTTATAGAATACATGGACAAAAAATTTCCAAAAAATATGAAACAATTACTGAAGTGTAAGGGTGTTGTATTACATGCTCCAATTGAATTTTAGTTTGAAAAACCTCATAAATTGATCAAAACAAATAAAAGAAGAGAATTGTTAGTTTTTGTCATTTTTATATCTTGGATAATACATTTATTTTGTGAGTGAAATTTTGTGGGGGCCTTTGTAATTATAACACAAACCTTCATGATTTTTTCTATATTTTTTTAACTTTGTTTGAATGAATGTGTCTTTAAATTTGAGTGAATGTCATACTTCATATGAGCATTTGAGTTAAAAGAAGAGAATTGTGAAGTGAGACATGTGTGAGTCTTTGAAAATATATTATAAAAATTTCCAACGTGGACATATATATAATGTGGGCATACATACCAAAATTCAGCTGAATTTTATTTTTATCTGAAGAGATACAAAAAAACGAATAATATGTATCATATGTACATACACACCAAATTTAGAATTTTGCATAAATACACCAAATTGAGATATATAAATTTGATAATAATTGGTCAAAGTGATAGATATTATTTTTTGAAGAATTTAGAAAAAAGAAACATTGAATTTGGACAAATTATGCGAAAATTATATATGTTTGAAGTTTGAATTAAAATATAAATACAAAAGGAAAAAACCTGCATTGGGCCGCCACACCCCGCGGCCTAGCAGGCAGCACCGCGCGCGCCCGCGGCCCAGCGCGCTCCCGCGGCCCAACGCGGGCGCCCCCTGCGCCTGCAGCAGCAGCAGCACTATTAGTCCCAGCTCGGGACTTTAGGGTGCGGCCGCCCATCTTATAAGGCGGAGCGGGGGCGGCTTATTCGAACTTCTTGAAACCGCCCCGCTCCCGCATGCTCGCCCGCTCGCCTCTGCTCGATCCTGCGGCTTGGGCCTCATGGGCCGTCTCGCCCGCTCCTCTGTGCGTCGTGGCCTTGTGCCTGTGCGCCTTTGGGCCAGTTGTGCTGGTTGGGCCTAGCGCCCGACCGGCTGCCCCCCTTTTTTCCAGAATCAGAAATACAGAGGAGCATAACAGAAGTACATAACAGAATATTAGGGACTCCAAATGAACTCCAGGCATTAGGGACCAGAACAGAGACAACAATAGACATCACATTTACACTCATATAAGCACATTCAAAATCACAAAATCACACACATGTAGGGGAATGAAATTTATTGAAGTATCAAGTTTTTACAAACTGCCTCATTAAAAACCTTACACTCATTGTGAGCTTCCCCCGTAAGGAAAAGAGTACAGTTTGTTTAATTTTTTTCAATCATTCGGAATCTTCAATCTCAAGATCCTCCAACGCTTTCACATTTCCAGATCCTCTAGGCGGTGTTGATCTCTAGTTTCCGCCGCCTCCCAATCTTTAAGGCATGTGAGGCACTCAACCATATCGGGCGTAAGAGAGGACCTACAATATTGAATCAAAATGACATAAGTTGAATGTAAATGAATATGAGAGAACATAATATGAACAAATATGAGATTATGAGAATCACCTCCTTTATTCTATAATCTTTCCAGTTGAACTAAATATAGCTTCAGAAGAGACGCTAGAAACTGGAATAAGAAGCACATCACGAGCAAATTGGGAGAGCATCGAAACTGACGTTCATTGTCTTTCACCATGCTAAGATTTCCACTTCAACATCATCCTGAAATTCAATATAAATAGAAGTTTAAATATATATTCACATTTAGATGTCCAAAAAGTAAAATATATACATATACCTAAAGCATAGGATCATGAGCCACATGATCTATTTCAAGATAGTGAGTCAACTCCGCAGTTGGATTCCAATTTGACCTAGAGGACTGTGAGGATGAAGAAGTTTCCTTGGACTTCAATTTTTCCACATTTGAGACGCGCATACTTTTTTTCTTCTCAACTTGTGGTGCATCCACTCTAGGGCGAAGTTGACCAAATTTCTGGTAATACATAGCAAATACTCGAAATATCTCGGATTTAACATGTGAGTAAGCACTTGAGAAATCAAGATCAAGTTTTTGTCCAATAAAATGTAAAGCACCCTCTAATTGCTCTAACTTCTTATGTGGATCAAAAATGAGAGCAAACAATAGAGATGTGGAATACCAGAAAAATATTTAAGGTACTTTGCTCTCATGTCAAAGTGATTGGACCTAGAATTGCGTCATCTTCATTTTCTTTCCATTTTTCAACAAATATCATGAGCCACTCAAGTAAAAGAGGAGAGGTAGGATAATAAATATCGGACAATAGGGTTGTTGCATTATAAAACGGTTTCAAGAGCTTTCGAAGCTTTGTTGCAACTTCCCAATCATAGTCATGTAGCACAATACCTGAATTTTGAGCATTTATAAAAGCAGTAAAGAGGCTCTCATACCCTTTAATTGTGTCAACATGATGTAAGTCGAGTTCCATCGCACTTTCATGTCTAGAGAAAATTTCTTTGCTTTCATTTCCTTCACTTTGCAATACTCCCTGAAATTTCTATAAGACCGTGGAGAATTCATGAGAAATCGAATGGCACAACATATATTTTCAATACATGAACTTGCCTTCGCCAAGCCAGCCTGCACAATAAGATTAATGATGTGACACACACATCTTTGATGAAGCACAAACCCACCAATGTAGCTTTGTATGTGTGGCTCAAGTATATCCATAGCCCTGGTGTTAGCCGATGCATTATCAAGAGTAATATACACAATCCTATTTTCAATACCATAATCTCTAATGACATTAAGCACATGTGATGCAATTACCTCACCGGTGTGGTTCTCATCAAAAGACCGGAATGCTAAAATCCTTTATTTAGCTTATACTCATGGTCTATATAATGAGCAACAACACTAAGATAGTGAGTCCTTTGATGTGAAGATAACCAAATATCCGATGTTAATGCAACAGAAAATGACATGCTCCTAAATGTTTCTTTCAAGTTCACCTTTTTTATCCTTGTATCTTTTAATTATATCCATCCGAGTAGTTTTTCTAGAAACATTGTTATATTGTGGACAAAAAGCAACTTGAATCATTCTCTCAAAATTAGAACTTTCACCCATGCAAATAGGTTGATCTTCTACTGCAATATATCTAGCAATTTCAGAACGAGCAACATCAGGATTATAAACCCAAGTACTTACAGAGCCATCGGGATTGAAGTTCAATTGAGTTTGTGTTGAGGCACCTCCTCGTAAAGCAAACTTCTTGACACATGCGGCATAATGTCGATTTAGGTGGCCCGTGCCACTACTAGATGCTGCAGTAAGAACCCTTTTGCAATATTTGCAAGTAGCGGAAGATACTAAATCCTTACCATTGACCTTTTTCTACGTGCTCGATGAAGTGATCCCAACATTTAACTCTTTTCTTTTGGGTCCCGAAGTAGTAGATGTTTGAATTTCTTCATGTGGAGCTCTGGGTTGTAGAGGCACGACGCTTGCGGTAGCGGGCGCATCAACGGAGAAACTACCACCACCTACATTATTCAAACCAACATAATCATCATCTTGGTACTCCTCATATGCATCACCTTCCAAATCGACATCATCCATCCCGTAATCTCCCATGCTTGGAGATAGATGACGTGGATCGGGCTCCTCGTAGCCACAACCACGACCACGCCGTGATGATGCGCCAATCTTCTTCTTAGTACCACTACCCCTAGTTGGCAACATGGTTGTGGGCTTGTGGGCAGTGCCTGCCGCCTGCCTGAGCCTGATAGAGGCGTCGAGGCCGCACGCCGCAGGGGCAGGGCGACGACCGACAGGCTACTCCACGCGGCTAAGGGCACGGGGCACGGGCGCGGCT